>BSBK01003050.1:1670000-2270000 GCA_027943335.1 Chamaecyparis obtusa | reverse complement strand
CTACTTTCTCATAGGTCACCCAAAACTTGAATGTAGTCCCATGTTTCACAAGATTTCTAGGTTTCATACTTATCCTCCACAAGTGCAATCCTTAATGACAACAGATCAAAAGTTATTAAAAAAATGGTAGGCATATGTCTATGAGGACTGTCAAGACACTAGTAAAGAAAATTAAAGTTTACTATGATACTGTTGTCCTAAAATAGAAAACATTATATGGTCAGAAAGCTTGGAAGATGTGTGAGATGATGGTAGTAATTCTAGAGATACCCACTTAATCATTTGTAAAGATGATGATGACGAAGTTGAGAAATCATGTTGAAAGAATAAAAAACATGTAAATGGACAAAATTGGAGGGAAAATGGGCTTGCAAGCCTCAGGGTTGTATTCGACACCTTTTACCAAGATATAACCCATACAGGTTATGGTATGCAAAATAACTTGCTCGGGTTTTGAAAACCAAAAATCACAATTTCAAGTTCTACATAACCTGTATGGATTATGAAGACATAAGACAACATTTTTCAATTTCGCATAACCCGTACGGGTTATGAAGACATTAAAAAAATTGCTTGTAAATGTGTAATAAAATACACATTTGTATAGATTTACATATATGATATGTTTCTATGTACATATATATGTATATCTATAATTATATATACATATATTTATATAGATATATGTATATATATTTGTATACATGCATGACTCTTTGTATTCCCTCTCTCTCTCTCTCTCTCTCTCTCTCTCTCTCTCTAGTTTTATATAACTCGTACGGGTTATGAGAAATTGTGAAGGTTGTCATAAGTTTACATAACCCATTAGAGTTATGTGAAATTGTGAAAGTTTTCATTACTTTACATAACCCGTATGGGTTATGAGGAATTATTTATATTTGAGTCCCAGCAGTGCAATTTGTTTGAAGGCCCCACTGTTGTTGCACATGATTTTCTGGGATAATAACAATTAGGTTTTGTTTATTTTATTGTCAATATTACTTTGAAATGATTGATTTTTCTTGTTTTTTGGATTCTTTTTAAAGCTATTTTATCATGGTTACTTTAGATTATAATAAAATGATGATCATTTGTTATTTTTATGCTATTTGATTATGGATTGTCCTCATGATGTTACGTGTAGGACAATCAATATCAACAATGGGAAAGAACAAGAGAGGAATGATTGAACAACAGGAGTCAACAAAGGAAAGAAAAAGGGAGCATATGAGGAGATTACGTGAAGGTATGTCTTCTAATACACATAATGAAAATGATGAACATTCAACAATTGAAATTGATATGATTAATGAACCAAATCAAAATGATCAACATACACAAATCCTAATGCATGAGATGAATCCACCTAATGAATGTGATGAATATAGACCACTTGAAAATGATGTGATGAATGCACGTGTTAATGAAATTGAAGAAGATTTATCATTTTAATTTGATGTGATTAATGCACATAATGCACCAATCTTAACGCCATGTAAAGTGCAAAAATTGTGATTCTTTACCATGAATTTTGTATCCTTACATTTGTATTGTCTTAATTCCATGTACATTTGTATCATCAAATGATGTAATACTTGGAGTCATTGAGTGAAAATTGATCAAATGTGTCCAAAGTAAAATGGTGATTCCCTAGTGAAGAGATAGTGTTGAAGGATTGCATCCTAGCACCAAACGGTCTGTGTCATTAGCTCCCATTGGGTAGGTAAACTCTAGTGACAACCCTGTTCTTCCCACAGAGTCACTAGAACATCTATTACCTTGTCGGACCAGTGTCCCCAAGGTGTACTAAGTATAATTAGGAAACAATCTTTCAAGGCTCGTATCTCGAACCTCATGAGAGGTATTGGAAAACCGTTCAATGCTACAAGACCTCATTTTTGAGGCCTACAATAACCTCTCTCCATTATGGGAGATTTGATTTTTTTTAATTTGGCATACCAATCTTGCTTGATGCCAAAACTTGTAGTGAGGCTCAGTTGAAAGTTTCACACTAGGTTTCTTCCAAACCATTCATCCTAGCACCAAATGGTCTATGCCATTAGCTCCCATTGGGCAGGTTAACTCTAGCGACAACCCCATTCCACCCATGGAGTCACTAGAATGTTCACGACCATGTCAGACCAAAGTGTCCCCAAGGTGCATTAAGCATGATTTGACAATGATCTTTTGAGGCTTGTATCTTGGACCTCGTGAGAGGTATCAACAAACTACCAAATGATACATGACCATGTTTTTGAGGCCTACAATAACCTCTCTTTGTTCTGGGAGATTCAAATTTGTTTGAATTTGGCATGCCAGTCTCACTTGATGCCAAAACTTGTAGTGAGGCTTAGTTGAAAGTTGCACCACTGATTTTCTTCCAAACCATTCAACCTGGCATCGAATGGTCTATAGCATTAGCTCTCATTGGGCGGTTAAACTCTAGTGACAACCTTGTTCCACCAATGAAGTCACTAGTGTTAAGAATGGGAACACTGAGAGGGGGGGGTGAATCAGTGTTCTACAATTAATGTTTTTCTGCTTCTTGAACTTTGCCCAATTACTTAAATATCGAAATGAATAGTAAAGAAAATAAAACAATCAACCATAAAACATAACACAAGATATGTTTATAGGGAAACCTTGTCCAGAGGAAAACCCCTATGGGAATTAGCACCCACAAATAATTGCACTAGTCTTATGAACTTGTTAGAGTTCCTTTGCCTTGTTAGGAGTAGTCATTACAATACCGAGTACAATGACTCTCTTAGAAGTCTTGAAGAACAAAACCCTATTAGGGGTGGATGGCTCACTACCAAAGCTCACTGCCTAAAGAAGAAGGCTACAACCTCCTAGTTATCAGATACACACTATATCTGGAAGGGTGAACTGTTGCTTTGACACTGTTGTCTGATTAGTTCCTTTTGTGTGTTGTTTCTCTAACTTCTTTTAGAGCTTTATATCATACTGACTGAACTCGCATACTTCTACTCTTCTTTTTATCTTCCATGCTCTACTTCTCTTTAAATACAAAAGTGCATGTCATATATATACATGTTGAATGGGCGCAACCAAAACTAAATACTTTGTCAGCCTAAAACCTAACACATACAATGCTTCCAAATTAATTGGCTCAAGTGTGTTTACATACAATGATAACAAAATGTTTACATCACTATTAGAATAGGCACATAGCCTTTACAAAATAGAATGATACACGCTAATCAAAAAACTTTATGTCAGTTGCATACTCTATTCTATTCTACCGCTTAACTACCAATGTCACTTAGACTTGATGTAACTTATCGATACTATCAAATCTGACCATGTGTTCTTAGACTTAACATAACAACATACTCAAAATATTATATCCAAGGGTGCATACCATAACTCGATCATACACACTTGCGTCGATGCTCTGATCATCAGGTGCTTCACTGTCTGCACTGTCTTCCATACTTAGCCGAAATATGATCTTTCAAAGTTAGTGCACTGACTATCAAAACTTTATATGACTTTGTTTCCATAATGACAACACAAAACTAGTCATATATTCTTAATAAATTCAACTTTCCAACAATCTCCCCCTTTTTCATTAATTGCAACAAAGGAATATGGCAAAGTTGCTAAACTTAACTTTACACAAAAAACTTGCTATCAACTTTCTATATACCAAACATCATATCTTCTTCTTCTTTATACATTACTCCCCCTTTGACATTAATGACAAAGGTGCTCAAAAAGAAAATCGTTAAGTACTTACACATAATATACATCAGGATATGCAATCTGAAGGTTTTTTATTTCTTCCTGCCAAAATACCTTAAGTGCATCAACTGTCTGAAGATGGGTGCATAATGCATATGTGAGCTTCTCCATCTTTTCTAAATCCATGCAAGGGCTTTGATCATATGTTACTATTGTTTCATCAATATGCTTGATGTTCTGATTCAGTACATCTAGTGAGGGTGCTAGTGCATTTCTTAGTTGTGCTTTTCTAGCCCTTATCTTTGCAATCTCTTTTTTTGCCTTCTCTATTTTATCTATCTGTCCTTAATAAACATTATTGCACATATTTATGTCTTGAGAGGGATCTTCAACTAATTTTCTTACTACTACTATCATAGACTCTTCTTCCTGAATCTTCTTAGAGTGGTCTGAAGTGAGTTTATCCTTGTTCATGTGGTCAGCTATCATCTTTCTTCCTTTTTCTACTAACTCTTTAAGCATTGCTTGAATAATATTAAGAGAGTTTAGATCAAGTGAGAAATTGTCTATCAAATCATTTATCCTTTTCTTGTTGTATTTCTCTTCTTCAATTTTTGTTGTTGAGTCTTCTAGACTTGAAAAGTTTCCTTTGAAACTCAAGAAGATACTACTTGTTAGGAATGAATGATGAATATATCCTATGGGGGAGTATTCGCAGCCATTTTGTAGTAGTTTTTGTTTCATTCATGACTGTGATTGTCATTGATGTCAACATAGTGATCTACTGAAGATTAGCAGAGAAACAGACAATGTTTGAGTTAGCGCACTTGGGATATTAAAGATGAAGCTATGTAGAGTTGGGGAATTACTCTATGATGTTCTATAAAATTGTGGTTAAGAGCATAGATGGAAATTCATTTATTCATGACAGTTATGAGGAAATCAGTGGAAGTAGTATTCAGGTAGTGTTCCTGAGTAGCGGTTTGTGGAAATCAGATGATATCTCCTAATCGGGATCGAATCTAATCATGTGCAGTTATGAGGTAGTTGAAGACATGATGTTAGTGACATGGACATGAGAGAAAGATTTGAGGTTGCACGAATGAAGAATTATCTTAACTGGAAGCTGACAATTTTGTGTAAATTTTATGTAACGTGTGGAAACTTTTATTTTGTAATTTGCATGCCGATTCATTTGTAATTACTTGAGCATGGTATAAAGGAAGGAATGTTTTCCTTGTTGTAATATGTAAGTGTGAATGTGGAATATGTGAATTTTATTTTGAAAGTGAATTGCAGATTTGTGCAATACTTGTTGGAAGAGGATATGCGAAGTATAGAGATCTGGAATTAAGATATGAAGAAGCAGTTGGTGTGGTTTGGCACAGTTAGAGAAGGAGTATTGAATTGTTGAGATTAGTAATCTTATGGTATTATTATATTGAGTAATACTAAGATCAGTTGGATAGTGTGTTCGGTGATCTTACCCTGAAGCTGTTTGGGCAGTGGGTCCTTTTGTCTTCCATAACTCCTAACAGAGTTAGAATCTTTTAGCAGGGATTCAAAGTCTCCTAATAGGGACTCATATGTACTGAATGTATTTCATAAGACTCCTAACCAAGTCCATCCTCTCACAAGGAAATTTCATATGAGTGCATCTTTTGTGGGCATCATTTCCACCGGGGTTTACTCTTTGATCAAGAGGTTCCCTAGTCAACATATCTTGTGTCATTATGTTATTGTGCATGTATATCTTTCTATGGTTATTGATTACATTTCTTACATGGTTAAATTCTATTGAAGTTGACAAAAGTTGTATTTATCTGATAACTGATTCACCCCCCCCCCCCCTCTCAGTTATCTTGGTGGACTTTACTTTCTAACAATTGGTATCAGAGCAGCAAGTCCTTGAAGGAAAAGTTTAATAGCTTAAGGAGATCCATGGTGAATCATTTTAGGAAAGAAAGCCCTAAGTTTGATGGAGTAAATTTTGACAGCTGGGAAGAAAAGATGAAGACACATTTACTTTTTTTAGGACCAGGTTATTGGTTAATCAAAAAGAATCAGAAGAAAGTCATTAATGAGGATAAGATTGAAGATTTTACTAATGAGGAAAGAGATCTATTCATGTGTAACATACTTTCTAGAGAAGCACTCTTTTCATCCCTTTCAAAAAATGAGTACAGTTAGGTAAAATATCTAAAAACATCTCATGAAATTTGGTTAGCTTTACAATCTACTTTTGAAGGTGATGAACATGCAAAGAAATTCAGATAACATAATTGGATATGTGCATTTGAAGATATAAGAATGATGGAAGATGAATCTGTTAGAAGCTATATTGGTAGAATGTCAGAGATAGTTGTAGGTATAAAATCTTGCGGAGGAACCAAGACAGAGAATGAAGTGAGATGGAAAATTCTGAGGACATTGACTCCTATATTTAAGCAAACAACACAGATGATTGAACAAGTTATACCTTGTACTATGAACTTTACTAGAGAAACTCTTCTTGGAAGATTGGAAGTAGAAGAGATGAACCTGAGGCTATCGAGAAATTTACCTAGAATGGAGATAGTATTCAATGCACTTAGTGTTCACCCTACTTTGTCAAGAAGCATTAGTGTGAGTGGAGATTATGCTAGCAGCAATAGATCTAGAAATGAAGAAGATAGGAAGATTGAAGAAGGTATTGCCTTGCTTGTGAAAAGAGAGCCAAATGGTAATAAAATCTTTAAATGTTGGACTTGTCAAGAATTTGGTTATTTTGCATCTAAATGTCCTAAGAGAGTTAAGAAGTATAGAAATAACTTTAATCCTAGGAGAGCTAAAGAATGTTACTATGCAAATGATGAAGAACTTGAAGCTAGTTTGGAGAAATCCTTGAGTGAAAGTGAAACTGAGAATGATGATATAGGATTTGTAGCAATTAAAGAAGAAAATCCTGAAACATAAGTTAAGGAAGAAAAGGCTTTAGTTTCTCAAGTAGAAAAGAAAGTTGATTGGATTATAGACAGTGGTTGTTCACATCATATGACTGGAGACATGAAAAATTTTATAAAGTTTAACAATTATGATGGAGGAGTTGTTAGAGTTGGAAACAATGCACCTTTTTTATTAAAGGTATAGGATCTATTACTCTTGATGGAAAGACTAATACTGATGATGTTTACTTTGTGGATGGTTTGAAACATGATCTTTTGAGTGTTGGACAACTAGTTGATAAGGGATATCAAGTTTGGTTTACTAAGAAAATTTGTGTAATCAAATACAAGGATGGTAATTTGATTGGTACTGGATCTAGAACTAGAGGTAATGTATTTTAGTTGAATCCTACTAAGATGACATGCTTGATTACTAAGATTGATGATAGTTGGTTATGACACAGAAGATTTTGTCATATAAAATTTGATAACATTGTGAAAGTGAGTACTACACTTGCAATAAGAGATTTGCCTAAATTTATGAAACCTACTAACATGATTTGCAAGGAATGTGTGATGGCTAAACATAAGAGAAGCTCATTTCCCAGCAAGAAGTTTACAATAGTAGAGAAGTTGGAGATTGTTCATACAGATTTGAGCAGTCCCATAAGGACTAGAGGATTCTATGGAGAAAGGTATTTTATGATTCTTGTTGATGATTTTACAAGAATGATGTGGATTGCATTTCTTAAAGAAAATTTTGAAGCATTTGATAAGTTTAAGATCATTAAGAATAAATTTGAGAATGAATCTAGAATGAAGATTAAATGTTTGAGGTCTGATAGAGGTGGAGAATTTACTTCAAAAGAATTTAACATTTTTTGTGAAGTGAATGGCATTAAGAGGCAGTTTTCAGCCCCTAGTACACCTGAACAAAATGGTATTGTAGAAAGAAGAAACAGGTCAGTAACTAAAGCAACAAGAGCTATGTTATTTGAGAATGACTTAGTGAAGATATTCTGGAGAGAAGCGGTGAACACAACAATGTATACAATGAACAAAGTACACATCAGAGCAAACACAGATAAGACACCCTATGAAATATGGTTTTGACATGCACCATCAATTAAGTATTTTAGAATTTTTGGAAGCAAATGTTATATTAAGAGAGATGATGACATTGGAAAGTTTGATCCTAGAAGTGATGAAGGTATATTTCTTGGATATTCATTGAAGAGAAAAGCTTATAGATGTTACAATAAAAGAACTAAGACTATTGTTGAGAGCGCAAATGTTAAAGTTGATGAAAAGTTCAAAATTCAGGAAAGAATGCTTGATTATGAATTAGATGAAGGAACTCATCCTAGACCAAATCTAGAGAATATTGAATTATTCTATGAAACTGATAGTGATTTTTTGAATGAAAGCCACAGTGAAGGAACCATTGAAGAACCTACAGTAGAAACAAGTACTAAGATAGTGACACCTAATAGAAATTTATCAAAAAATCATCTTGCTGAGAAGATTATTGGAAGCATAGACATAGGAGTTCTAACACAAAATAAGGTACAAGATCAATTGTGTTTGATTTCTAAAATTGAACCTAAATCTACTAGTGAAGCTTGTGAAGATGAACATTGGATTAAAGCCATGAAAGAAGAACTAGATTAGATTGAAAAGAACAAGACATGGGAATTGGTCCCTAGACCTAAAGATAAGAATGTTATAGGAACAAAATGGGTATTCAGAAACAAGATGAATGAACAAGGAGAAGTAGTAAGGAACAAAGCAAAATTGGTATGTAAAGGATACTCATAGCAAGAAGGAATTGAATATGAAGAAACTTTTGCACTAGTAGCAAGAATTGAAGCAGTAAGAATGTTTTTGGCTTATGCAGCTTACAAGAAATTCAAAGTGTATCAAATGGATGTGAAGTCAGCATTTCTGAATGGAGAATTGGAAGAAGAAGTCTACATTGAGAAACCTGAAGGTTTTCCTTTGACTCAAGAAGGAGATATGGTATGTAAACTTAAGAAAGCTTTATATGGACTGAAGCAGGAACCTAGAACTTGGTATGCAAGATTGGATAAGTATTTGTTAAAGTTAGGATTTACAAAAGGCACAGCTGATAGCAACCTATACACAAAGGAAATTGAAAATGGTTTGTTGGTTGTTGTTATTTTTGTTGATGATATTATCTTTGGAGGAGAAGATGAAGCCAGTGATAAATTTTCAGATGAAATGAAGACTGAATTTGAAATGAGTATGATTGGTGAAATGAAATAATTTTTAGGATTGCAGATAACACAAAATAGTGATAGTATCTTTGTAAGTTAGACAAAATACTTGAATGATTTATTGAAGAGATTTGGAATGGAGAATTGTAAACCAGTTGGAACACCTATGGTAACTGGACACAAGTTATCTAGCACAAATGAGACTCCTGTAGTGGAACAGAAGAAGTACAGATCTATGATTGGAGGATTGCAATATTTGACTCATACAAGACCTTATATATCACATGCAGCTGGAATTGTAGCAAGATTTCAAGCTGAACCTAGAGAATCACATTATGCAGCAGTAAAGAGGATACTGAGGTACTTAAGAGGCACATTTGAGTATGGATTGTGGTATGAAAAATCTGATGATTTTACCCTATGTGCATATACAGATGATGATTGGGGAGGCAGTGTTGATGACAAAAAGAGCACCAGTGGTGGAGCATTTTTCCTTGGAGGAAGATTAGATTCTTGGCTAACCAAGAAGTAGAATTATATTTCACAGAGCACATCAAAAGAAAAATATGTGGTAGCAGCAAACAATTATAATCAAATAATTTGGATGAAGCAAATGTTGAAGGATATTGGAATAAAATTTGTTGAGTCTGTTGTTATACATTGTGATAACACTAGCATAGTTAGTATGTCTAAGAACCCAGTGTTACACTCTAAGAAAAATCATATAGAGATAAAGTATCATGTAGTGAGAGAGAAAGTGGTAGAGAAAGAAGTCAGACTTGAGTACATAAGCACAAAGGAGCAGATTTCTGATATATTTACAAAGCCTTTGCCTAAGGATACATTTGAGTATCTGAGAGGTATGCTTGGAGTTATGCCCCAGCCTACTTTTGAGAAGTGACGTAGATTGTTGCATCCATCTAGTGGTATATGATCCATATCTTTCTTCTAAACTGGATGGTGGTACTTCCTCTATGGGGGAGTATGTGTATCTGAGCTGAGTCATGAGGACTCTAGTGAATGTACTTTCTGAACAGTGTCTTTTGACATTGAAGTTATTGTTGACATAATGATGAAACATCTATCATTGATGTCAATGGGGGAGAAGTATTCATGAAAAATCATCTATTGGAGAGAATTGAATAGGAAAACAAAGCAAGATTTGATTGATAAAGAGGATATGAAATCATTTCAGAGCAGCAGTGTTGTAGTGTTGGTATTCAAGGAACTTGGATGTTTTTTTTATCTATGTTGCCATCAATTCCAATGGGGGAGATTGTTAGGAAAGAACATTGAATATATCCTATGGGGGAGTATTTGCAGCCATTCTATAGCAGTTGTTGTTGTATTCATGACTATGATTGTCATTGATGTCAACACAGTGATCTACTGAAGATTAGCAGAGAAGCAGACAATGTTTGAGTTAGTGCACTTGGCATATTAAAGATGAAGCTATGCGGAGTTGGGGAATTACTCTATGATGTTCTATAAGATCATGGTGAAGAGCATAGAAAAACATTTATTTATTCATGACAATTATGAGGAAATCAGTGGAAGCAGTATTCAGGCAGTGTTCCTGAGTAGCAGTTTGTGGAAATCGGATGATATCTCCTAATCGGGATGGAATCTTATCATGCGCAGTTATGAGGTAGTTGAAGACATGATGTTAGTGATGTGGACATGAGCACAAGATTTGAGGTCACATGAATGAAGAATTATCTTAACTGGAAGTCGACAGTTTTGTGTAAATTTTATGTAACGTGTGGAAACTTTTATTTTTTAATTTTCGTGCCGACTCATTTGTAATTACTTGAGTGTGGTATAAAGGAAGGAATTTTTTCCTTGTTTTAATATGTAAGTGTGAATGTATAAGTTTTGAATTGTATTTTGAAAGTGAATTGCAGATTTGTGCAATACTTGTTGGAAGAGGATATGCGAAGTATAGAGATCTGGTAGTGAGATCTGAAGAAGCAGTTGGTGCGGTTTGGCATAGTCATAGAAGGAGTATTGAATTTTTGAGATCATTAATCTTGTGGTATTATTCTATTGAGTAATACTAAGATCAGTTGGACAGTGTGTTCGGTGATATTACCTTGAAGCTATTTGGGCAGTGGGTCCTTCTGTCTTCCATAACTCCTAACAGAGTTAGAATCTTTTAGCAGGGATTCAAAGTCTCCTAACAAGGACTCATATGTACTGAATGTATTTCATAAGACTCCTAATTGAGTCCATCCTCTCACAAGGAAATTTCATATTAGTGCATCTTTTGTGGGCATCATTCCTACTGGGGTTTACTCTTTGATCAAGAGGTTCCCTAGTCAACATATCTTGTGTCATTGTGTTATTGTGCATGTATATCTTTCTATGGTTGTTGATTACATTGCTTACATGGTTAAATTCTATTGAATTTGATAAAGTTTGTATTTATCTGATAACTGATTCACCCCCCCTCTCAGTTATCTTGGTGGACTTTACTTTCTAACACTACTAACATCATCCACTGAGTGAAAACTAATCAATTCCTTATCCTTAGGCAATAAATTATCCAATATGCTAACTAATTCCACAAATAGAGGATTCCTCATTAGTTTTTTTTCTTTGGCTTTCTCCATAGCCATCACACTTATCTTTATTAGATCCTTTTCTCCCCATGAATCTAAACTTGTTGTATCAGGATTCAAACTTGACAACAATGATATTGAGGGTTTAGGAGTAATAAATAAGTTGCGCTTTAACTTATATCCATACTTTCAGTCTTTATCTTTACTGGGATCTCAACAGAAGGCTCTTCTTTAAGTTCATCTTTCTTCTCGTTTCCTTGTCTTGTTATATCTTTAATTAGGATTTCTTCTTGTTGCATAGGTGTCTCTTCACCGCATAGGATCTCAACTTCTTCAGTACTCACAAAGGCTTCTTCAAACTTATCTAGATCATTATCTGTTGCCACCATGATTATTTCAACATCATCAATCATAATTGTTTCATCTTTTGTTTTCACTTCTTTGGTAGGTATTGTAACCTTGGGTGCAAAATCCTGTGGACCTGTCATAGGTGCGTTTGGAATCTCTGATTCTTTTACTTTCTTAGAGGGAGCTGAAGTGGCTTGGGGTGTAGGTGCAAAAGGTGGGTACACGTGTCTATCCAAAAACACTTTCTCAAATGATTTCTTTGTTTCCTTTGCAATCAACTCATAATCATTGTTCATTATATGCAAAGTTTTGATTTTTGGTCTTAGACGAGGCTTTACCAAATCTAACAGCAATATTTTCTCTTCTAGTGAACAAACAGGGAGGTTGTCATCCAAAGTCTTTTCTCTAATTCTCATATCCTCCTCTATAGCTTTTCTTTCCAAAGAATCCAATATATTCCATACATGATTAGGAATGACTGTCTTAAGTTCCAAAACTGACTTTTTGAACTTAATCATATGCTTGATAATCATAAAATGAATTTTTGATTTGTCAATCTCATGATACTGATCATAGAAATTTGCAGTCTGATCTATCCTTCCTTCATCAACAACTCTAGTTCTCAAAACTTCCAAATTTGGTCTGAATCCTACCTCAGGAGGTGCTTGAGTGTTCTTTCCTTTGCTTCTGGTTGTCCTTGAGGATGGGTGGCTTACACAAGTTTTCTTCTTCCTTCTAGATACATTGCTTGGCTTAGGAGGTGGAGTGGACTCTAGATCAATTGTAGTTTTGGGTGCTGAGGTGTTAACATCAGTCTTACTCTTCTTCTTCTTCGGATCATTTACTTCTTGAACTTCTTCTGATGGGGGTGTGCTCTCAAGTTGCATAGAAATCTTGGCTTCCCTTGCTTTATCTATGTCTACTTGGGTAAACCATGAATTTTTAGAATATCTGAGGTAATCCTAGATGCTTTTCTCTTTATTGTAGTACTGTATAAGATAGAATCAACTTATCTTATCTTCTCTTCATATGTTCCCCATCTATGTTCATTGGGATCCTTAGGCATAGATAGGAGGACTTGTGCATAACCTTCCAAAATATGCTCCTCTACTTCATAACCAAGTGGATGAATCCACTTTGTTCTGGGCTCAACTACTTCCATGCATGTAGTATCTATTTCCACCATGAAACATATAGAGTCCTTGTATTTCTCCACTATCTTCTCAGGTATTTTCTACCTTCTTTGCATCTTGATTATGAATGTTTTAATTTCTAGATCCATATAATCCTTTAAAGTTCTCTCTGATGTTGCCTTAAATGAAATTTGAGGCAAGGTAGGTATGCTTTTGTCAAGATAGAGATCAAAAACCTTACCAACTATATGAAAGTGCATGTATATAATCAATGAACCAAGTCTGAATATTTTTCTCTTATCATTTTTTACATATCTTGTGTTGTTTAACAACTATGCGTGCAAGATCTCACAAAGGTTAAACTCTCCATTTTCTTTCACTATCCTTATTGCTACTAGAATTGTAGCTGCGAATACACTATTCACTCTATTTTCATGTTGGAACTTGTATCCAAGGATCATCGCCATGATTTTAATGTCTTTATCCTATTGGGCTCAATAGTCATGCCACGCTTATCACTCCTGGACTTACATGCCTGCTCAACCTATTTTCTGACATCTTTTCCTATTGGAAGAATGGCGTCGGTCTTAGAAAGTTTGGTCATCTCATGAATGAGATTAGTTGTAATATGGATAGGGACTTCACCAATCCAAAAAAAATCATCATGAATCCTTCTTAGTAAGATCTTAATCCATTCTGACTCATAGAATTCATACGCAGTCGCATACTCTATGATAGGGTTATCTATGAGGTGATAGAATTCATCCTTGAATGTAAAGTCTAGATTAACCATTGATTCCATGTGCGACCTTAACCTATCTAATCCTACAGACTCTTTCTTGCAGTATATTTAGGTGCGAATATCTTCAACATGAATGACTCCTATCAGAGTCTTGGAAAATGCTCCTTCAAAATCATCTAACACTGATTTGAATGGATTCTTTTTAAACACATATCTCTTCCTTTTTTTGACATCAAATACTACTAGAGTTTCCATTACTTACTTGCTTTAACGCTTAAATACGCTTCCAAAGGATTTTTGAAATGACGCATCTGAGCTAGGGTTTCGCTAATATTTTAACTCCTTTTCCTTGATGAAATGGATTCAATCCTTCAATACTTGCTGCTTTGATCTCATGTGATCTCCAAGGGCTTGATCTCAAATGTAAAATTGAAGATAATAGATCTCCGGTGACTAATAAATTAAATTTTTGCAATTAATGCTTTTCATCATAACACGGGTTACAACAATGAATTCCAATATTAGTTCTTGATGTCAATCAAGTTGTGCGATATTGCATACTGCATCAAATAGCAACCAAACAACTAAAACCAAAGGTGCATACTCTGAGGATGAGTATACTAGCCATGCAGGGGTCTAGAGCTTATCTAGCTCCCCCTATGACCATGAGGGTCATTTATCCAGAAGTAGAAGGTGTGTCCATTGTGGATGAATCCACTACTTTTTTAGCAATATTATCTTTCTTTACTTCCATCCAAATCTTGCTCGCATCTTCTGTAGCTTTCACAAACTTGACTTCTCCAAATTCATCCAATATGGATCCTTGAGACTTATTAGGTCTTTCTTGTCTTTGCGCTTGTGATCTACAAAACTTTGAGATGTGTCCAACCTTGTTACAAGAGTAAAAAATAACTGGAGGCCTTGTATTCCTAGGTGCATTGATGTGAGTTACCATACTACATTGTCTAGCTGTGTGACCATTGTAATTGCATATTTGACATGTGATGTTCTGAGAAATTCTAGAACTTTGTTGTGGTTGATTTCTCTGATTGTGTTGTGTCTGACTTCTTTGATTTGATCTACATTGAATAGATCTATGACCAAACTTATTACTTGAATAGCAATAACCATTGAAAGGTATTTCCTCTTTACAATCTCTTGCTATATGTCCATTCTTGTTAAAGGTATAACAAGTTCGGTTTATTGGCTTGCATTCATCTTTAGGTGGTTCTGCTTTAGCTGAAATATGATTTTTAGTTATCTTAGCTTCTGTAGATTCTTCTAGTACTTTCATTCTTTCTTGCATTGCATTGGTTTGAATTTGTGATTCATTGAATCCAATACCACTAGAATCTCCTTTAATTCTTTGTGCATATATCTAATAATCTAATAGATCAGTACTTGTGTGCAATTTGTCAATATGATTATTTGCTTCTGTCAACTCAAATTCCATCTTTTTCTTGATGTTTTCTAACTCCAAGATTTTCATGTTTGCTTGCATGAGTTCTTTATCTAGCTCTTTGTTTTCTTTGACCTGTTCTTCACATGCTATCTTGCTATTAGTTAACTGTTCATTCAAATCTTCAATCTAATCCTTCAAAGATGTGTTTTCTTCATTCAGCTTTTTGACCATTTTTCCCAAATCATTCGTTGAACAATCTTTCAAATCTTTTCTTAGTTTCTTGATGAATACTTGTGAACCATTGACCTTCATTTTTAGTTCTTCAATTTATTTTTCAGATCTGTCAAGATCTTCAAGAGCTACTTCAAGATTTTTCTTTAGATTTTTCACTTCTGTTGTATCCATGATCTCCTCAAGTGGTTAAACTTATCTTAGAGGACCAAAGCTTTGATACCAATTGTTAAGAATGGGAACACTGAGAGGGGGGGTGAATCAATGTTCTACAATTAATGTTTTTTTGCTTCTTGAACTTTGCCCAATTACTTAAATACTAAAATGAATAGTAAAGAAAATAAAACAATCAACCATAACATATAACACAAGATATGTTTACGGGGAAACCTTGGCCAGAGGAAAACCCCAATGGGAATTAGCACCCATGAATAATTGCACTAGTCTTATGAACTTGTTAGAGTTCCTTTTCCCTATTAGGAGCAGTCATTACAATACTAAGTACAATGACTCTATTAGGAGTCTTGAAGAACAAAACTCTGTTAGGGGTGGATGGCTCACTGCCCAAAGAAGAAGGCTACAACCTCCTGGTTATCAGATACACACTGTTAGAGTAAATTATTAATTTTATTAATATTTTACTCCCTTCTTAAGATATCAACTCCTTGCTTTAGTCAACTCATGCACTAGTTATGCATCAGTTTGCTTTAGTTGACTCATGCACTAGTTATGCATCAGTTGTTTTTTGCATGCATTAGTCTTGTAATAGTTTAACTGATTATTACATGCACTTCTGCTTTTTAGGTTTGTCTTTTCAAGGCCTTTGATCTCCTTTATATGGATAATCTATTGTACACTATTATTCATTCATTATTGAGGATATTTTCTTCTTCATATTTTGAGTCAAACCCTTGGCCTCTTCTTCTCTCTACTTCCTTGTAACAGGTTTTTTGTATGCAGGTGATCTTGGCGTTCTGTGGATTTGTATTGCTCAAATTCTACATGGTATCAGAGCCTAATCTGCTATAGCTTGTTGTGTTTGAAGGATTCAAATTAGAGATTTTTTTGGTGGATTTGAGAAGTTTTGGTTATATTTCTCAGATTTGGTATTCTCTGTAGGACGTTATTTTTTATTTCTTTTTTGCCTGCAAAAAAGAAAAAAAAAATTTGGGGGGCATTTTGAGAAAAAAACGGACACCACCATTGCGTCTGGAAAGCCCGAGATAGTCAAAATCCATATAAAGTTTGTCGATTTTGGACAAGTTGCCATCTAAGGCAAAACAATTTTGTCATACCAGGGTCGTACGGCCCTGGCACGCAAACTGAGGAAGGTACGGCAATTTCTTTTCAAAAAAATTAAATTAAAAAAAAAATTTACAGCCGTCGAGCGGCCACCCAGGCGCCACCCGGCGGCCACCAGGCAGCCACCGCTGCCACCCGACATTTTTTCTCACGCCCTCCATCCTCGGCAACGCGCCGGCCGCCGCTCCACCCACGGCCCCACCACCATCGCGCTCTAGCTGCTCCGCCTGTGGCCCTACCGCGCTCTGGCTGCTCCGCCCGCGGCCCTACCGTGCTCCGTCGTGCCCGCCGCCGCTCCGGCCGCTCCGCCCACTGCTCCCGCCAGCGACCCGCCGCCTGCCGAGAGCTCCGCCGTGCCTGCCGCCCTCCGGCCACTCCGCCCACTCTACTACCAGTGGTTGGCCCCATAAGCGCCCGTGCATGTGACCAGGGGCCAACACAAAAAAATTTTAAACACAAAAATTGTGTTTTCAATTTTTTTTGTCTTTGGAGCCTCTTGCACTAAAATTGGCTTTCTGGGAGCTCCAAGCATCGTTTTTTGACAAATGAGATATCGCCGAAAAGCTGGTTTCGAGCCTGACGCTCTCATAGAGTTTAATCTGGTATTTTTTTCCATCTAGTTTACTATTTCTGATGTCAAAGCCAGATTATCCTTTTTTCAATTCAAGGGGGCTAATTTGCTCAAATTAGCTCCATTTTTCGATCTGGAAGAAGCGCTGGAAAGCTCTTCTCGAGCACTATCTAGATTTCTACTTATTTTTATCAAAATTTATTCAAGATATACAAGATTTAGATCTAAAGCTTTTTTGCTCTTCTCTTGATAAAGCATATCATTTTAGGCTTGGGGGGTCGATATTTGGCTTGTGGGGGGGTCTTATTTTCTTGTTTCTTTCAGTTAAACAAGATATTTTTCAAAATAAAACCCCTTCTAAAAAATATGGCCGAGACCTCTTCTTGTCTAGAACTTCTGACCCCACATAATTATCACACATGGAAAACCCTGATGACATGGCTTCTCCGTTCAAAAGGGCTTTGGTCTTGTCTAGATGTAGTGCAGCCAGTATTACAGAGGCCCTTTGAGCTCATGCAGCATTGAAACAAGATGGATGAAGCTATGGGGTTGATTGCTTTACAGGTATCAGATAGCTTGCAGTTTCACCTTGATGGATGCAATACCCCTCTAGCTATGTGGACAAAGCTGAACACTTTGTTTGGTATAGTGAATGAGTTTTGAGCACTTCAGGTTGAGGTAGAGCTTACCTCTCTTGTACCTGATTCTTTTCCCTCTATTGAGGGCTTTCTGATGAAGTTCAAACAACAGAGATCTTTGTTACATGGATGTGGAAAGCAAAAGACTGATAAAGAGTGCATTTATCTGATTCTATCTAAGCTTAGGGGAAACTTTCAGATCTTCTCTTCTACCTTTCATTCTACCATGGATGCTTTGGGACCTACATTCACCATGCCCACTTTTGAGGTGTTATGTGATCATTTGACTAGAGAGCAAGCCAAGCTTACTTAGTTGGACTCTCTAATAGGATCAAAGAACCATGCATTGGTTGCCCAACCATCCAAAGAAAAGCAGAAGCAAAAGCCAAAATAGATATCAGATTCCTCTTCTCAGTACCCTACTAGCCCACCATCTTCTTCTAAGAAGGAGAAATAGAAGACTGAGAGACCTACATGTTCCTATTGTCAGAAGGGACCTCATGATGATTCACATTGTTTTCAGAAGAGATTTGATGGCTATGAGAAACAGATTGCAGATTTGCAAGTTCTTCTTCAGAAGAGCATTGTTTCCTCTCCATCCTCTTCTACCTCACAGGGGTCTGCTTTTCAGTCTTCCTCCACATCTTCGACATCTGGACAGGATTTAGGAAAGGGTCATGCATTACAGGCATCCATTGCATCCCCTTCACAGGTCCCTTGGATATTGGATTCAGGTGCTTCTCACCATATGGCATCTTCTAAAGGGGTCTTCTCTACTGTTGAGGCTTCTCCCATTCCTCATATTCTCATGGGGAATAACACTATCCTGACAGTCTACGGGAAAGTTTCAGTCAGCATTCAGGATGGCACATTCAATGATGTATTGTATGTTCCATCTCTGTCTGTAAACCTTCTCTCAATTTATCAGATTACACACAGTGGTTCAGGGAAGACAGTTGAGTTCACTGCAGATTCAGTCTTCATTCGAGATAGTATGACAGGAGGCATTGTTGCTACAGGGACAGTTGATCATTCCACCCGTCTCTACACCTTCTCACACTTTGGTCCACCATCTCCATTGTCGGAGCACAACTCTCCTCTTTCGCGAGAGCCTCATGTGGTGCAATCAGGTCGCTTGAACCTTTGCATTGTTCCTGAGATCACTACTATGACTACCACACCACATCCTGTTGAGGTCTTTTCTCTTCAGCGGGATTCTTCTTCAGCACTGCCTGACCCTCCACCTCCATTCATTGAGCCACCAAGTGCAGTTGTTGAGGATTCTATAGAGGACACTCACCTCCTCTCTCCTGACAGTGTCAACACACCAGTCACACCACCTACATTGGGGATTCCCTTTCAGGCTCCTCATGTTTACTCCTTTGAGCATCAGCTCGGCCTTCCAGTGACACCTCATCTTCATTTTCCACTGACTTTCACTCCTTTGTATTGGAGTCACAGTGGTTTTTTCATTGATCCAGGGGTTCTTTCATTCTGGGGGGGCTTTCGAGCCTCGATCCTCTCTCATAGGGGGGTTGGTAGCACACATTGTACATATGGCTTTGAGAGAATCTCTTGAAGTCATTTCTTTGTCTTCTGCTTTTTTCTATCTCTTTTTGGAGTAGGGTTTTTTCCCATTGAGTTTTCTCTATTTCTCCATTTTACAGAGATTTGGTTGTGCTGGGTACCTCATCAAGCCATGTTGCCAGGACCCATTTCTGCTTTCAGCATTGTATTTTCCTTTGCTTTCTTCTTGCATTGTTTGTAGCTGCATCGTTGCTCATCTTAAGGGGGGGAGCTAAACAAGGAGAGGGGTGACAGGAACACTAAAATGCAATGCCAGAAACATCTGCAAGAAGAAGAATCAGGAACACCAACAGTGCAACAAAAGTACAAGCACAAGATAAAGGATGATTTCATAGACACACAACATGGGCTAATGTCGTGGAAGGTACACTCACTTGACAAAGGTGGATGATCACAAAAGGAAAAACATCATAACCCCCCATGGCACTTTATAACTGAGTGTGAGTACAAACAAACACAAGGAGTACAAGATCCTAGATATGCAAAAGTAGGCACGTTATCTCAATGCGTTTACAGAAAAGAAATGCAACAGAAGAGAAGCATACAATGCTCAGAAGTCAGAAAGAAGAGTGAGCCAGAAGAACAGAAGAAGAGATCCCAAGACCTGTAGAACCCAAGTAATCTGCTAGAATGCGAAAGTGCAAAACTCAGAGGAGAGAAAACCGGGAGCCATATCTCACTCATCCGGACTCTTTTTTGGGCTCACCATATATCGTTGGAAAAAAAAAATTTAAAAATGTAGAATTTGAGCAATACAAATCCACAGAACGCCAAGATCACCTGCATACAAAAAACCTGTTACAAGGAAGTAGAGAGAAGAAGAGGCCAAGGGTTTGACTCAAAATATGAAGAAGAAAATATCCTCAATAATGAATGAATAATAGTGTACAATGGATCATCCATATAAAGGAGATCAAAGGCCTTGAAAAGGCAAACCTAAAAAGTAGAAGTGCATGTAATAATCAGTTAAACTATTACAAGACTAATGCATGCAAAAAATAACTGATGCATAACTAGTGCATGAGTCAACTAAAGCAAACTGATGCATAACTAGTGCATGAGTTGACTAAAGCAAGGAGTTGATATCTTAAGAAGGGAGTAAAATATTAATAAAATTAATAATTTACTCTAACACACACTATATCTAGAAGGGTGAATTGCTACTTTGACATTGTTGTCTGATCAATTCCTTTTGTGTGTTGTTGCTCTAACTTCTTTTAGAGCTTTATATCATACTGACTAAACTCGCATACTTCTACTCTTCTTTTTATCTTCCATGTTCTAATCCTCTTTAAATACAAAAGCACATGTCATATTTATACATGCTAAATGGGCGCAACCAAAACTAATTACCGTGTCGGCCTAAACCTAACACATACAACACTTCTAAATTAATTGGCTCAAGCATGTTTTCATACAATAATAATATGTTTACATCACTATTACAATAGGTGCATAGCCTTTACAAAATAGAATGATACACGCTAATCAAAAAACTTTTTGCCAGCTGCATACTCTATTATGTTCTGCCGCTTAACTGCCAGTGTCACTTAGACTTGTTGTAACTTATCGATACTATCAAATCTAACCATGTGTTCTAAGACTTAACATAACAACATACTCAAAAGCTTATATCCAAGGGTGCATACCATAACTCGATCATACACATGTGCATCGATGCTCTGATCATCAAGTGCTTTACTATCTGCATTGTCTTCCATACTTAGCCAAAATAGGATCTTTCAAAGTTAGTGCACTGACTATGAAAACTTCATATGACTTTGTTTCCATAATGACAACACAAAACTAGTCATATATTCTTAGTAAAGTCAGCTTGCCAACAAATAGAATGTTTGCAACTAGCCCAAACCAAAGTGTTCCCATGGTGCATTAAGCACGATTGGGCAGTGATCTTTCAAGGATTGTATCTGAGATCTTGTGAGAGGTATCATAAAAAATTCAAATACTGTAGGACTGTGTTTCTAAGGCCTACAATAACCTCTCTCCATTTTGGAAGATTTGAATTTTTTTTAATTTTGCATGCCAATCTCGCTTGATGCCAAAACTTGTAGTGAGGCTCAGTTAAAATTTGCACCACTGGGTTTCTTCCAAACGATTCATCCTAGCACCAAATGGTTTGTGCTATTAGCTCTCATTGGGGGAGTAAATGCTAGTGACAACGCTATTCCTCCCACTTAGTCACTAGAATGTTCGCGACCATGCCAGACCAAAGTGTCCCTAAGGTGCACTAATCATGATTGGGCAACAATCTTTCGAGGCTCGTATCTTGGACCCTATGAGAGGTATCTATGAACCGTCA
Organism: Chamaecyparis obtusa; assembly: GCA_027943335.1. Lineage (NCBI taxonomy): Eukaryota > Viridiplantae > Streptophyta > Pinopsida > Cupressales > Cupressaceae > Chamaecyparis > Chamaecyparis obtusa. The sequence continues at coordinate 2,248,296 of BSBK01003050.1, read as the reverse complement.
GATGCTATAGGACCATGTTTTGAGGCCTATAATAACCTCTCTCCATTCTAGGAGATTCATATTTTTTTGAATTTTGCATGCCAATCTCACTTGATGCCAAAACTTGCAGTGAGGCTCAGTTGAAAGTTGCACAACTGGGTTTCTTCCAAACTGTTTGTCTTGGCACCGAATGGTATCTTCCATTAGCTCCTGTTGGGTGGGTAAATGCTAGTGACAACCCTATTCTTCCCACAGAGTCACTAGAACGTTCACGACCATGCCAGACCAAAGTGTCCCCAAGGTGCACTAAGCATGATTGGGAAATGATATTTTAAGGCTCGTATCTCAGAACCTGTGAGAGGTATTGACAAACCATAAGATGCTACATAACTATGTTTCTAAGGCCTACAATAACCTCTCTATGTTCTGGGAGATTCTAATTTTTTTGAATTTGGCATGCCAATCTCTCTTGATGCCAAAACTTGTAGTGAGGCTCAGTTGAAAGTTGCACCACTGGGTTTCTTCCAAATCATTCAGCCTGACACCGAACGGTCTACACCATTAGCTTCCTTTGGGCGAGTAAATGCTAGTGACAACCCCATTCCCCCCACTTAGTCACTAGAACATTCACGACAATGTTGGACCAAAGTGTCCCCAAGATGCACTAAGCATGATTGGGTAGAGATCTTTAAAGGGTCATATCTCGGACCTCATGAGAGATATCAATGAACTATTAGATGCTACAAAACTATGTTTCTGAGGCCTACAATAACCTCTCTCCATTCTGGGAGATTCAAATTTTTTTTAATTTGGCATGCCAATCTCGCTTGATGCCCAAACTTGCAGTGGGGCTCAGTTGAAAGTTGCACCACTGGGTAACTTCCAAACCGTTTGTCCTGGCACCAAACGGTCTTTCCCATTAGTTCCTTTTGGGTGGATAAATGCTACTGACAACCTCATTTCACCCACAGAGTCACTAGAATGTTTGTGACCTTGCTTGACCAAAGTATCCCAAAGGTGCACTAAGCACCATTGGGTATGTCAGCGAGCGTTCTAGTGTGTTGAGAGGCAAAGTGGGACCATTCCTAGGATAAACCTACCTAACCAAATGTTATGGAAGCATCGGTTTGTGCCCACAATGAACATATGTTGCTGGTCCAAGTTGGTTATACAAGGGACATCATCGATAGGGTAGGTCGGGTCCTATGTGTCCTAAGTGTGTTAGGGTCCTATGGACCATTTTGGCTTGTAATAAAGACTACATGTTCAAATCTGGTCAAAGGATCAATAATAGACTACTAATTGATGTTTTGAGTTCTCAGGATGATCACATTTCAAGATAACCTTCAAAGCACGAAGGGTACCCACAAATACATGTAAGGCATGGATCGTACAGAAAAACACTCGTAGTGATCATATGCTCAAGGCATGAATCACACATGTAGATATCCATACACATTGTTTGTATACACTTATCAAGCATGCATGTAAATAATGTATAAACCATGATTTTTCTTTAGCCAGACATAATACTCGTAACATATGAAGGATACACATGAATACATTGTAGCACATAAAGCATGAATTCACTTAAATGATGAATTACACATGTGAACACATGTAGCACATAAAGTGTACACATAAATTTTCTTAAGTCATGAAGTATACATGTAGCACATAGATTATGAAGAATACACATGAATTCACTTAAGTCATGCACGTAGCCCGTACACATGAATTTAGGTAATGAAGAATGTACTTGAATACACATGAATATACTTAAGGCATAAATATTACACATGACTACATACACACAAGCATGTTTACATACTAACAATGAAAAAATAAACACACAATTAATAAATTGGTTCGAATATCAAGTTTCACATATACAAAACGAACAATAATTGTGTACATATTAAAAAATGGCATACATGCCAAATCAATAATAGAGTTACAAAAATGTGGCATCGACTATGTCAAGGTCGATATATACAATAAAAATATTGAATATATACAAAATTTGGTCATTTAATAACCACGACTAGATCTGTATATCTCTATCAATATCTACGACTATGTTGGATCATCAAAATTGAGCCTCTTCAAAGCAGTAGGTGGCTCACTAGGTGTCTGCACAAGAACAATTCAAATGCTAAATAAAATATCTTTTCTCAAAATAACATCAAAATAACTAAATGCTAGATTGTAATTTATTGGCAGTTGAATTGTTGGTTACCTCATCTATTTCTTCTACAATTGAGTCATTCTCTAAAGCTGATGGTCCCCATCTTGTGCGAGATGGACTCCTAACAAAATGTAAAGGCAGAGGGTCGATGGCAGGTTGTGTAGAGAGTTGTAACAGGTAAAATAAAATCAATACAAGTTAATAATATATATGTCAGGGAACACTAAAAAAATAAAAATACATGTACTCATATCTAAACGCATATGTTTAACATGTACATAGAAAAAATGCATACCAGAACCTCAGATGGCTCTCTTGTACTCTTAGGAGGCATCACCACTAATGAGGAAGCTACAAGCAATTCCTGTATGAACAATCATAACATATGTCATAGTCATAGAGGAAATATTTCTACAAGATTTAGAACGATCAAGAATGAAATTGAAAGTAAATATAATTTTTTTACCTCTTCTCTCTCCTGAACATCAGCGACATCAGGTGCATTCATTAATTTTATAAAAACCCAATTGTTTCTATACATAGAACAAATAATTCAGGTGCATTCATCAATATAGACTACAAGTACATTTTTAATCATGAATAATACATTTCAACAAATAAACATAAATTCTATTGAATTACCTTTTGTCGTTTGGGTGTCCTTAAGGATTTCTTTCTCTTTTCCGGTGTCCTCAAGTTAGGTGGGGTACCCTAGAAAAAAAATTAACATAAGAGAAATGAATATGATATCGCATGGGTTCAATTAAACTGTAAACAAGAGATGTGAAAAATATTATACCGCAAATATTTCAAACCCAAAGTCAATGGCAGAAAGGGTGATATCATCAACTTCAAAAATCTAAGCAACCAACAAGCCCTATAAAACACAAAATAAATATACATATATTAACAAAATACTTTGAAACATACATATTATTCTATTTTTATGAATATTTTTGAAAAATCACCTCAGGTGTTGAAGCTACACGTGTACGTGTATGTGTAATTGAATGAACACTCTGCGGTGTTCTCGTATCACATGTTGCACCCTACAATGCATATTATTCATGTATCAATTTAAATTATTCTCTAAATAAAAAATTATTTACTTTTATAAGATTTAAGTGATTAATTAATAACATGTCAAACCACAAATAAACAAACATGTCTCTTCTCTATAGAAAATACCATCGTCATCAAGTCGTCTGTGAGGGTTGCATCCTCAATAGTGAATGCATGTCATCTACCCCCACAATGTGTACATGAATGAGATGTTGAACCATCCTCATTCGCATCAATATCTACCCCAACACATATACCCTAACAATTGGGGCACATATGCTCAATGGGTTGGTTTGATCCAAATGGTGCATTTGATGATGATGGAGGTGGTATAGGTGCTCATCCAAATGGTGCATCTAATGACAATGGAGGTGGCGTAGGTGCTGATCCACCCTCTGCTCTAACAAACTGTGTTCCATTCTCAATAGTGGCACCAGTAAATGATGTGGTTGCATGAAGAGTCTGTAAATCTATAGAATCCTTCACAACTATTGGAACCGTAACATGAACCATGGGGTTTTAGCTAGAGTCCTCCTATGTTGTGGTTGTACCATCCTACGGGCCTTGGGTCTATCCTGCACAGAGCCTCTCCCTCTACCCTGGAACTATCATATGTTGAAAAGTAATTCATCTTTTTTCTGAGGAAAAACTCACAATATAGCTTTCTCAAAAAATATAAAGGCACCTCCCAATTATTAAAGGGTGCTTGGTTAAAGACCATATACCACCTATCCAAAAAAGATGCTTTCATCCTATTGTGAACACACCACTATATAGGAAACCAAGTCATATTTAGTTCTAGGGTGTTACTAGTACTAGGATTGATGAAAAGAGCACATACATCACTTTTAAGTATGGCCTTCTTTTTCACTTCATCATATGACAACCCATCCGCATAAAATGCTCGACACCTATCCCTCCATGAACCCCATTTGGTAACCTCCCTAGAAACCTCATTTGCACTATTGGCCATTCTTTCTAGCATTAAGACGAGGGTTGAGTGGTGGTAAAAAATAGAGGACCTCAACCTATTGACGAATATAGAAATTTGGGCACTATTATGTGTAAGGTGTTTTATGAGATCATCTTGTGTGGCATCTACACAATCTAATTGAGGACGTGGAGGGTTTATGGGTGGTGGTGGCTATTAAGGAGAATTATTTTGAGGTTGAGGAGGATTTTGTGGTTGTAGTTGTTGCTCATGTTCAATGTTTTCTTTTGTTTCTTGTGCATGAGGTCTTTGTTTTATTTTTTGTTTTGGGGAATTCTTTGTAGAATTTGACATCAAAATTTTTTAAAAAAACATAAATCAATTAAAAAACCCTACTTCAAATAAAATACTTGAACAAAAATAATCGAAACACTAAAATCTTACCTTTCCGACGCAGTGTCATTGTTGCAAATTGATGAAAAATGCAAATGGAAGCAAAACATGCTCGGGTTATGATGAAAAATGGCTTCCTCAATTGACTGTTCCTTCATTTTTGGCATTGGAAATGGTCCAAAGCCATGGGTTTTGGGGAATATAATGTTCCTAAAAACCCATACAGGTTTTGAGGTTCATTTTTGTTCCTCCAAACCCGTACAGGTTTTGAGATTCTATTGGCTTTTTAATTTTTTTTCCAGGCTTGGCGAAACCAAGCCTAGTAGGATTTTGAATTTTTTATAACCCGTATGGGTTATGAAAAATTTCATTTTTTTGGACGTGGCTACTAAATTGTCCACCATCTTGGTGCACTTACCCACTAAAGAAATACTCTTCTGAAGTATGCTCAGTTAAAAGCCAATCTGGTTAAAGATTACAATACACATTGTTAAATGTGATCCTATAAGGGGAATTTCCTTAGATCTGTTAGGATCTTCATCCTATTAGGAGTGGCCTAGTTAAAGGTCTTCAAACACTCTTCTAGAATGTTACCTATTGCAAGGATTTACAATAAGACTGTTAGGTCCATTCGGTTAAGAGATTTTTTTGATACACATGTAACAACATATAAATGATCTATAAATATGAAACTACCTTTTGCATAATCAAATCCCTTGTGCACTATTTGTCTTCACTTCATTCCTTCACTTTCCACTAGCTTCAACACTTCATCAATCTCAATTTTCTGACTCAGAATTCAACCTTTTCCTTCTTCACTACAATAGTCGGTGACTCGTTAACCCTTCAACTTTCCAACCTTTTCTTTATACAATTTCATCTTTTATATAGACCTTGTTTTGCCTCTTAATCCCTTTTATTACATTTTCCTTTAATTAATTTCTCAGTCATCCAATCATCCTCACAAACTAATTTAATGAATTTAGATCTCGGTTAAACATTTTATCATCACCTTGGAACTTGAACTTTCTTAGAACTTGTACCTTCTCTTTTTACCGCTTAGATCTATACCATAGATCATCACCTTGAATTTTCTTGATCGTAGATCTCTTCAACTAACTCTTCCTCATCATTATAATCTTCCATCTCATCATAGCTCATCATTAAATGTCATTCTGATCCTTGTATTTAATTTTTGTTCCTTTCTCGGTGGCTAACTTCTTTTTCTTCAACTGAATTTTAGTTGACTTCACTCGATAACTGAAACCTTTTACTTGGTGTCTTGACTCAAGCTTTCTCTTTACTGAAACTTACTTTCCTTTTACCGAATGACTTTTTCCTACTCAGTAACCAAACTATTTTATTTACTAACTTGACTAATCTTCTTTACCAACTTGATATAATCACATGTTTAGTAGAAAAAATTATATCAACATAACCTTATCATAGTTTGATCTGTATTAGCTACCCAATTAAGTTCTTCATCTTCACAACATTTCACTTCCTCAAGTCTTCTTTAACTCTCTTTAACTTTTATCATACTCTGAATGATATGACAACTTAATATAAATCATAAATCAATTGCACTTGACATCAATGACAAGATAATAACTAATTTAATCATTCTACAATCTTGTATACCTCTGATCTTAGTCGCTCTTCATTATCATCACCATTAGTTATAGTAACACATATCTCAAAGAAATCTCGCTAATTCACAAAGTACAAATCCACGGGAATCAATTTGATAGTCACTACACTAAGTCTATTAATTTTGGCTCTATCACATGAGTGTTTTTTATTGAACGAGTGTAATCTTGTTGGTTCTAGGTGTAATCCTACTATTTGCAAATTTTGATAGAATTTCTACTGATTTGACTTATTTTTGGAAAACTTGAATTTTAAAACACTCACAAAAAATAGATAAGGACTCACTCAAATGATTCCATAAAAATAACTTAGGTTGTCCATCACAATACTCATTGAATCCTCTAACCTTAAAATATCATATTCAACTTGGATAGATAGATGCTTTGAGGCACTGGCTCTCCTACATGACACACACTTCTCGAGCACACCAAGAAACATGATTCCTAAAGATCTAAATCAATTTTGTATCTCAAAATGAGGGATACATGAGGGTGTCTTGTGGCTACACGTACTTGGATACCTTACGTCAACTTGTAGAAATATTTTTGGAAAACTTAAACATGTGGTTCATAGTAAGGTCATCCACTTCATGGGGTGCAATGATAAACCCTGTCAAGAGGTTTCTTGACCCTTAAAACAAGGGCTTTACACATCTCAATGATACTTGGGGAAAGCTATCATGTGTCACATCCTGTTAATTGTGACGTTCATCCTAGTTACACATTTATATAGAAATTTAGAAGAGTTTGTCCTTAGCCCATTATCACTTGGGTCATAGGCTCTCAAAGATAAAAACAAGTTTATCTTACACCCAAGATACGTGAAGGAAAAAGGAGAGGATACACTCATTTTATCTTTGGAACTAATCTAAACAAAATGTACTAGCACCAAACACATCAAGCACTTTTTATTTTTAAATCCCAAACCAAGTTCCCAATTAAAGAAAACATGCAAATTAAAGTGCATGTTTTGTTTTAAGCCCAAAATAATTTGTGTAATTGTTTGCAAAATCAACCCCTCTTTGGCAGATCCTACAAACAAAGTGTTGAAATATTGAGAATTTTGGGGCATTCTACACATGAAATCTGCAACACCAGTTAGTAAATGCCAACAAACAGAGAAAGGGTTAGCATATTATTACCAAAATTCAAAAATAATATTAGGGAAAAATGACAAAAATAGAGGAATTATCAATCCTACCCCATAACAACACAATCATGTTTCTCTAAAAAAACAAATCTAACAGAAAAAATGAGAAAAATACATAACTAAATTGCACAGAGAAATCTCGTCGATTACCAATGCAATCCCACTAATTTACCCCCAAAGATAGAAACTTATACATGCAATGCACGAATTGATTAGTCAATCTTGTTGCTGCACAAAGCATTCCCGCCACTTCTGGAAGTAATCCCATAATTTCTTGAAATTTGGTAGAGTGCAAAATTGACTTCTGCCAAAGCAGAAATTGACCTGTAACTCATGTTTTTTCCTGCAAGAAATAAGAGATTTGCACAAACAACACCATAAGAAATTATAAGTTGTTAGATCGACCCGTGAAGTGGGTCCCACTAGGCATGCCAAAAATGTGTGCAATAAAATTTATAAATGAAAGACTAAATTAATCTAAGCTGCACAAATGAAAGAAAACACTCAAGATTAGACATTAAAAGAAAGATAATAAAATGAGCAATCAATTAAAATAATGCAAACTCCAAGCCTCCTTTGTTGAGGATATGTCGTTTGGTTTGATAGTTTGATAGGTGTGCTCACAAGATCAGCGTTCAAGAATGCCTGATTTGAGCTCCATGATTATGTAAATATGATGATGATGGATGCAAAAATGACAAAAACTATGGATTTGATATGCTAAAAGATGATGATATTATGCTAAAATGAATGAAAACTAAGCTAAAATGGATGCAGAAGTGAGTGCAAATAAGTTAAATGAGCTATGGATTCTAAAGGAAATTTGGCATTATCTAATGACTATGCATGAAAGTGGATATGATTGTTGAGGAAAATGGAGGGATTAAATAGGATGAGGGTGCAAAGTGAAGGGTCTCTAAAATGAAACACTTGTCATCATAAATGACAAGTGTCATTCAAAAGTGTGATGAGTGAAGGGGATGCTAGGTGTCCATTTTGGATAGATGCCACAAAAAATGGAGGGTATTATCCTATTTAATAAAAATAGGAACGTGCACACATAAGGGGGTGGTTAGGAGAAGATTTGTTGGAGGGAGGTTTCAATGGATAAGGTTGGTTTCAACCTTGGATTAGTTAGAGGGTTAGTTAGTGAGTTGGGGATTAGATGGAGGTTAAGGGGATAAGGTTGGTTAGTTCGTTAGGATGGAGGGTTTGGTTAAAAGGTGGTTAAAGTTAGGAGACTTGTGACAAAATTGAATTTTAATTACTCAAATTTAATTCAATTTTGGAGCATGGAGGAATAGGATGAAATGAATTAAATATTACAAATAATTAAATTTGTTTGTTTAATAGAAGAATAAAAGGGGAATTAACTAATTGAGCAGGTTATGATTCTCAATAATTAATTAATAGGTTATAGCTTAATTAATTAGATTAATTTAGCTAGGGGATAACATCAATTAATTAAATGATGCGTAATTATTTAATTAATAAATGTAACTAGGATAACTAAATTCAGTTAATGTAATTAATCAAGTTTAGGTATCTACACCCATACTTGTGCACTAAGTCATATCTTGTTGGTGCATTGATGTGACATCACATTATTGACTACTTTTTAGATCTAAGAAATGCATTTCATTCTATCATGGGTAGTTACCAGTGAAGTGTTATCAAAATACTCAACATCAAACAATAAGTGATATAACAATTATTAAAACATACTCAACTACTCCTTTCCCTAGGTCATACATCTCCTCCTGATCACAATAATATAAAACATTCTCCAGAATCCCTTATTAATCCAATTACTTAAATAAACACATTTAATCTACAAACTAACTAATTTGTAATTGTATACCTAATATAGTATATTATATTGGCATTAGGTGTCATTCATTTATTATTAGAAAAGGAGATTCGAAATTTGTTTGAGCATGAAAATTTGACTTTATTAATATTAGAAAAGAGGATTCGAGAATTGTTTGACCACTTGAAAATTTGACTTTCAAGTACCTTTTTACATGTCACGTGCACCCCCAAACATATATGAGATGGTACTGGTAACTCCTCTTTGAAGGGTAGCTTCAATCACGAATCCGCCACCCGTCCGTCTAACGGGAGTAGACGAAGAAAATTAGCTGCAACATCTGTGACCACAATATTCCCAAATCAATCCCAAGGAGACGGAAGGAAGGCGAAGATTAGATGAGGCACGCGGGGGTCAAGGCCGAGGGTAGGATATCTACTTCATTCTAACAGCTAGTTGCCTCCTCATATATATATTATGTCTTAAACCCAGCTTTTTCTTAAACGCACAGTTCTGTGTGCACTGGTACATAATCAAAACCAGCACCGGAGCTCTCTGCGCAGCCGCTAAATCCAATCCACTCATTAACCCAGTTTCTGAGCTAGTCATAAAAATGGTTGCAGGCGTGGATCTATCTGGCATCAAGATGAGCAATGGCAACGGAGTGAAGTTGTGTGTGGAGACGTTCCAGAATGGGGGATCCGCGGACCCCTTGAACTGGGGTAAGGCCGCCAAAGCTGTGGAGAGGAGCCACTTTGAGGAAGTGAAGAGCATGGTGGAGAGCTTCTTCGGAGCCAAGGAAGTGTCGATTGAGGGGAAATCGTTGTCCATTGCTGACGTGGCGGCAGTGGCGAGGAGAGCTGACGTGAAGGTGAGGCTGGACGCGGCCACGGCGAGGGCCCGGGTGGAGGAGAGCTCCAACTGGGTGATGAACAACATGGTCAAGGGAACCGACACGTATGGGGTCACCACCGGCTTCGGGGCCACTTCACATAGGAGGACTGACCGGGGCGCCGATCTGCAGAAGGAGCTCATCCGGTTCCTTAACGCCGGTGTTTTTTGCAAGGACGAGAACGTTCTTCCCGCCGACACCACCCGCGCCGCCATGCTCGTACGGACCAATACTCTGATGCAAGGCTACTCCGGTATCCGGTGGGAGATTCTGGCAGCCATTCATGATTTTCTGAATGCAGGGATCACGCCCAAGTTGCCTCTGAGGGGCACCATCACGGCATCCGGTGACCTCGTTCCGTTGTCTTACATTGCTGGGCTGGTGACCGGTCGACCCAATTCGAGAGCCGTTACAAGGGACGGGAAAGAGCTTACTGCGCTCGAGGCGCTTAACCGGATCGGGCTGGAGAAACCGTTTGAGCTGCAGCCCAAGGAAGGATTGGCTATTGTTAATGGGACTTCTGTGGGAGCTGCTCTGGCTTCTATTGTTTGCTTTGATGCGAATGTGCTGTGCCTGCTGGCTGAGACCACGTCTGCCATGTTCTGTGAGGTCATGCAGGGGAAGCCCGAGTTTACAGATCCGCTGACACACAGGCTTAAGCACCACCCTGGACAAATGGAAGCTGCGGCTATCATGGAGTATATTCTTGATGGCTCGTCTTATATGAAGGATGCTGCTAAGAAGCACGAGACCAATCCGTTGCAGAAGCCCAAGCAGGACAGGTAATGTTGGAAATTTAATATCCTTTCTTTTTTTTTTTCTGAGAATTTGATGCATTTAATGAGGTTGGTCGTGCACACAAATAGAAGGAGACCGAGTAGAATCACATAGAAATAGATGAATTGCAAGATTAGGAACATCAGGAATATGAATATACAATTGGGTATATAGTATATCACAAGACTAGTATATTCACAATAGTTGTTTTATTTTAAAACGAAACAAAAATATTATTATGGTTGGGAATTTATAAGAACAAAAAACAAGACTAGATTTTGAGCTGCTAATGCTCAATCAGATCTAGATATAAGAGTTCAAAATAGACTTGCCCCCAATCATCTATAGTTACATCTCATCTTATGAGAGTAATATTATTTAATTAATTAGTAAATATTTAATTAAAATTAATTTGTTAAAGTTATTAAGTTGTCATTAATAAGGAAAATAGTATGCTAAAATTTTCTAGGAGTCAAATATGGTTCAATCTTATATTTATGAAATTTAAATTTAGATAACCAACTTATTTTTAAAAAAAACTTTCATCTTTAATAATTGAATTTTAAGTCTTTAATATTTACTAATAGTTTAAATTACCACATGATTCTTACTATCATAAAATCTTGGAGTAGATGAAAATTGAGTCAAATTACTGTAACTATTTAAAGTACATCTATAATATCAATATAATACAATTACTTATTATTTTCTATAATAAAATTTTCATACTACATAAATTAAAAATAAAACATAGTTCAAATATAATTAAATAGTACATACCATCACATACAATAGTTATTTGACCTTTTCTAGACAATTTTAAGTCTCTTTTGATCGAGAGATTTTAAAGTTGTTTATAATATTTATAAAAACTTAACGACATTATTAAAATTGATAATTCTTAAATATCATTTAATTCAATAATAAAAAATAAATTTTAATTAAAGAATATAATTTTTATTCCAAATGAAATATAAAATTAACTTTAACAAACTAATCATCAAATCAAATAGTATTTAAATTAAATAATTTAAAACCATAAAAATTTAAATAATTTAAAACCATAAAAAATTAAGGCGAGTCAATTTGTGCCTTAAATTGACACACCTACCTGTGTGTTCAATCTAATTCCAACTCATTAATTTATAAAATTATTATAAACACAAAACTACTACTTATTATTTCATCATTAGACAATTTAATTTAAATAAAATATCATTTGAATTATTTCAATTGTACTAACCACTTCAACTTGTGACACAATTTTATACTCATAATAATAATGAAAAATAGCAATTGTATGAAAATTTTTTATGAGGCAAATTCTCTAATACTCACTATTGTTCTCAACTTAAACATGTTCTCAGCTTTAACTTGTTTAGATGGCTCATCTTCAATTACACTATTAAAGAGTGTGATTTAAGATGAGCCACCTAAACACGTGGGAATACTCATGACTTAAACAAAACCCTATAAATTTAGATTTGTTTAGGCAACTCATCTTGAATCAGACTAATAGATAAGAATGTCATTTAAGATGAGCCACCTAAAAAAGTGTAAATATTCATGACTTAAATAAAGCCTTTTAAATTTAGACTTGTTTAGGTGACTCATCTTGAATCAGACTACTAGATTGTAGTGTGATTTAAGATGATCTACCTAAACAAGTGAGAATACTCATGACTTAAACAAAACCTTCTAAGCTTAGACTTGTTAAGACGAGTCATCTTGATTCAGATTAATAGATGAGAGTGTGATTTAAGAGGAGTCACTAAGACTTAAACAACATATTCTAAGTTTTGACTTGTTTAGATGACTCATTTTGAATCTTAAATCAGACTAATAAATAAAACACTAAAATTTTCATGCCAACAACAAAATTTCTGACAATTGACAGCTTGGCTCGTGCAGGTACGCTCTGCGCACATCCCCGCAATGGCTAGGCCCACAGATAGAGAGCGTACGGGCGGCGACTCACATGATCGAGCGCGAGATAAACTCAGTGAACGACAACCCAGTGATCGACGTAGCGCGCGACAAGGCCCTCCACGGCGGCAACTTCCAGGGCACCCCAATCGGCGTGTCCATGGACAACCTCCGCCTGGCGATCTCCGCCATCGGAAAGCTGATGTTCGCCCAATTCTCAGAGCTGGTGAACGACCTCTACAACAACGGCCTCCCCTCCAACCTGAGCGGCGGGGCCAACCCCAGCCTCGACTACGGCCTCAAGGGCGCCGAGATCGCCATGGCCTCCTACACCTCCGAGCTCCTCTTCCTCGCCTCCCCCGTCACTTCCCACGTCCAGAGCGCCGAGCAGCACAACCAGGACGTCAACTCCCTCGGCCTCATCTCCGCCCGCAAATCCGCCGAGGCCGTCGACATCCTCAAGCTCATGACCGCCACCTACTTGACCGCTCTCTGCCAGGCCGTCGATCTCCGCCACCTCGAAGAAAACATGCAGGCCACCGTCAAGACCGTGGTCTCCACCGTCGCCAGAAAGACGCTCATGAGCGCGCACAACGGCGAGCTCCTCGACAGCCGCTTCTGCGAAAAAGAGCTCCTCCAGGTCGTCGAAAGCGTCCCTGTTTTCGCTTACATCGACGACCCCACCGCTCCCCACTACCCCTTAATGCAGAGCCTCAGGCAAGTTCTCGTCCGCCGAGCTCTCGACGACTTGAACACTTCCGTTTTCAACAGGATCCCCCTTTTCGAGAAAGAGCTCAGCGAGGCGCTGAGTTCTGAAGTGAGTCGAGTCCGCCATGAGTTTTACGAAAAGGAAGCCCCCGCGCTGGGAAACAGAATCCATGACTGTCGTTCTTACCCGCTTTATGACTTCGTGAGGAATGAGCTCGGCACCCGGTTGTTGTGCGGCGAACGGGCTGCGTCCCCTGGTGAGTACATTGAAAAGGTTTATGCTGGTATTTGCTCAGGGAAAGTTATTGGGCCTTTGATGAAGTGTTTGGATGGATGGACCGGTGCCCCTGGCCCCTTCCCCACGGCTTGATATGTGGAATATACCTATACTCTTTGTAAGTGGAAAATAATGTACTAGGTGAATAATGGCGTGGGGAATCATGGTTCAATATGCTCTTGAATTTTTGAAATAGGAGAGAAAATTCCCTCTTTGCCCTGTTGGGACTTGGTGGCTTGGTGGGTGGGTGACTTTTTTTGTACAGTTTGTTTTGTTTTACAATGCTCTTTTTATTCAGTTTTCAACAAGGAGATATTAAAAAATAAACTTTGTTTCTTTTTATTGGGTTTTTCAAGATGTTGGTTTCAATCATATAAAATTATAAAATGAAGTTCATTTTTTATATCAGTTTTCAAGGTGCGAATTATAATAACACAAGATTACAAAAATAAAGCTAATTTGTTTCTATTGAATTTTCAAGATATGGATCCTAATGAATTATTAGTGGATCCAATTACTAATTCTACTAGTCAACAACTCATGGGTGACCAATAGAATTAGAAAGGATGGTTGACTATCTGATTTTCCATAAATGTAAAAGAATAAAATGTCTAGAAAAATCAACAACAACATTATTCCTAAAACAAATTCCAAATAAAGTATGAACTGACCAAATAATACAAGTTACTTAAAACTAATAACAATAATTTTCTTTAGCAAACATTACTAGTAGATCTAATTATTAATTCTACTAGTCAACAATTTATGGGTCACTAATAGAATTACAAACTACGATTGACTATGATTGTTCATAAATGTAAAAAGGATAGCATGTCTAACTAAATCAACAACAATTATTCCTCAAACTAATTCCAAATAAAGCATGTTGACCAAAAAATACAAGATTTTTAAAATAAATAAGAATAATTTTCTATAACAAGCATGCATCTTCAAAATAAATGAGCTTCAATTCACTTTCCATCTACATGACAACAAATACTCCTAATTAGTTGAGTAAATAGACATCTTGACCTTTCACCAAACAACAATTTGTAGTGTCGTATTTTCTAAGAAAGCATTTGAACCTCTTACTAATCTCAAACTTTGAGATTTGAGCACTCAACTTGATTCAATGTTTATGAGTAAAAAAACATTTCCATGTAACTAAGATAGAAAAAGATGTTTTGAGAAAAGGATGGAGATATTTTTGTTTTAAAGGGAAGAGTGAGAAGTGTTGAAAAGAAAGTCGATACCAATCTTTGAAGAAACTACAAGATAATGGAGTGAATAATTTGATTGGGTGTGGGGATTGCATAGAAAGAATGAATTATTTGGAATTATTATTTAGGTAAAATTGACCTACAATTATTAGCAAAGAAAATCATTGTAAAGAGAGATCCTATATTGTTTAAATATCTTATAAAAGTGATAGCTTGTCTAAAATTCATCAATAGTTTTTTTTGAGATTGTATATGTATATTGCACTAAATGAAAGAATAACCAAAACTAAAATAATGTTGTAGTTACAAAAATTGATATACTTTTTCCATGCTTTCCTATTAAGAAGAAAATATCCAACCTTCTTTTTAATCACAAAAATTATTACAATTTTTTTAAGATTGGAAATATTTTTTAAAATTATATTTTGTAATTTTAATATATGTACTTTATTAATATAATATGTATAAAAATTAAATTGATCTTTTCACATAAAAATTACTTATACTAATTGATTAATCTATATATCTATAATAAAAAAAATCAATTTTAAAAATATTTTAAATGTAATATTAAATAATAAAATTTTACTATTGTAGGGTTCTTTTCATAGTTGGTTAAGTGGTGTTGGTATTGTTGTGACCGCCCAAGTTCAAACCCTCACTAAGCCATTATGATCACAACATGTCCACATTTGTAACCTCATTGATTCTTGGCTTTGGGTCAAAAGTGTTTCATGTAGGGATAGAGGACATGTTGTGCCAGCATCATTGATCACATTAACATGCATATTTTAAAAAAACATATTATAAATTATAAATATAGGAAAATCTAAAAGAGAAGAGATTCAACTTTTAAATGAATTAAGACATCCTATTTTTAAGAAACTTTACTTTTCGTATATAATTCAAGAATATTTATATATAATTATTTTTTAAATAATTTTTTAATAAATAATGTAGACAATAAAAAATTGTCCTATTGTATGTGCGATAATTTTACTAATATTAGTCTTAATTAATTAAATTATTTAATTAATTTGTGTCATTCTTATTAAATTCAAATTTTAATTTTAGCATTTCCCTCATTTTCCACTAATTGTATAATTTTAATTAATTAATTATTTAATTAATATTCTACCAAGATTCTCTAATTATTCTTCTAAAAATTAATTAAATAGTTTCTATTATTTAATCAGTCTCTTTTCTTCATTTTAATTAAATAATTACATTATTTAATTAAAAGTATTCTTTATTGTTATTATCACCACAATTAAGTGATAATTTCAATTAATTAATTGTGTCTTCCAAAATATAATAAATCATTTTTTTTAAAATTTTCCATGTGCCTAATATGAACTAATTCTTCTAAAAATAAATAAAATGATTGTTTTATTTATTCCTCTCGTGCAAAATTAAATAAAATTTTGATTTATTTAATGTTAATTATTCCTCCCCATCCAACTCTTTTAACTATCACTGCCCAACAACTTTTCTTTCCATTCAATTTAGTCTAACTAATTAATCAATTCAGTCTTCTCAATCATGTAATCGATCTTTTGATCAATCTATTTTGTCTACTCTCAATCAATTAAGTTAACTATCTAATTAATTATCATGTCACCATTTAACTATCAATTATTCTCAATCTTCTAATCAATTAAGCTTATTCATCTATTCAATCAATCTCAGTTATGTGTCTAATCAACCCAGTCCTGATTGAGGTCCAAAATCTTATATATAATGAGACTTAATTCTCATAAATTAACAACCACAATTATTGAATTCTCATTGTTGGAAACAATCAGTCTTTAATGCATGGTATGTTGTCATTGAAGGAAAATAATATCATTACTCTTGGTCATGATGCAAAAAATTCAGTTTACCAAAGGATTTGATACCTATATTTGTCTAAGTATCAGAAGCATAACAGTGAGCAGTTGGATAGATCAGTTTAGTTCGGACAAAATTTTACGTGTTAGTGTATGTGATTGCAAGGTATAAGTGTAGACATACTATTATGTAGATAATCTAGTAATCAAAGATCCTGGAGACATCAGATGCATGAGATGTTCACTATGGAATATCGAGTTGATAGAGGTTTCGGAAGAACAGGAAATTCCAGAGAAATTGAGTTCGTATACTTGGTAAATCATTTTTTCTTATCAAGGTTTGATGATTTTTTATGATAGATTCGACATCAGTGGTTACTTGGCTCGGTTAGCAATATTTAATTTTGTGTTTTGACGAATATCTCTACACGTTTCATTACTCTTATTTGGACTGATAGAGTTTGAGTTTTGAGGTTATGATCTTATATTTAAGATCAAGTTTTGATTGCGAAGAGAGTGATATAGAAGTGGGGTAAAAGTACAAACCTGTGTCACACTTTTATAAAGGAAAAGGATGACAACATGCAAATTTTTCAACTTTAATGACATCAAAGTGGCATTTGTGTTTAGAATTTGAAGATGATGTAAACTAATGAAATGTGTAAAATTTGATGAAGTTTATGCTTATAAATTTTTTTAAAAAAATTAAACAAAAATTGACATAGTTTTTTAATTTTTGAAGTCCATTTTTTATTGCTGAAATATGCTGAAAATCGAGGGTCTAGTTCACACCAAAAAATTATATGCAAATAATCTTTTTTTCCTCTGATTCCATAATATGTTTTAGATGACATGTATAGCTAGTGCATAAAAAAAGAAAAATTAGATTTTGGTATATAGTTTATTTTTTATAACTATCCAAAGTCAGTGTTATCCGAAATTAACAGTTTTTTGTTCACGCCAAATTTTCCCTATCAAATCTACATCGTTTTTTAAAAAAATTATATATTCTTGAAGAGGACTCTCTCCTCTAGTGTTAAATATAAAGTTTAAATTTTTTTGACATGATTTGTTATTTTTAATTTTTTTCAAATGAGCGTGTTCTTAAATGTTAAAATACCTACTTGAAGTATTTTCAACTTATAATATATTATATTAAATCAAAACATAATAAAAATTACATGACCATAATCTTGACTCCGAGCTCTAAAAAATGGTATTTTTAGATTTTACAGAAAGGTAAATTTTGACAAAGAATTCAGATCCAAAAGTGAGAACTTCTGAGAGTCACCTTTTTTTGCTTATTTGGCTGCCACATAGGATTCCACATCGGTTCTGCCGAAACCTGTTCGGCCAGAACTAGTTCGGTCAAAACCAGTTCGTCTGGAACCAGTTTGGTCAGACCTATCAGTGACCAAACACAGTCCCATGCATGACCAAGCCCCTTAAATCCGAATTTAAAAAATCTGGCTGGTTTTTTATAGATTTTTAATAGTTTGTTTGAAATTTATTAATTATTTTAATTTTATTTGCAAGAGTTAAGTGATTTTTATCTTGAGTTCTATTTTATATTTGGGTATTGCATGTCAAGTTTTGATTTAGTGTTTTCAAGTTAAGTGATTCTTTTATATTTTTCACATGGCAGTTTACCTATTTATGGTGTTGCATGCATTGAAACCCTCATTTGGTTTTCTTTATTAAGAGGATTTTGGCTAGTATTCGATATATACAGGTTTATAGATTTTGGCTGTGAGATTGAATTGGAGGATTGTGAAAGCTTTGAGAAATTTCAAGGTTGTTGGATTGTTCTTTGCACAGTTTCTGTCGAGTGGTGATTTAAGGTAGGGTTTGAAAACCTTTTTTGCAATTATTCTTTGGAAAATATTGTCTTCATTGTGTCTTCCAGATAGGTTGATGATTTTGGAGTGATTGTATTTTTTTTTCATTGTCCTTGATAAAATTTGCAAGATTAGATTGTTGTGATTTTGTGAATGATAAATATGTATATATTTTGGTTGCTTATGAGCGTAAGCTTTTATAGAAATGTGTGAGTTTTTCCAGTTAGGGTATTCTATCAATCTGATTATTCGAACCCTTGGTTACTTTCTATCTTTACATGCCTTCAAGAAACCCAATTTGTTTAGCTTTGCATGCTTTTAAGTCCATTTTTTCCCACCAAAAAACTTGAAGTCCATTTTTTTATTGGAATATTAAATATAAGAATATTTTTAATTATTAAGTGTTAATATTTATTTAATAGTTAATTGTCATGTATAATTATTAATATTTCAGTGTTTTCAAGTTAAGTGATTCTTTTATATTTTTCAATCGAACAGTTTTTGCAATGGGGAATAAAAAGAATAGAGAAAGAAAATATGATCGAATAAGGGATGACAAAAAGAAATGTCATACAAAACATAATCAAGATCAACTTGTTGAAGTTCAGGAAGAACCTATTGATATTCAAGAAGATGCAATTCAAGTAGGGGAACAAATTGGTAGTTCTAGAGGTGGAAATATATCTTTTGGCATGGGATGGAGATGAATGAGGATTCACTTTTCAGAAAAATTTCATCTGAACAAATGTTATCTAAAAGTACAATTAAAATGCATTGCAAACAACTTTGGGATGAATATTTTAAAAATAAAAGTATGGTTGGAAAATCTCAGTTATTTGTTAGGTTATTTAGGAAAAAAGAAATGACTCCTGTTTTGGAGTTGTTGGGTGTTGATAACAAGAAAAACTCAAGAGACAATGTAAATCAAACAATAGTTAAAAATTTGCAAGATGCATTGAATGACATTAATAAGTCAAGTCAAGGAGTTGATTTAAGTGTTGCGCGTAGAGCATTGATGACTACTTTATCTAGTAGGAGGTTGACACAGAGAAAATAAGTACATGTAATTTTTGATTTACTGAATGTATCTAGAAGAACTATTCAAAGATATATCGGGAAGAGAAATATGTTAGATGAAAATATTGAAAAGAATTGGGTAAATATTTGTAGGCTTCCTTGAAAAGACAAAATATCTGAATATGCAAAAAAACTAGTCATTGAATATTGGACTGCTCACTCTCTTGTTTCTTCTAATAGAAAGGATACAATACATATGAAAGATGAAGAGATTGGTATGAAAATTGCACATCCAAAATATTTTATAGATACAACACAAAGTTAATTATTTGAAGCATTCAAGAAAGAATATTTAGATATGAAAATATGTCAAAGAATTTTTGAGAGGTTGTGCCCTTTCTTTGTACGCATAAATAAGGTTTGTGAAACTTGTTGTTGTCAAAATCATGTTGAATTTCATCTATACTTGCAATAATATAAAAAAAAGTTATGGTAGTTCTTGATTCAAATATGGTCATCCTTGGAAGTACGACACAATTTGTGAAGTCTATTTTATGTGATAAATTAGAAGATTCAGATGAGTTCAAAGTACAGTGTATAAAGAATGCATGCAGTGATTGTGGAGATTTGCATAAATTTCCATTGCAAATTGAGACTATTAATGTTTCAACACCAGTTTTGTGGAAAAGATTTGAATATGAGACATATCAAACAAAGAGAGGAGATGAATCCAAAAAAATTGTTTTGAAGGAGAGTGAATTTCTCTACCTTGAGTTTATGACTAGATTATGTACTCTAATTTATCCACATATCCAGCATTGCCATGGTGCACGATGGCAAGCTAAACAGTTTCATGATTCCAAAGATTATTTTCCACTTGGTTGTATTCTTTCAATTGTAGATTTCTCTGAGAACTATACATGTTCCCATCAAACAAAGCTTCAAGCTCAATATTATCATTTTGAGCAGGTTGCAATATTTGTGCAAGTGACCTATAGACATGCAGAATATGATTTGGATGAGGTAGAAAGTACCAATCCAAATGAACACATTATCATCAAGGAGGTTCATTTCTATATCAATGATGATAAGGTTCATGATAGGAGCTATGTGGCTCATTGTTTTGCAATGTATTTTGAAGATATTGTGAATCGCAAGATAAAGGCTTCACAACACCGGATTTGGTCTAATGGTTGTCCAGGTAAGTGTATAGATACTTCAATTCATTTTCATTATCATTTAATTACTTGTTAAATTATTAAAAGATGACATGTATCTATGCATGTACAACTTAATTTTGTAGGACAATTTAAATCTACAAAGCCTTTAACTGGCTAGCCATGCAACATGCTAGACGCAATGTTAAGTTTCTATGGAACTTCTTTGAAAGTGGACATGGAAAAGGAGAGCACGATGGAGCAGGAGCATGTGTGAAGTGTGCACTTCACTAACATGAACATGCAGGTACAAATGGTGTTCAGTAGTTAAATATATATATATATATATATAAATTTCAAATAATATAATTTTAGCTCATATCCATTTGCTTTAAACTGATAATTCATAAATGTATAGGTAACATGATAGAGAATTCAAATAAAATTATTGAATGGTGTCAAATTCATTTTGCTCCTTGGGACACCAAATGCAACAAACGTTATTTTTGGGAAGTGAAAGGTAATTTATATTTTGTTGTAAAATTTTTAATTAAAAATTTGATTTCATGTTCATCTATCTTTTCATAATTGTTGATCAAAAAATGTGCAACTTTCATTTCATATTTGTAACAGATATAGACTGATCTAATCTTTACAATTGTCAAAGAATTGTTGGTATTATAAGTTTACATCAATTGATCACTACAGGACAACACAAGCCACTTTTGATTCAAGTAAGAGAAAAATCATGTTTTTGTTCTCATTGCCTTGAGGACAATCCATTGAGTCAATGTGAGAATACTGCAAATGGATATGTTTCATGATTGGATATGAAGGAGTTAATCAGAATGCCTCCTTATGAAGATGATGACATTGAC
Organism: Chamaecyparis obtusa; assembly: GCA_027943335.1. NCBI lineage: Eukaryota > Viridiplantae > Streptophyta > Pinopsida > Cupressales > Cupressaceae > Chamaecyparis > Chamaecyparis obtusa. The sequence goes on along the minus strand of BSBK01003050.1, from coordinate 2,226,615 downwards.
ATAAACATTCATGATCCTATATATTCAGCTGATTATGAGCGTGTTTCTGATTTAGTTGTTACAGGTGCGTGCACATGTACATGTTCTTTTATTTAATTTTAATTTATCGTGCAAGTGATGTTTAATTTTAATAGAATCCATTTGTATATGTGATATTTTTGTTGTAGTTAAGGATCCTGACAATGCAGAGAGTGTAGATTATTATCTACTAAGATGCAAAAAGCAAAATACAAGTTGACAGAAGAAAGTGTAGATGATGATGGACAAACATATCCAACTGGTTCAGTTGTTATTGAAGGAACCTATTATCAGCAAAAAAAGATTGACAAAAATGGTGTTCAATTTATTGAATACATGTGTGGCCAAAAAGTTCTACATTATAGTCACTTGGTTATAGCAACAAAGTTGCAATTTGAGACATTGTCAAAAAGAGGACGTGGCAATCAAAAGTGGAGGTTGTCTATTGAAGAACATGAAAATTTTTTAGAGATAATAAAATATAGAGAGGATCCAGATTATATGTATCAGGAGCTTTAGAATAAACTTCTTTTTGTAGCTCTTGTACTTTCGTATTTGAACTCTATAGTTTGAACTTTCATGTTTGAACTCATATATATTGTATGCTTTTATGTATGTTAGTTAATTAATTGTATGCTTTGATTAATTATGTAAGTTAATTATGTTAGTTATCTACTTATAATTGGTAATTGTTAGTCAGTTAATTATGCTTTTGGTAATTATGTTAGTTAATTATGTTAGTTAATTAATTGGTAATTGTTAGTTACTTAATTAATTGTATGCTTCGATGCATTACCTCCCCCTAAGACATTAGTTAGTTATTTATTTAATTGGTTTTTACTTACATGACATTAGTTAGATTACTTAATTATGTTAGTTAGATTACCTAATTATGTTAGTTAATTATGTTAGTTAGATTACTTAATTATGTTAGTTACCTACTTAATTAATTGGTAATTGGTAGGACCCATTAATTATGTTAGTTATTTATGCTTTTGGTAATTATGTTAGTTAATTATTGTATCGTCTTAAAATGGAAGCACTTCCATGTTAAGAGCGTTTAGCCCTCCAAGTAAGTGGTTTGGGGTCATGTTAAGCTCCTTGATCAGGTCTTTGCATATATTTGGCTTTCTCCCCACTTTCCACTTCTTCCCTGCACTTGATTTCTTCATTATAAGTGAAATTAGGGTTAGGATCCCGAGGATTCTCCTTAATTTCCCTTTTTCATGGCTCTATTTTCTAGGTAGGATTTAGAAATAGGTCCTCCTAGCCTTCATCACAGTAATCATAGGATTTTATGTCTATCCCTGGCATTCTATTATGTTGTGATATCATTTCTAGGTTTCTAGGCATACCCGGGACCTCCTGACCTGGTTCTAACTGAATCTGGGCCCAGGGTCAAATTCGAGGTTGATCCTGACTAGGTCAGGATCAAGCTCGAACCTGACTAGGTCAGGTCCAACCTTGATTTTTCCCCCCTCATTCAAATTTCCAGAATCCTTGATTTTCGAGCATCGAGCTTTCGGGATATTTATTTTTCTACCTCTGGGTTGGCCATTTCGGGTTTCAGGATGGTAAATCCTCTAATTGTATTTAATCTAGGTATATTTTCTAAAGGTTAGGACCTAATTGGGATTTAATTCTCCAAGGTGGCCCCTCTAGAGGATTGTGTCCTAGTTCACTATAAAAGGAGGCCTTCCTCTCTCATTTTCTCAATCAAGTTTCCAAGCAATCTCATGATCAAGTTTTGTGAGAACATCTCTCAATCAAGTTTTCATGCTCAAGCACTCTCAAGCAAGGAGATCAATAAATCATTCCACTCAAGCAAGAATCCATTCAAGCATTCAAGTCCTCTTCTCCATCCAAGTTCTCCATTGAAGATCAAGGATTCAAGCATTCAAACCTTTGAAGGGATTTAGTTCAAGCATTCAAGATTCATCATTCAAACCCTAGATCTAGCCATCATGATGGTGTGATCTTCCTTCAAGATCCTTTGTCCATCTTCAAGATCCATTCATCCTTCCCTCAAAGTGGATTCCAAGCATACAAACATGGAGGTTTAGATTTACATTTATGTTCAATCTTTCATATTACCATACTTGATTACATTTCAAATACAATTTGCATATCTATTGAATATCATAGCTTCGTTGTTAGATCTACTTCTACTACTTGCTAGCATTCTCCATTTCAATTTCAATATTAAGGTTGATTCCAAATTGAGGTTTGACCAAGGCAAACCCCCCCCAAAAAAAAAAAATCCTTTTTTCTTGCAGGTACAGGTGCAGGATTTCGGATCTGAGAGCGAATTTGGATACCCTTTTCACCGAACTTATGGGATCTGCGAACAGAATTAGGATCGGGCTTCAGAATAAAAATGTAGTATTTGACCTTTTATGAGGGTCAAACTTGACCTCCCTTAGAATTGGAAAAGATGTATGGGTTTTGTAGATCTTGCAGTTTCGGTTCAAGATCATGAAAATCAATAGTTTATGAGACTGTTTGACAGGGTTTTCAGCGGGTTCTTTTTCAGAGGTAAGTATCTTTATCTCTTCATTTCAACATTAGTCATTTACATTTACTTTCCATATCAATATAATTCAAATGTAAGTGTAAAATATTAGTTTTGGGGTCTCTTTTATGTGCATACCATTGTTCTAAGACCCCATCCATATTTTATCCTTTACATTTTGGTGAACCCGACATACTTACTCTCCTTTCTTTTGTGGATTTAGATGCCCTATTATGTTAGATTTGTGGTTAATCTTTTCTTGCATTAAGATTAGGTTTATTTATGCCCTTGCATTTACATTTCAAAAATCCAAAAAAATTGCAAAATTCCTTTAAAAATACAAAAATATTTCCATTTTTTATGCTTGTAGTGTTACTTTGTGTTCAACATGTATGATCTTTGTTTTCAATACTTTGATGAAGATTTTCTTGCAAAAGATGATAAATCCCTTAATGAGGTACATGGAAGTGAGGATGAAAATTGTTTGAGTGAGATCTCCAATGATCCTATTCCTATTTCACCCTCCTCCACGACCTCTTCAATTGACCTTTACAAAGATGAGTTAGGGATTGATGTTCATTCTTCTCCTAATATATGTCTTTTCTATGAGCCTACTTTAGAATATTATTTACCTTCTCTCCCCTTTAGGGATCAACTTTTAAAGACTTATGACACTCCTACAATGTGTTTAATGGATAGGGATGATAATCCTCCTATTTGGGATGAACCTTTGAATTTGGATGTTGATTACTCTCTTCCTCATGAAACCATTATGGATAATCCTCCTATTTGGGATGAACCTTTGGATTTGGATGTTGATTACTCTCTTCCTCATGAAACCATTATGGATAATCCTCCTATTTGGGATGAACCTTTGTATTTGAATGTTGATTACTCTCTTCCTCATGAAACCATTATGGATAATCCTCCTATTTGGGATGAAACTTTGGATTTGGATGTTGATTACTCTCTTCCTCATGAAGCCATTGTGGATACTTCTACTTTTTGGGATGAACCCTTGGATAAATACATTGATTTATCCCCTCCTTGTGAAGAATTTTGATACAAAAGGATGACATATTCTCTAAAACACACTCCCCTTATTTGAAAGAAGATGACATTATAGATCCTTCACCTCAATTTAGGATTCCTTCTAGTGACAAGGCATTAGCAGAGAAAGATATGAGTTCCCTTAATGCTCTTCCTCTTAGTGGTGATCTTATGGGAAATCAAGATCCTACCTCACAACCTTCTTACCATAATATTACTTATATCTATTCAAATCCTTTTCCAACTTTGGTTCCAAGTGTTCCTTCGGTTGTGTCTTCCATTCATATCACTTTCTACACTTTTACTAGTGTTCCTAATCTTCCTAATCCTAATCCTATCTTTCCTAATCTGATTCCTAATTCTCCATCTTCTATTCCTAGTTCTTCCCACACTTATGTTGGGATTCAAACTATGGTTCATGATGTAGATGTGAAAAGATTATTCAAAGTACCTTCTCCTTATTATCTGATCCATAAAGATAAGAGAAAAGAAACTTCTCCTTTGAAATTTATTCATAATTTTACCCCTGATTCTTATATAATGTAGATCTTTTCTCCTCTAGACTGGGGGGCAAGAGGTATATTTCTTCCTATATTTTAGAATCCATTATGAGCTTAATTGGTTATGTTTTCATGGTTTTTATTATGATAGTTTTTCATCTATTGCTCTCTTCTATTATTCAAGATATCTTTTCTAGGACATGTGTTTTACAAAGGTAACCCTTGCCTTTCATCCCCGGGGGGCAAGGTTCTTTCTTCTCTCTCTTTGTCTAGGGAACTACTTTCCTTAGCTAAGTGGTAGTTGTTTATATTGCAATATTATTTCATCATATTGACAGATGTTTTGACTATGGATAACCTTCTTATATGAGAAGTTGTTGTCCTTAGTCGTCACTTCTTCTCTATGTTGCAAATTATGTTCTTTATAAACTCTTACCCTTTCTTGGTGTTGGAGTTGTTTCCCTCATTTCAAATATTCCTCTTCCTCTTCTTTGCAGGGGACTTGATGATTGAATCTTTGTTCCTGCCTTTGAAAGATGATATTTTATCTAAATCATTCCTCTTTGGTGGGGGTCTTGTTGATAAGATCTCTTTGATTTGAGGATCCTTTTCCATGAGTGACATATTCTTTTCACGATTATCTATACTCTTGGATGTAGGGGTCAATATCCCTTGCTAAGAATATGGTATACATTGTTTCTAAATAGGATATCTCCTTGAATTGTGAAGTAGGTATCCTCTTCCATCTTTGTTGCTACACTTCGGGGGCAAGGATGCCATCTCCTTCTTTTCTATCTTTCTGGGATTCACCTCTTTCCTTGGTTAAGCAGTATCTATCTATTATGTGATATCCAATCATACATGAAAATTTTGGTTTGCATTGAGGATCTATGTCCTTGATAACAACCTATTTTACTGTTTGACATTGGGTTTTCATGGTTGATATATCTCTCACCCTGGAAACTGAACAGTGTGCTATCCCTCATAAGAGTTACTTTCTTTTCACTTCTTGCATGATATCTCTTTACATTTGTCCCTTCCATGGCCTCATAAGAGTTGTGACCTTCTTGGCTTGGACTGGGTGTTGTTTGTGGATATTGTCTTGATGCTGAAGAAGGCTTTATCCTTGTTCTTTTCTTTCCTTAACATGTCAAAATAGTATGGTTTTTCCATATTAAGGAGGGAGGCATATATAGGGCCTCCCTTGTACTATAGTTTTTTATTTTTACATGCTAAATGTTGGAAGGTAACGCACATAAGTTGCTTAATCCTAAAAAGACACGCATTCGTATGCTAAATCTTCCTAAGGTAATGCACATAAGTTGCTAAATCCTGAGGAGACACATTTTTCAAATTTTTCAATATGCTAAATCCTTTGAAGGTAATGCACATAAGTTGCTAAATCCTGAAGGGACACACATTTCCAGTTTCAAATATGCTAAATCCTCTAAAGGTAACGCGCATAAGTTGCTAAATCCTGAAGGGACATGCATTTCCAATTTCAAATATGCTAAATCTTGGAAGGTAATGCACATAATTTGCTAAATCCTGAAAAGACATGCATTTATATGCTAAATCTTCCGAGGGTAATGCACATAAGTTGCTAAATCCTAAGGAGACATGCATTTCATATTCATAGTGATACAAGAAGGTGGATCTATGGGTATTCCAGAAGCCGTCAGAAGATGCATTACAATTGCAAGCACAGTTTATGGGTGAACCTGTTGGGCTCTCCCTCTAGGGTGATTCACAGTAAGGTAGGCATCTTACTAGGTGAGGTAATCACTTTCTCTTTTCTCTCTTTTTTCTTTCATGCTAATAGGACGGGATCATGAAGCTATGTTATTTATAGTGTTGCTCTTGTCTTTCTTATGTAAACATTTATGCTTTTATGATAGCTTTCCAAATATGATATTAGTATGAGAAATATTTCATAGCGAGGTTTCTTATGCTAATTGATTTGGGTTATTTAGTACTAACCCTTGTTCTTTTGGCACCCCCGGGTGTGTATGTTGAGGTAGAATCCTTAGTCTGGGGGCTCGTGTCCTTAGCTAAGTGTTATTTTATCTTGTTGTGAATCTACTTGGATCTCCTCTTTCTTCTCCTTTACCAAGAGTTTGCATCGAGTCCATACTCTTGCTAAAGTGGGGGCTTAATGTATCATCTTAAAATGGAAGCACTTCCATGTTAAGAGCGTTTATCCCTCTGAGTAAGTGGTTTGGGGTCATGTTAAGCACCTTGATCAGGTCTTTGCATGTATTTGGCTTTCTCCCTGCTTTCCACTTCTTCCCTGCACTTGATTTCTTCATTCTAGGTGAAATTAGGGTTAGGATCCCGAGGATTCTCCTTAATTTCCCTCTTCCATGGCTCTATTTTCTAGGTAGTATTTAGAAATAGGTCCTCTTGGCCTTCATCATAGTAATCATAGGATTTTATGTCTATCCTTGGCATTCTATCCTATTCTGATATCATTTCTAGGTTTCTGGGCATCCCCGGGACCTCCTGACCTGGTTCTAACTGAATCTGGGCCTAGGGTCAAATTTGAGGTTGATCCTGACTAGGTCAGGTCCAACCTTAATTTTTCCCGCCTCATTCAAATTTTTAGAATCCTTGATTTCTGGGCATCGGACTTTCGGGATATTTATTTCCCGCCTCCGGATTGGCCATTTCGAGTTTCGGGATGGTAAATCCTCTAATTGCATTTAATCTAGGTATATTTTCTAAAGGTTATGACCTAATTGGGATTTAATTATCCAAAGTGGCCCCTCTAGAGGATTGTGTCCTAGTTCACTATAAAAGGAGGCCTTCCTCTCTCATTTTCTCAATCAAGTTTCCAAGCAATCTCATGATCAAGTTTTGTGAGAACATCTCTCAATCAAATTTTCATGCTCAAACCCTCTCAAGAAAGGAGATCAAGAAATCATTCCATTCAAGGAAGCATCCATTCAAGCATTCAAGTCCTCTTCTCCATCCAATTTCTCCATTGAAGATCAAGGATTCAAGCATTCAAGCCTTTGAAGGGATTTGGTTCAAGCATTCAAGATTCATAATTCAAACCCTAGATCTAGCCATCATGATGGTGTGATCTTCCTTCAAGATCTTTTGTCCATCTTCAAGATCCATTCATCCTTCCCTCAAAGTGGATTCCAAGCATACATATATGGAGGTTTAGATTTACATTTATGTTCAAGCTTTCATATTACCATACTTGATTACATTTCAAATACAATTTGCATATCTATTGAATATCATAGCTTCGTTGTTAGATCTACTTCTACTACTTGCTAGCATTCTCCATTTCAATTTTAATATTAAGGTTGATTCCAAACCGGGGTTTGACCAAGGCAAACCCCCCAAAAAAACAAACAAAATCCTCTTTTTCTTGCAGGTACAGGTGCGAAATTTTGGATCTAAGAGCAAATTTAGATACTTTTTTCGCCGAACTTCTAGGATCTGCGACCAAAATCAGGATCAGGCTTTAGAATAAAAATGTAGTATTTGACCTTTTATGAGGGTCAAACTTGACCTCCCTTAGAATTGGAAAAGATTTATGGGTTTTGTAGATCTCGCAGTTTTGGTTCAAGATCACAAAAATCAACAGTTTCTGAGACTGTTTGACAAGGTTTTCAGCAGGTTCTTTTTCGGAGGTAAGTACCTTTATCTCTTCATTTCAACATTAGTCATTTACATTTACTTTCCATATCAATACAATTCAAATGTAAGTGTAAAATATTAGTTTTGGGGTCTCTTTTATGTGCAAACCATTATTCTAGGACCTCATCCATATTTTATCCTTTACAATTATGCTTTAGTTAATTATGTTAGTTACCTACTTAATTAATTGGTAATTGTTACTTAATTAATTAATTGTATGCTTTGATGCATTACCTCCCCTTAAGACCTCCCCTTAAGACATTGTATGTAAATGTGTAAAATATAACATGTATATATGAAATGTCACATGTCTAAAATATGAAATAACATGTATATATGAAATATGACATGAAATATCTAAAATAACATTAGTACATGGCATAACATAATGTATACATAACATGTATAAAAATAAGTCTAAAATATGAAATAACACATGAACATATAACATGTAATGTATAAAATATGTAACATGTAATGTCTGAAATATGTAATGTAATGTATAAAATATGAAATAACACACAACCATATAACATGTACATATATGAAATGACTAAAATATCTACATGTACATATATGAAATGTCTAAAATGTGAAATAACATGTATATTTGAAATGTCACATCAAATGTCTAAAATAACATGGTCGCTTAACTAGGGCCATGTCCTGATCTGTGACCTGATGGTGGTGCACCTCCTCCTAATGTCTGTGTACAATAAATGAAATATGTCACGCATACATACATATATAATAAATTTTAAATACTTATGATCATAGAAAAATTAAATTTTTGAACAAACATCTCAATATACTTATGTATCATGATGGATAGGATCGCATGGAGTCTGTAAATCTCAATATGGTGCAGCATCCTCATCGATAACCTCCTGGAGTACACATATATATAACATATATTAATCAAAATTCAAATATATGTGTAAGTTTTTTAAATAAATAAAAATTAAATTTAATTATATATACCATAGCAACCTCTAATGCTCTCCCGAAAGTGCTCAAATCTTACTCATGTAATGACATCTGCGCATGATCAATCTGGTCATCTGTAAGCAATGTGGTAAAAATTTGACGACCTGGACGTGATGAAGTGGCCTACGTGGTCTGATGATGAGATGTAGGTGGTGCAGTCTGCAGATGAGTTGTAGGTGGTGGTGTAGTCTGCTGAGGACCTATCAATGGTGCAGTCTACGGAGGAGCTGTAGGTGGTGGCATAGTCTGCTGAGGACCTGTCGGTGGTGCAGTCTACTGAGAACCTGATCCGATAGGTCTAGTAAGAAAGGTCTTGACAAATGATGGAACCTCCCTGAGCGGAACCCCACCAAGAATTTGTATGGTCTGATATGCATAAAGTAGATCACTGGATAATAATGTGCTCATACGTCGCAAATGGTTCATATCTGATATAGCTATAACCTCCAAGGGAGGTGGTATGTCTACTATATCATATGGATCACCACTAGAGGATGCATCCTGTGCAACTAGAGGAATGCTAGAATGAGAACGTAACATGTATCTCCCCACACGATTAGACAACATCTCTTGAACCTATGTGGCGATACTTGCTATACTAGAATAAACCTCCCTCCTCATCCTATCATCTGGCACACTCTCTCCTGCAGCTACCATTTCCAAATCCCACCCTTGCCTACCTATTAGTGGGCACAGGGGCATCAGGTGCTCTGAACCTATCAGATAATCTCCCTCTCCCCTGCCCAACATTATTAGGATAATCTGTATAATCAACATCATGCTGCAAATGAAATTTTGCAAACAATTGTTTGCAGAAATATAGTGGAATCTCATCCTTCTGGGGCCACCTCTAATGAGCAGCCAACCATCGAGGATATATAAATGGTGCCACAAGGTCATCCTTACATCTCATGACCATGTACCCTCTCACCTTAGCCATGTCTCGATAATGAGGAAACATGCTCTTCACCATAGCGGTGGAAACATTTGTATCAATCTGCCTATACTTCACAATGGCAGTAACACTGCGAGACAAAGAAGTATAGAATGTATCAATGTTGATAGTATCATACAGGTTGTATGATTGAACTTTGTCAATCATATGCAACAAATCATCTCTAATAATGTTCACCCTATCCCTATTGGGAAGGGTGGTGGATGAAGCTAAGGTCTGATCCAAAACCTCTAAGGCTCATCTCAATCTGTCAATAGTAGAAGCAAATAGCTTCTCTCTGGCCTCTACGGAATTGGTCGATCTATGTGAGGAGCAGCCACTATCACCCCCCTATACACTAGGCTCTAATGAATCCACTGACCCTCTATCTGATGCCATGTAATAGATAAACAAGAATATATATATATATATATATATATATATATATATATATATATATATATATATATATATATATATATATATATATATATATATATATATATATATATATATATATATATATATATATATATATATATACATATACATGTACATACAAATTTAAGAAACATACATGTTACGTGCATAGATGTTACAAATTTAAGAAGCATATATGTTACAAATTTAATCATCTAGTTTTAAAATGAAACACATATATACATGTACATACAAATTTAAGAAACATTTATGCCATATTAGACCTCTTATTAATTCTTAAGGGTCCTATTAGGTATTAAGTGGTCCTATTAGATGTTAAGGGTCTTATTAGGTCTTATTAATCATGTTAGGTGTTAATAAAAAATATTAAGTCTTATTAAACTAATGTTAGGTCTTAAGGGGTCCTATTATGTGTTATTAATCATGTTAGGTCTTAATTGGTCATATTTGTCACATGTTAAGTCAAGTAATTGGTCAATTAATAGGTCCTAATTGGTCAAATATTAGTCACTTGTTAGGTCTTAATTGGTCGTATTAGGTCTTAATAGGTCATATTGGACCTAATTAGTCTTAATAGGTCCTATTTGTTCTTAAGGGTCCTATTAGGTCTTATTAGTAGGTATTATGTCTTATTACTCGTGCTAGGTCTTAAGAGGTCCTATTGTGTCTTATTAATCATGTTAGGTCTTAATTAATCATATTAGTTTCATGTTAAGTAAGTAATTAGTCTTAATCGGTCAATTAATAGGTCCTAATTAGTCAAGTATTAGTCACATGTTAGGTCTTAATTCCTATTAGGTCTTATTAGGTCGTATTAATCAATTTAAGGGTCTTATTAGGTCTTATTAATCATGTTAGGTCTTAATAGGAAATATTAGGTCTTATTATTCATGTTAGCTCTTAAGGGATCCTATTAGATCTTGTTAATCATGTTAGGTCTTAATTGGTCAGAGAGGGAGAGAAAGTTCATATTAGTTTCTAGTATTTTGGTTTATGTTAGTTTCTAGTGTTAGAGTTTAATAGGAAATATTAATCATGTTAAGGGTCCTATTAGATGTTAAGGGTCTTATTAGGTCTTATTAATCATGTTAGGTCTTAATAGGAAATATTAGGTCTTATTATTCATGTTAGCTCTTAAGGGGTCCTATTACATCTTGTTAATCATGTTAGGTCTTAATTGGTCAGAGAGGGAGAGAAAGTTCATATTAGTTTCTAGTATTTTGGTTTATGTTAGTTTCTAGTGTTAGAGTTTAATAGGAAATATTAATCATGTTAAGGGTCCTATTAGATGTTAAGGGTCTTATTAGGTCTTATTAATCATGTTAGGTCTTAATAGGAAATATTAGGTCTTATTATTCATGTTAGCTCTTAAGGGTCCTATTACATCTTGTTAATCATGTTAGATCATAATTGGTCCTGGAGAGAGAGAAAGTTCATGTTGGTTTTTAATATTTTTGTTTATGTTGGTTTGTAGTGTTAGAGTTTAATAAAACATATTAATCATGTTAAGGGTCCTATTAGATGTTAAGGGTCTTATTAGGTTTTATTTATCATGTTAGGTCTTAATAGAAAATATTAGGTCTTATTACTCATGTAAGGTCTTAAGGGGTCCTATTATGTCTTATTAGTTTCATGTTAGGTCTTAATTGATCATATTAGTCACATGTTAAGTCTTAATTATTCTTAATCGGTCAATTAATAGGTCCTAATTGGTCAATTATTAGTCACATGTTAGGTCTTAATTCCTATTAGGTCTTAATAGGTCCTATTAGTTCTTAAGGGTCCTATTAGGTCTTATTAATAGGTATTAGGTCTTATTAGGTCGTATTAAACAATTTAAGGGTCTTATTAGGTCTTATTAATTATGTTAGGTCTTAATAGGAAATATTAGGTCTTATTACTCATGTTAGCTCTTAAGGGGTCCTATTACGTCTTGTTAATTTCATGTTAGGTCTTAATTGGTCAGAGAGAGAGAAAGTTCATGTTGGTTTCTACTATTAGAGTTTATGTTGCTTCATGTTCTAGTTTCATGTTGGTTTAATGTTAAGGTTCATGTATGTTTCATGTTAAGGTTTAATTTTTAGTAGGTTAAAGGATCTTATTTTAAATTAGGTTTATGGTTAAAGTTCATGTTTTTTTAATGTTAAAGTTTATGTTGGTTCATGTTTTAATATCATGTTTCTAATAATTTATATAAGTTTTCCTAATGTTTTGTAATATTTTCGTAATATTTTGAAACATATCTAACAAAAATAAATTAATTAACTAACTAACACATTTTATTAATTGAAAATAATATTCCATTAATTAAATAACTAAATCTACATAACATCATATTATTTAATTTCTACAATTAAAAATAATAAAATTCAATGAACAAAAAAAATTATTAAATTAACATTTTTATTCAAATTATAATTATTTAATATTAAATACACAAAAATAACTTAAAAAGATCAAAAAACTTTTCTTTTTTTTTAAAAGGGCCTACCTCTTTCGGCCGAAAACCTCCTTAAGCTCTCCTCCAAATCCGCAAGCTACTCAGATCAAATGAGCCTCCCAATTCAATTTTTTGATTTATATAGACTTTAGGGGTTTCGGTCAAAACCCTTTCGGCTGGAACCCTTCCGAGCAAAATAGTTTCGACCGGAACCCTCCCGCCACATGGTGCCTAGTGGGCACCACATAGTTCCGGCCGGAACAAGTTCGGCCAAAACCATTTCGGCCGGAACAGTTTCGGCCAGAACCATAAAATATGTCCTCTAGTGCGACACAGCTTTGTGCTTTTACCTAGTGATAGTTGTGTGATGATGATGTGATGATAAGGTAGTAATTAGAGACTAAGTTGGATGAGTAGATCTATGTTCATAGATTCATTGGAATTCTACAAGCATTGTGGATGCTATCAGTCAGTTCGGTATAGGACTATAAGTTCCATTTTGTTTATGTAATTGGTTGTAAGCCTTGATGTATTTAAGTTATGTAAATGAGAAGTGAGCTCTAGGTTTTAAACATGAATGTAAGTGCATTCCACTCTTTGTACTTATGCCTTTAACCAGGTACTGATTACTACAGTAGTGAGTTATTTGTGGGTATCATCCCCACTGGGGTTTTTCCCTTAACCAATTTTTCCTCTATAATAAATTATGGTGTTATGATGTTCATGTTATATGTTAGATATTTGGTTTACTTTCATTTACTTTATGTATTAAGTTGTGGTATTGGTTGAAGAAGTTAAAGAGTATTGTTGCACTGATTCACCACCCCTTCCCCCCCCCCCCCCCCTCCCCCTCTTGGTGCTCCCTAGTCATAACAATTGGTATTAGAGGCTAGTTCCTTGGAAGTAGTCTAACAACTTAAGGAGGATTCTGATGGTAGCACCTAGCAATATTCAGATTCATCTTTTGAACTCACTTGAGATCCTAGATTTAAATCAAATGCTCGCATTGTTGATCTGGAAGAAAAATTAGAGAATCTAATGGATTAATTGATAACATGAAAGAGCAATTAAGGCAATTTAGAGATAGGAGAAAATGACTTGTAGATAAACTATTAGAAAAGGCAGTGACTCTACTCCTAACAATCACAAATCCAGAGAAAATCAATAGATTGTGAAAGAGAGAAATAACTTAGATTAGGGAACAAGAGGCGCATATTTACCAAGTTTTCACCATCTTGGCAGAGATTCTATTTTTGCTACTATGACGCCTGTTTGTTAGGTTTTCATCAATGGCACATTTTTTTCTTTTTCAATTTTTTTCTTTTTTGATTTTTTTGTATTTTTGAATTTTCTCTTTTTTTTGTATTTTTTGATCTTTTAATTTTTTGTATTTTTGTATTTTTGTATTTTTTTTATTAAGATCAAGGCGCCTGTTTACCAGGTTTTCACCAAGATAATAGATACATCAAAGCACCTGTTTACTAGGTTTTTACTAAGATGATCATTTTTTCAGGACATTTTGCAATTTTTAGGACTTTTTCAAAATAAAGTATGTACACGAGCATGTAGAGAATATCTCAGCTGTAGAATCTTTTCAAGTGCAGAGCATTTATCGGCTCTTTGAGCAATTCTCCTTCAATAGTTGATAGTTGATAAGCACCAGACCCAAATGCTGCAGTGATAACATATGGACCAAGCCAGTTTGGTTCAAATTTTCCTTTTTGTATCCACTGCTATTGATTCTTGGGGTTTTCTCTCAGGATGAGATCACCTACTTGGAATTCCCTTGGTCTGACTTTCTTATTATAGCTCATAGACATTCTTTTTTGGTATGCTCTTAAATGATCGAATGCCACTTGCCAACGTTCATCCAGTAACTCTAGCTCTTGTAGCTGAGATATTCTAATGTCTTCATCAGTAATGAGGTTCCTTAGAGAGATTCACAATGTGGGAATCTCGACCTCAATAGGCAACATAGCATCCGCACCATAGACTAAGGCAAAGGGTGTAGCCCCTGTTGGAGTTCGAATGCTTGTTCTGTAGGCCCATAAAGCCGGATTAATCTAGAGGTGCCAATCTCTACCAGATTTGTGAGTTGTTTTGTGCAGGATCTTGAGAATTGTCTTGTTGGAAGCTTCTGCATGTCCATTACCCTGGCAATAATAGATCGAGGACCAATGTTGAATGATTCTGAACTTAGTACATAACTCTTTCAGATCCTTGTTCTTGAATTTCTCCCCATTGTCAGTGATTATTGAGGAGGGTAAACCATATCTACAGATGATGTAATTCAGTATGAACATTGCTATAGACTTTCCATCAGCTATGGCGAGAGGTACTACCTCGACCCATTTGGTAAAATAATCTGTAGCTGTGATAATGAACTTGTGTCCTCTTGAGGAAGATGGATGTATTTGACCCACTAAATCAAAGGCCCACTATTGAAATGGCCAAAAATTGATAAAGGGAATGAGCTCCTTGGCAAGAGCGTTGATCAAATTTTCATGTAATTGGCACTGCTTACAAGACTTGGCATACTGTATAGCTTCCTTTTCTATTTTCGACCAATAGTAACCAACTCTAATAAGTTTACAAGCTAATGTCAAACCGCTCGAATGAGAACCACAAATGCCTTCATGCAACTTAGCTAATGCACATTTGGACTCGTTGGGCTCTAGACACCTAAGGAGGGTACCATCGAGACCTCATCTATACAAGTCGTTAGCTACTATGACATATCGTGAAGCATTGCAGATTAGGTGGCATTTTTCATTCTGGGTATAAGAGTCTAGAATAATTTGGTCCCGGAGATAGGAGTAAATATGATGGTAGTGAGATGAATCGTGTCCAATGACAGAACAGATCATCTTGGAGTCAGGGGTATTATAGGCTGGGTAGCGTAATGTCTCCACTAGGAATTCATGTCTAAAGTCATTTTCTGGCATTTTTAAAATGGAGGCAAGAGTTGCCATGGCATCAGCTGCTTTATTATCGGCTCTTGGAATCTACTGGAAAGCAATGTGTGCAAAGTACCTTTTTAGATCATCAACCATTCATTTATAAGGCACCAGCTTTTCATCCTTTGTTTGATATGTGTCATTGACTTGATTGATAACAAATTGTGAATCCCCAAAGATCTTAAGTTCATCCACATGCCATTCAATAGCTATTTTCATGCCATTGATTAAAGCTTCATATTCAGCGATGTTATTTGTGCAAGGGAACAACATCTTGTATGCCTTTGGTAAAGAGTATCTCTATGGTGTGACAAATAGTATTCCGACACCTGACCCCTGTTGGGTAAATGAGCCATCAAAGAACATGTTTCATGTTTGATGTGTAAGAAGCATTATAGACTCATGTGGAAATTCAATTTTCAATGGTTGATGATCCTTGAGAGGAGCTTCTGCCAGTTGATCTGCAATAGCTTGTCCTTTAATAGCTTTTCTCTCTACATACTCAATGTCAAACTCACTGAGTATCATGACCCATTTCGCCAGTCTGCCTATGAGGGCAGCTTTGCTAAGTAAGTACTTTAATGGATCAATTTTAGCAATGAGTCTTGTAGTGTGAGTGAGCATATAGTGTCGTAATTTCTGTGAAGCAAACACCACTGCTAGACAAGCTTTTTCAATGACTAAATAGTTCATCTCATAAGAAACCAGAGTTTTTTTGATGTAATAAATGGCTCTTTCCTTGTTATTTTGGTCTTCTTGAGCCAACAGAGCATCCATAGATGTGTTTGTAGCTGAGATATAAAGGATTAATGGCTTCTCATGAATAGGAGGCATCAAGATTGGTGGATTTGCAAGATATTTCTTGAGTTGAGTGAGCACTTTGTCACATTCTTCGTTCCACTCATAAGTCACACCTTTATGTAGAGTTTTGGTGAATGGTTGTGACTTATCGGCCAGCTGTGCAATGAAGTGCCGAATAAACTATAGTCTACCTTGAAGTCCTCTCATTTGACTAATGTTCTTTGGGGGAGGCATCTCCATAATAGCTTGAACCTTTTCTCGATCAACTTCTATGCCTTTTGTAGAAATGATATATCCCAACAACTTGCTAGAAGTGACACCAAATGCACATTTTTTTGGATTGAGTCTCAAACTGAATTGTTCCATCCAATCTAGTATGGGACCTAGATCTGCAAGATGTATTTTCCGCTGCATGCTCTTGGCCAAAGTGTCATCAACATAATCTTCCATTGTTTTGTGCATCATGTCATGAAAAATAGTAGTGACAGCTCTTTGATAGGTAGCTCCGGCATTTTTCAGTCCGAAGGGCATGACATTCCAACAGAATGTTCCCCAAGCACATGTGAAGGCTATCTTTTCTTGGTCTTCTGGTGCAATTTTTATTTGATTATAACCAGAAAAGCCGTCCATTAGAGAATACATTTGGTAACCAGCTGTCATGTCCACTATCATGTCAATATTAGGCAATGAGAAATCATCTTTAGGACATGCTTTATTTAGGTCTCTGAAGTCTGTGCACTCATGGATAGATTTATCAAGCTTTGTAACTAGAACAATATTAGATATCCACTCTGCATAATCAATAGCTCGGATGAAACCAGCCTTGAGAAGTTTTTCTAATTCATCTTTGACCAAAAGTGCCACATGTGGATGCATTTTTTGAAGCTTTTGTTTGGCAGGCTTGACACCTGGTGCAATAGACAAATGATTCATGATTAGATTGGGATCCAATCCAGGCATATCAGAGTAAGTCCATGCAAAATTTATTTTCTTGCTTCGAAAGAAATTGGTGAGCTCTTATTTTTCTTCTGCAGATAAAGACTATGCTAAATGAATAATCTGTGGTGTAGCTTCTGTACCCAAATTCACTAGTTGGGTCAGCTCAATCAACACAGATGATCTCTCTTGAAAATGACTGGGAAGTGTATCAAGTATCTCATCCTTGGGTGCCTCAGAGAGGTTTTCACCCTTGGATACGTATTTTATTTTTATTGTTTTCAGCTTTGATACTACCACAATGTGGTTTTCACCATCAGAGCATCTATTCTTTTTTATTTTATTTTATGACTAAGATACTTGATATCAGCTTCGGTCATTTTGATGTTGTCTTCACTAGTGGAGGACATTACAGGTTCGACAGCGTTAAGATAACAGGCAGGAGTGTAGTCATTCTAGAACACAAGGACTTTACTAGCTAGAGAGGGAGAGTTCCAGTTGATAATTTTGGGATGGCGGAGTGAAAGAGTAGTGGCGGGTTCAATTGCGTTCATAGTATAGGCATTGAAAGTGTGGACGAGTAAGTCAAGACCTAGAGCGATCTCATCCAAAGGTGTGTTCGATTCTTCTTGAGTCCTCACAGCGGAAGTAGAGGGAATGTCAACGTTAGTAAATTTACACTCAATCAACCTAACACTAGACCCTTCACCTACTTCAAGAAGGTTTTCATACACATGAACAACATCTATATCCTTATCAAAAGTGGCATCAGACAAAGAGTCAAACTCATATTCATGTGAGTCAATGATGCTTGATATGGGAATTCCATCAACACTAGGTGTACCATCTAACTCATCTTCATCTCTTGTAGTATTAATGGTTTGTTGAAGTTGATCTTGTTCAAACCACTCTTGGAAATGCAATGGTATGTACCGTTCATCCTGAAATTGAGATCATCCATTTGCATTTCTCTCCATTGGTCATATGTGAGTCGATGCACTGAAGCAGTGTCATCGGAATCACTATCAGTCTCTACCAGATGGATAGGTATAATAGGTTCATCTGGTTCTACAAAGAGTGTAGCAAATTCCAGAGGAATAGGATATGGAAAAGTATCCTCGTCAGAGCTATTCTTTGATTTATCAACTGTGGTAATGTCCTCAAATTCTGGCCAGAATTGTGGTTTTGGTTCTGGTTTTGGCTCAAGTACAAACTTGTTAATCCCTAAATGAAATGGGATTTTCTTGAAGCCTAGACCTAAGGTGTGCTTGGTGCGATGACATGTGGCTTCAATTGGTTTAAGCAAACCATTGTCATTCACCCCTATAGGGCCACTCCCTTTATAACCGAAGCGCTTCATGATTTTGAAGGCTTCAGTGTATGGTTCTTGTTCTAATTCAGGAGTAGGAGTGATATGTTCAGATGTTTCTTTTCCTTTGTAAAGCCAAGATGTAATAGCTCTTTCCTCATCTTCATCTTCTAATGGCGTTGTGGCCTTGACAAAGACACCATCATAGATTACTTGGGGAGAACAAGCAGAAGGTTTGTTGTTCTCAGAGGGTCTTCCGTAGGAACATGGAGACAGAGGTAAAGCCGCTAATGATAACACCGGTTCAATTTGATACCCTCCCATGCCTATATCCTTAAGCTTCAGAGTTTGTTCCATTTCCTTGATCTTGGCATCATAAAATTTAGTGGATTCTCTTTTAGTTGGAACAAGACTGTCTGCAGATTGTGCGAGTGTGTTGCAAGAATAGTTGGTATTGGCAGGAACTGTCACTTTTGCACCATGGAACAGGAACTTGATACATTGATGATATGTAGACGGAACCGCTTGCATTTCATGGATCCATGGTCTACCCAACAGTATATTATACACTAGGAATATCTAGAACTTGGAAAATGACATCTCTTTCAACGGGCCCAACTCGGATTGGCGGCACAACCAGACCTTTAGATTTGCGTTCTTCTTCATCATATGCCTTAATGGTGATTTTCTTACGGACATCTATGCAATCTTCATCATAGCCTAGTTGGGTAAGCAGCTTAGCGGAGCAAATATTGAGGCCAGCACCATTGTCAATGAGGACGCGGTGGACGCACTTTTGACCTATCACAACTTCTATATGCAAAGGAGCATTATGCAGATGGCTCAGCGAGTGGTCATCTTCTTCAGAGAAGGACAAATAGTGGGGTGAGGTCAAGTGACCCACCATGGATTGAAACCGATCGAGATCTAAGTCTTTTGGGACGTTTGCCTCGGTGAGGGCTTTATCCAGAATCTCCCTATGGGCAGGCGAGATCTTCAACAACTCAAAGATAGTGATCTGAGCGTTGGTAGGTTGCAGCTGGTCTAGAATGCTATAGCTAGTCGTGCTAGGTGTAGGGACCGATTTTGAGTTCTTGTTGGCAAGGCCAACAACAGCTTTGTTTGCAGGTTTCTTCGGAGCGGACGTAGAAGAGTCAGGACCCTTAATGGTTATTTTCACACAAGAGTGAGTAACAACATTTGTGCAATCTTGAGACGATTTAGGTTTGGAAGAATGAGACCCAGGGCCTCGCAAGACAAAAGGAGTCTTAGTCTTAGGAGCATCTCCGCTCCCCTTAATAGTAATCACATCACAATACTCAACCTCAACAAGTTCAATCATACCAATGACATTATCATCAGTAGTGTATGTGTAATTGACCTTAGCATTGGTGTTCTTAGTCTTGGAAGATTCACCTTTCTCATGAGGAAAGGGATATTTAAATGCCTGATGATCTGAATTCTTGTTATGGTCGTCCACAACAATGTCACCATTATAAATCAAATCTTGGACCTTATGGTGCAGCTGAAGACAAGTAGAAGTCTTATGACCCTTATTTTGGTGATAATCACAGTATGCGTTGTCGTTCCACTAATGAGGTTGCAGTTGCGGATCATAGAGACACTTTTCCAAAGGAGTGAGTATCTGATTCTGCACGAGAGTCTTATAAACCACATCAAGCAGTTCTCCTAAGGATGTGAACTCACGCTTGGGTCGAGATGCCCAAGGTTTGTTTTTAGCGAATCTCAAAGGTTGTTGAGTCTCTATTGGAGCCTTCTCCATAGCTTTGACCGCCTGTATACTAGAGGAAAGATTAAAAACAAATTTCGCAGGCCTCAGGGTCACATTGTCAACCACTCCATCATTTACAACATCTTTATTTTTGTTGACAAACTTCCCTTTATCTTTGTTTGAGGAAGACCCTTGTTTGTTGTCTTTTTGCAAAGTCAATTCTCCTTTTTTGATCATAAATGCTTCTATGCGCACAACTTGTTTAATCATGCTATCAAAGGTTAGGGGACCTTGTAATTGTACTTGATATCCAAAATCTGGGACAAGATTGTCCAAAAAAATGTCGAGCCTTTCAGACTCTGGTAGCTTATGAGGACACTTTGTACATAGTTGTCTCCATCTCTGGAGAAATGTTAGGAAAGGTTCCCCTTGTCGCTGTTTCAAATTGCAAAGGTCTCAGATGTTGACCGGATTCTGAATATTATGCGAATAATGTTGGAGAAACAGATTAGCAATTTCATCAAAAGTCTTAATGCCAGTGGGAAATCGAGAAAACCACTCCATAGTTGGTCCACCCAAGCTACGAGGAAATAGGTGCATAAGATATGTCTGATCATGCATGAATTCCATAGATAGAGCACCAAACTCTCTTAAGTGGTCTTGGAGATCAGTGGTACCTAAGTATTTGTATATTTAGGCAGCTCTACAACTTTGGGAAAAGGTGGCATGCGAAGACTCTTATCAAGCAGGAAAGGACAGATGCTTTCCATTGTGAATTGTTGTGCAGGTTTATCTTTATCCCTCACAAGTTGGCTAATTTGGTCTTGCATGTCTCAAATCATCTTTTGCAACTTTGCGGTCTCAGTCTCTTCATCTTTGGCCACAAGCGTTTCGACTTGGTAGTCTCGGGGTAATTTGGCCCCTTGTTTGGCCAGTTCTAGAAAATATTTCTCCTTCTCCTCTAGAAGGAGAATCTCCATCATCTTGATAAGACCCTTGTTGGCTTTCACCGCATCTATGTCGTTTTGGGTTATTACTTCATCTTCGTTACCAAGAAGCTTACCGCCCTGAGATTTGTTTCGGGATTGATCATTTTGAGATTGATTTTGATCATACGGAGGAGGGCAATAGTGATATGCTTGTCGATCGCCTTGATGTTTGTTTTGAGATTGGTCCTGATTCTGATCATTTTGGGATTGATCATAACGTTGATCATTTCGAGAGTGATCAGGATGCTGGTTGTTTTGAGATTGCTCAAGAATTTGGTTGTACTTGCCTAGTTGGAAATCAAATGGATCTCCCATCTTGTAGGATTGGGCAGCGAATGTAGATTCAGTCAAACGATATGAATGATGTCGAAAGGGCGTGGCTAAGGTAACCTTGGGTGCTTTAACAGGATCAAGAGGGTCGATAGGTTCAAATGAGTCGATGTCGTCAGCAGGGTCGATAGGTTCAATAATAGGACTAGTCCGAGGAAGTGGCCTTCCAAGGTTATGAAACAACGAGTTGTTTTGAAAGAATGAGTTGTCATGTTCTTGAAATGATAAGTCAGGTTGTGCTTGAAACAACGGATTATAACACTCCTAGAACACTAGAGGTGATGATTGCGATGGGTTGTCTTTCAAAATACTCAACGAAGAAGAACTTGTGGATCCCTCACAACACTCAGATTACGCGATAGGTTCGGGATGACCTATTTCTTGATTACGAGGTTTACCCCTACCTTGTCCAGTTCCACGGATGGGGAATGTGTTGCCGCTTCTAGTCGTAACAAGCATAGATGAAAATGAAATGAGAGAGGACTTGGGATTATGCTAGAACTCTATCTCTAGGAATAACGAAAAGGAGATAAAGGCTAGAACAACCAAGATGTGAGATGCACCTGGCACGAATCATCAAGAGAATGGCCAGAACAGCCGAGATGTGACTATCGCATCGCAAGGTACAAAAGCATAGTGAGATAGGACAAATAACAGAGAGACAATACGAGTTTAAGCAAAATCATTCGGTTCGCAGCTCAAGACACTCAGTTTCAGATAGTGAACAACAGGAAAACAGACAAACAGACCTCAGACAAAAAACAAATCAGGCAAAAAGTTCACCAGTCAACGGGAAATAGCTTGTTGTTTTGAAAACCAGGGTACAGGTTCGCGTGAGAAAGTGCTAGGCCGCGCGAGAAAATGTCAAACTTTGTGCAAGAGAATGAAATCTCGCGCGAGAAAGTGCTCTGGAAAGTGAAATTTTGCACGGGAAAGAACCAAAGTTTGATAGTTTGCCACAGTTTTTGAGGTAAAAAGCCAGGTTTCAAGACACAACCTAAACTGTTCTCTGACAGAATTTCCAGTTCTCAAACAGTTTAAAGACGGTTTGAATCAGCAATCTCAGTTTTGAAGGTTTCAAGCATTCGTTTACAAGCATAAAGTTTTGATCAAGCAATAGTGGCGCAAGAAGTAGTCGCAAACAGTTCAACCAAGGACAAAGCAACTTAGCAAAATCATGGGAGTCTTTGTTTAATCATGATGGACAGTTTAAGACTCGATAACAAACACATAGTTATCCCTACAAAAAAATGGTAGAGAAGACAAAATTTGTGCCTCACAACTTACGTGCATGCGTTCACCTCACACAGTCGTGTCACCCCCTAGAGGGCGCCTGTGTTTTTGGTGTTTCCAAGGATTCAATAGTATATGTTCAAAGGTTACCCTTGAAGCAGGAGCCAGTGTCATATACCACCTTCAAACGTCCAGGTGCATGCCTATGGTGAGAATCTAGGAGAGATTCTTCCCCCTCCCTACGCAAAGATTATGTCTTCTTTTGGAGGTGATCCAGGTAGGCAACTAACTAAGAAAGTTTTTAGTGGGCTTATGTTCACACTAACCTTCGGTGCCCCCGATATAGGGCTAGGGCCTCACAGCCACACCAACACTTGAAAGTCATACACCCCTGCAAGCAGGGCTAGGAGCGGCGCCACTCAGTACGACAGACGAAGCTTTCTCAAGATGATAGTCGAAATCAAGAGAAAGAAGTTAACATGGTCTTGAAATCTTTAGACTCAACAAAACGTTCTTTATAGTGAGGTGGAATCACCGGCAATAGATGTGTACTCACTTGGGTCGTTCCCGAAGGTTCAACTTCCGGCAGGCCCTCTAAAGGTGACACAACTTGGCTTGGATCCGAGGGTCAGATTTTCTGATTCTCTCAAAGAGAGAAGAGCATACTTCTCTACCTCTTCACCTTACCCAAGCATGCAAAACATATTCATCACCGAGCTAGTTCCTCCTCAACCAATCCACAAGCTTTTGGGTTTCTGGTTCTCTTAAAGAGAGAAAAGCATAATCCCCCAACAAGTAGACATGCTAAAGATTCACTACCTTTCCTTGCTTCCCCAGGTATCTATCATGCTAGTAAGATCTGGGTCTTGGGTTCATTCATGGGCATCATTTTCATGTAATGAAGAACCTATTACCCTAGCTCACTATCAAGACCCTTAAGAAATCTTCACAAGGCCCTAATTATACTATGTGATGAAAGCTATAAACAAGCAAAGTGTTTTTGAATGTCTTCGATAATCGTCCTGCAAGCAAACCGTTAGCAAGTTTTGTCTTCGTCACACACCCTGCAAACCACTGTTATGCTGTCAGAAAAATAGAGATATAAAATCACAGCAAACAGAAAATGTTAGAAATCTACAACAGAAAATACAGAAACTAAAAATTTTAAGAGCATTGATGGCAGGGCTCGCATGAGGAAGTGTAGCGTTGTGCACGAGAAAGTGCAGGGTATGGCGTGAGAAAGTGCTTTTTCGCGCGAAAGAATTCTAATGAAAGCAAAACTTCGTGCGGCACGCTCAAAAATCTCGCGTGAGATTCCGTACACAGTGATGTACGAACGTACGACAGAGTTTGAAATTCTTGTCAGAAATTTTTCAAGAGTGAGGCCAAAAATCAATTTTTTACCCCACGGTGGGCGCCAAAATGTTTATAGTTGAACGTGAACCTCTAATCTAGCCATAGACACAACATAGTCATTACTCACAAAGCAAATTACGAAGATGAGCATGAATTACCCAATTCAGAAATTCATAGTGAATCGACATGTTGCCTCCTAATTAGTTGGGGTGTTTGAATTACTCTCAGATTGGAGAACCAACAACCATAGACCAAGCTAAGACGAAAGATTTAAAAGCTTGAAATGATCAAAATTGCAATGAATTAAGCTAAAGATGATTGTGCAAATTAAACTAAGAACTTGAAAGAAATATGAAAATGTAGAGTCTAATCTAAAGAGCTTGAAATGAACATGAGAATTAAGCTATTAACCAATAAGAAAACTATATTAAATGAGAATGCAATATTATACTAGAATGAGAATTATACTAATTATGCAATAACAAAGCTTGAAAGCGTGAAAATTGAGACTAAAATTGACTATAGTTTGGATACTCTCACAATTGCCTCCTCAAAATGAAGAAAAAGAGCTCATAATATAGAAAAGTCGGGAGAGAGGATGAAGAGTTTCTTGAAAAGAAACGGCTGACTCTTCATCTCCATGGTGAGACAAATATTGAAGAATTATTTAATTAAAAGAATGAATATTGCCACATGTGTGGCTTTTCGAGTAATTTTGAATTAATAAATCCAAATAAAGATGTCCATTCAAATAACCAAATATTATTTAATTCCATGATGTGTATTAGCTAAAGGAGGTGGAATTAATTTAATTTAAAAGCACTAGGACTTTAGAATTAAATTAATTAATCATGGGGATTATTTAGCCAATAAAGTTGAATATTTAGGAATTAAATATAGTGTATGATTAATGCAAATTTAAAATTTTTTTGCATTTGACACCAAGTCAAATAAAGTCAATTAGGAGACAGAATTGCGTAGTACAATAGGACTTTAATGATGTAGAAACTCGAAGGAATGCACCAAAATTGATTAAAATTGTGAGGTGCCAATTTTGAGGTATTACACACAGCTTGTGCTATGTGAACTCTAGTTATCTTTCCTTTGTTACTTCCTTGTGGTATCTATTTGAATGCCTATGTGTAATTTCAAACATGTGCCAACAAATCTTCTTCCTCTACCTCTAGCGTGAGAATAATCTCCTCTTCCTTTGTCTTCATGTGAGCTTGTATGAAATGCGCTTTCTTCCTCTTGCCTAATATGATAACTTCTACCCTTGTGGGATTGTCATCTTCCTCTTGAACTCCTACCCCTTCCTCGGTTATTGTGTTGTTTTCTGTTAAATTTTGCTTCTGCTTTAAGGCATACTGGTATACTTCCTCCTCTACACTATGCAATTGGATCAAACTCATTCTGTCGTGAATAGATATGTGCAAACCATTCAAATACCTTAGAATTTTTTTGGCATCATCCTCTACATGATCTTTTATACTCAACTAGTAGAATTCTTCAGTTTACCTTTGCTTCAAATTTTGAAGTTTTTTGAACAAATTTATGTGATAATATGCAGATTAAAATTTTGTTTTTATCTTCATCACCATTTGATCCCACAATTTTATCTTCTCATATACTCTTCAACAATATTTTCTCTTTGCTTCAAACTTCTAAGTTTTTTGAACAAATTTATGTGATAATTTGCAGATTATCTTCAGCATCATTTGATCCCACAATTTTATCTTCTTCTCTACTCTTCAACAATAGTTTCTCTTTGCTTCAAATTTTTAAGTTTTTTGAACAAATTTTGTGATCATTTGTCGATTAAAATTTCCCTTTTATCTTCACCGTCATTTGATCCCACAATTTTATCTTCTTCTTCTTTGTTGTCTATCAATTAGCAAATGATCCCACCATGTGGTTTCATGACCCTTCAATATGGTACAAACATATTTGACCTTCTAGTCTTCTTCAATATTATCACACTCAAAATATTTCTCCATTTTAGAAATCCAAACCAACAATTCCTCTCTGTTCAAGCCTCTTTTGTACTTTTAAGGATCAAATCAAGGTCGGAACCTATGGCTCTTGTGAATCAATATTCTCTTTGATCGAGCCCTAGTTGATTCACTTCATCACCCCCTTCAAACAGTCTGTTATTCTTCATCATCACTTACATCCTTTATGTTAACTCTTCTCTGAGTTGTCTCGAGGCGTATTGTGATACCCGTCAATGCCTCTACAGTTTCACACCTCTTCCTCTCTTTTCTCTCACCTTCACTACCTCTTAAGGTTTTCTTCAACACTGTCCCACACCTGCTCTAATACCACCTCATGCAGTTCATATTGAGATTGCTTTATCAGACTGTCTCAATTTGCAGCAAAAAACTTCTTCTCAATGGTTTAGTATAACAAAATTCTTTCTACATTCAAATCACAGCAACAGTTGATCCATATAAACTCTGTTTCACTTTCAAAACTATCCAAATCTGCTATGCTTTATTCAGTGATTCCATTGCTTATTGTTTTAAAAAACAAATCAACTTCATACAAACTACCAAGTATTTTCCCTGTTTGAAGTCTAGGTTTTTATATCTGCAACCAAAGCTCTTTTTTTTCACTGAGATATATCCAGTTCATATGCCAAATCTCTTCAAACTAACACGTGCCTTTTTCTGCATTTGTATCTCTTTCTTCTGCGCCTAAGATTTCTCTATGCGCTTTCAAACTGCTACTCCACACTCTTCCACTTTTTACTTTGCTATGCGCACTATCTCCTATTTGCCTTCATTCTCTTCATATTTAATCTGCAATTAAAAATAAACTTTCTACCTTCCTGTGTGCCCCTCATTTAGCCTACGCAAGTCTTTCTTTTATCTGCCACGCGATTTTTTCTATCTTTGTCTTACTCGAGTGCATTTTATTACTTTGAAACGTGGCGTTCGGTTTGCTGTCTTTTGCCTTTTCTCCAAAACAACAGATTTTTCCCTTTTAAAGCCCAAGCATTTCATTTTGTTTTGTTTGGAAAGAGGCGCTAAGACTTCCTCAGGCTGCGCCAAGGGTATCTACAATTGCCTTGTAGTTGGAGCACAGATTTTATTGAACTCTTCTCCTATTAGCTTCAAAGGATAGTTCCTCTCGGATGCTCCTGCATCAATATTTTTCAATAATTTTATTTTTATTTTACAATACAAATTTTATTTGTAGGTGTTACACCTCATTGCACAACCTTTGGCAACATCTTTTTAGTTGGTGCCCAAAATAAGAGTTTTTGAGATGTTGCCAAACTACAAGGCAACATCTATCTTGGCAAACTTCTATGCAAAGTGTGGAAACATTAAAAAGAGTGTGTAAACAAGGTCCTCGAACTGTTTTACAAAATGTCTCAAAGAAATGTTCTCATGAAATTGCCAAGACTTTTGAATATGCACAAAATGGATTTATTTTCTTTTTGTTTTGGAAAATTCAATTAATTTATGTATTTTGTAAGTGTTGAGACTAACTTAAATGACTTTTCTTTCTATTATTCTTCAAAGTTGGCTTTAAATTTTTCTTCTAGCTTGCTTTTTCAACAAGATCATACTTATCGATTGTCTTGTTTCACTCTAACCATACGACATACAGCATGTATTTCCTTTCTCAGTGTATACCTTCATTGAGATTGAACATACATACCGCATGTATTTCATTTGTGTATACCTTCAACCTTTTATTGAAACATAGTGATTCTACAGCATGAAGGAATTTAAGATGGGCATTATATGATATGAAGGAATAGAAGATGGGATCCTACGATCCATTAAAAAGACTACAGTTCGCCTCAACAATTAAACATGGAGGCATCAACATTTGAATAATATCTTACATTTGGCCACGTCACTTTCAAAACCGTGTTGAAGTTTAAGCGCATTGATACAAAAAAATTATTATTTTGTTCCTCAAATAACCCAAAAATGATACATTCAAAGATGAGGCAACTATTACTATACGTGCCATGCCATATATTCTTTGTAACCCTTCTTGGCTAACATTTAGACTCCTCCAGTGCATTTAATTTCTTAAGAGTTTATAGGTTAAGCAACTAAAATTAAACACGTCATGCCACTCTATTAAGTCTTTAACCCTTCTGTCTCGGTTGATATTTGTGCTCCTCAATGCATTTAAACGTTTTAGAGTTACTAGGTTAAGCAATGAGACAGGCATAAGTATACTCCAAAGGGTCTTACTTTTCATTTCGTTTTACACGGCACTTCTCTTTAGAATTTGTTTTTAATTTTAACTGTATGGAGCACAAAATAGTTTGCAACGCGTCCTTCATAATTGATTCCAAATTTTGTATAAACCATCTCAATCCAAGTACTTCAAAATCTCTATCAAAAACACAAGATTATGACTATGAGTTACAACTTTTTGTGACAGATGCAGAATTTTCCTAATATTCCAAATTGAGCACCATGATTGATCTATAGGAAACCACAAAACAAGGATACCACGTTTTATACTCAGCTCATTGCATACTAATGATAAAGCTAATCAACTCTACAGTTGAGTGGTATCCACAAAAGCTTCAATTATTCTCCTATCCAGCTCTTTCTCATCAATCCATTGAGAACTTTTCTGCCGTATAAGTTCCTTTTCCTTCTCTCTCCTTTTCTCAATCTGCCGTAATTTTTTCATCTGCCTTTCAGACTTCTCAACTTTCTCTTTGAGCTGCAAGAGTACAAAAAAGTATCAAATCAACTTTGTCCCTAAATGACATCAAAAAATATTAATAATACCCATCGATGAAATCCTCGCATAATCAAAGTTCTAATTAGCCCCTATGATCCTCTCAGCTAGACAAGGGTGAACAAAGTCTATTTCACCTCCTTGATAAGCAAATATGTATAACAGGAACTGGTACACAGTGATTGTTTCTAAAAAGCAATATCATGCATTTAGGGTGTGAGTTTTCTCCTTACAGTCTTTTGAGCAAATTTAATTTTCAGACACATTAAAGATTCATCCATTAGTAAAGCACAAGTAAACAACGAGATTACTATTGGGAGAAAAACCTAAAGGAATGGATCTACAAAAAAATTTATCTGAATTTGCAAGTCCTTGAAGAAAATAAGTTAAGCAAGAATGGATTCCATTCGGATCATAGCAGCAAAATATATGTCATAACATGCAGTCGCCATGTTTCTGATGTCATTTAGAAATGCTAAATAGGATGGTCGTCAAAAGTTCAAAATAAATAAAAAGGCAGACTAGCAGTTAATAAAAAACATGCAGTGCATAATTTAAAAATGGATAAGAATAAAGGAATTCGTGTTTCTAAAATTTCTAATTTTTAATTTAATCTATTTTTAAAAAAAGTTAAATTTGCCATAGTTTTTCCCATTTTAATCTGTAGTAACTGGAAAACATGCCCGTCAACCACATTGTCAACCTCTATATGTCATGCCAATATGATTTAGATGCTACAAACAATTACAGCACCACAGGACTAAGTCTTTCAGGAAAAGAGGATAGAAGGGCAGATCAATTTCATAAAAACTCATGTATGTTGATGCCAACCCAAACCAGGAAAGCAAAGCAATAAAAAGAAATCTGCAACACTAAATTTTCCAATTCAAATAACAGAAGGATAATGCAAAATAAAAGCCTAGATTCCCAAAGCCACATGCAAACAACATATTTAGAAACAGCTTTCCATTTAAAAGAAAAATCCGCAGTTCAGGAATTATGTAATGTTACCTGCATTAACTCAATCTTATTAGGTATCTATCCCTCTTTTATTAAGGAGAACACCTCCCTAACAATGAGTCTAAGAACACAATTCTACTATCAGAACGTTTAATAAACAAAACAAGTTGTCCAATGGGATGACCACAAGAAGTAAAGACATTGAAGCTTTTATACAAGGGCCCCCTGGTTCTAATCCCCAAAAAGCATGAAAATTATTGATGCAAGATAAAATATTCCATCCAACTTGTTACATGCAGCATACCCCAATAGACGAGTTTGCTTTGACAGAAGAGATGTTAATGAATTGTGTCATCTAAGTTGCTGTTACCTTGCATTTACCAAATTACAGAAAAAGGTAGTTGTTTGCACAATCAAAAAGTGGATACATAAAGTAAAAATGATTTATTTGGGGAGAAGTTTTCAGCATGATCCTACATCAAATCGCATGAGGAAGCTTGCCTTTATGAATCTATGCATATGTAGATCAAGACAAAGTAGACGGTCCAAGGCGATATGGTGCTTTAATAAAGCTAAAGTTTTCATTTATTTTTATCTTTTGTACCTCAGAAGAAAGGGTAGAATCTCTATAAAGAACCCTAGGTCTTTCTATAAGTCGGGTCTCTGTCTGTGTCCCTGAAGTCCATTGTTCAATCCTAAAACTGAGCCTATTTATTCTATCATTAATTTATTTATTAGACTGTAGAACCTCCAAAACAAATTTTGCAATTATTATATGCTGAAAAGTAGGCACCTTAGGAGAATTTGTTAGGTATAGGCAGAGCTAGATTTAAAAAAATCTGGGTACACGTGCAAGGATCTTTCATAAAAGTAGAACTCGAGAAACTATTATAGGAAGATTGGATTTAGATTGCAGAGAGACTATAAAGATTGATTGTGATGGCTTATTGTCCAAGTGTCATGCTTTCCACCTCATCTGTCCAAGTGTCATGCTTTCCACCTCATCGGTCATTTGAAGAAGCAATGTCCTAAATATCCATTGTGGT
The DNA here is from genome assembly GCA_027943335.1 of Chamaecyparis obtusa. Taxonomy (NCBI): domain Eukaryota; kingdom Viridiplantae; phylum Streptophyta; class Pinopsida; order Cupressales; family Cupressaceae; genus Chamaecyparis; species Chamaecyparis obtusa. The sequence continues at coordinate 2,195,708 of BSBK01003050.1, read as the reverse complement.
TTAAAATCATAAACCACCTCAAGAGTGATGAGGAATTCAAAAAGGACAAATATTATGCCCAGCAAATTGAGAATTTAAAAACCAGAGACTAACACCACTTCCTCTCATATGGCTGGAAATGGGGAAAATTCCAAGGACCTTGCTTCTGGCAAATGCTTAGAAAATATAAATAATATGTTCAAAAAGGAACCCAAAGAGAACCCACTTCCTCTTATTGGCCCAACTTTGTCAAAGTTCCAAAGGATTCTTCAAACAACACAAAAGGCTTATAGAGAAGAAACCCACTGTGAAGTTCCAAAAAAAATGATGAGATCCAGAAGGGGAATTCATTCACTTCAGGATCAAGATTTTCAGGCCCAAAAAGATGTGAATACTTTAGCACCAATGAGTAAAGACTCTAAGGCAAGAAAATCACGGCTATATACTTAATACTAACATCAAGCTTAAAGCCTAGAGGTAGACCCACAGCAAACAAGCTAAAGAAAGAGGCACAAGTAATGATCTCAGCTCTTTGTGGCAACTTCAAATATATGCTTTGAAGATGGATGGTTAAGACTCCCCCTAGAGGCAGTAAATTTAGATCTAACCATTGAATATTAGATGCACGCGTGCCCCTATTAAGCAGCACTGGATTGACAATAGCATTACAGGAGAACAAACCAAAGATCCTCCTACTAAATAAAAATAAAACGGAAAGCAAAATATGTTAGAAAGTAATGGAAAAAATCCAAGCAGGTTTTCAATCTATACATTTTGATTTTGGAGAACTTCAAGAGGTACAACCATAGCAGCAAAAATCTTTTGGGGAAAAATGGGCAAAGTATCAGATTTTTTGAAAAATTTGGGATTTAAATAGGAAAAAATCAAAAATCAAATTTAAAGAAATATAAAAAGATGTTGAAAAAGAGACAAAAAACTACTTGCTTGTGAAATTTTAAGGCATTTCCATAGCGTAGAGATATAGAGAGAAAATAGAATAGAGATTTTAGCCCTTAAATTGTCCAAATGAAAAGTTTGTCTAAAATAGTAAGTTAACAATAAATCATTTCACTCAATGATATGCAAGGAAACCTCTAATCTTGGTGTCAGATGTGAGTGGATGGTAAAACTTAAAAAACTTTAGTAAGACTTCAGAACAACTGCAATAAACATTTTTGCATCCTAGAAGGAAAAAAAGAAAAAAGCATCTTATCACATAGAAATTTTCAAGCAAGAAACTTCAATGAATATATCCAAATAAAAATCGAATCAATTGATAAAAGAGAAACCATTTCCCATAACAGGTAGTCTGTCAAACCCCTGCCACACTAGGCTTAGCAGTCCTAATAAAAACAAGTTGCAGCCTTTATTAATAATAAACCTTATTAGAATTCAAGGAGCCAACCTAACAAATAAGTCTAGGCAATATAATAGAATAAATTATAATAGAATAAATAATAATAGCTGTTCCATGAGAAGATTCGAACAGGTTACAAAGGAATGGAATAAACTGTAATTACCATGCTGGTCGGCAACTTCTTTGAGTAATATTAGCTACCATTTATCCCTAGCAGCAGCTAATTATGCTTAACAAAAAGCAGTGACCATGATTATCCTTAACAAAGGGCAGCTGGTGTAGTTGAAAAGGCAGCGGTTGCAATTGAGAGGGTTATAACTTATTTCTTCAAAGTTTAAGAGATGTGACTCTTCCTACTATGAGGGGTATAAAAGAAGTTGAAGCCTCAATTGAAGAGGCATCAAATGAAAAAGGAAAATAAACTGAAAAAAATTGAAATCGGAACTGGAATTAATATTAGCAACAATTCTACAACTGTTGAATATCGTGTGTGTAAATTGAATTTTAACTGCAAAAAATTGTGAAAATCACGTGGTTTGATTCGAAAAAACTCAGTCAAACAAAAGTCAAAATCTGAATGGTGGAAAACAAAAAAGTTAAAAACGAAAATGCGCAACTTAGGTTTTTATCAGTATCCATCAGCAGCGACGGCGAATATTAGCTCTGCAATTAAACTAAATTGCAGGTTTTTCTTATAATTTATATAAAATAAATTATAGTATTTGTTTATACTTTACAGATTAAACTTTATATGACTAGTAAAATATTATATAATATTTTAATATTATATTTATTATTTATTTTATACATTATGTTTAAATAGTTACCAGTCATAATTTTACGGTTACCAGTTATTTTATATTATATTATTTTGATCTTTGTTACTTCATAGTTATATTTATTTTTATATAAATTTTGATATTATATTTCTATTACTTAAGAACTTACATACTTTAAGAAATTATATATTTAAAAATGTTCGATAAAAGTGTCGATTTATTCGCCGAGTTTTTGGTGATTCCGAGTTTTTCAAAAATCTTGGGCCGGCCGAGTTATTGTCGAGTATGAGTTTTTCAACTATGATTCTAACTAAGAAATAAACCTTATAAATAAGTAGAATTATAGACCCATGCCTATGTGTACATGCAAAGATATACTTGAAGAAATTATTGATCTTTGTGAGTAATCTAAATGCTTCTTTTATTATAAACAAGTTAAGGAAGATTCGTATAAAATTTTAATCTGAATTTAGAGAAATAGATTGCAAATAAGGACGATCAGCCTTCCAAGTTCATGAGAGGTGAAGGAAGACCAGTCTGGCTTCATGCTCTTATCAAGTATCCCACCCCGAGATGGAATGACAACCAGCCTTCCATGATTGTGGGCCAGGAGGTGGAATGGAAGACCATTCTTCCATGCTCTTGGGCTTGATTAAGGAAGACGGCCAGCCTCCAAGGTGAACTAGGGGATGGAAGGGTGATCCATCTTCCATATGCTCTTGTAGTACAAGGGCAACCAACCTTGAGAATGTTGTTTGCAAACGTTTCAACAAATTTCTAATTAGACTACTATAGGAATCTACTTTGAAAAGGATATTACTAATTTGGATTTCAATATGAATTATGTTTAAGGATACCGTAATGTTTACCAATGTTGGTAAACAGATTCTATCACTTTGATCCTAGTACTCCAGTGCCCATGAAAGCGACAAATCCTACCAACAGTTGGGTTGCCCTAAGACAAGCCTACGAGTGCCCACTGCTTATTTTAAAAGGCACAGCTACCTTTAAAGACATGCAATGAATTAAAACAGAGTATGCCTTTAACCAGAAGACAAGAAGGAAAACTAACATCCATCCATAACTATGGAAACAGATGCAAAATTTAAGAAATAAGAAAGAGTGAAAAACGAAGCAAAGTCCCAATTATTCACACCTTCATTTAGAGATTCAAAAATAATAAACAGGGGAGATTCTGTTCTAGAAGTATGAATGCCCAAGGTACAAAGACATCAAACATTCATATCACATTATCTATTAAACAGACCATATGATCTAAACAATTTAAGTGAAATCGAAATGATAACCATAAACAGAATTAACAGCACAAAGTCTCAGAAATTCCATATATTAGATAAAATGGCAGAAGTCAAAGTTTCTGTTTTCTATACAAATAGACTATTTACTCAAATTCTCTTTTTGTCCCCCCCCCCCCTTTTCTTCTCTCTTCTAACTAAAACATATATATATATATATATATATATATATATATATATATATATCAATTGCCCCAAAATAACCGTTTATCTTTTTACAGCGACCGTTACAAAAGGGGTAGACGGAATGGATTTTTGAACCGTTACCAAGATTAACCAAAAAGACTATATATATATATATATATATATATAATTTGAGAATCAAAATAGCGAGGCTCCGTTCACCTGAATTATACCCAGTAAGTCTTGCAAGGCGTCAAGGATTTCATCTAGTACTACTTCATCTTCGTGTCCTCTAAGCATGTCATGCAATTCTGCTCTCTGTCTCTCCTTCCAGCTCGAAGATGTCGCTCTCATTACCAGCATTACTTGTCTTGAATTCCATTGCGGCTGTGAAGAGGCTCAAAATAATGTCAAATTGTTCAATTTCTTCCTCTGTTAAGCCTGGCTGAAAGACCGGTTGAGGATTTTCGTTCCATAAATCATCATTCGCGGGGAGTCCCATTTTGGAGAGTAGAACCAGAGATGAGTGACAACAAGCACGAAGTGTCTACAGCAACAAGGTGGTGACATATTAAATTAACAGTCCTTAATTATGGCTTACTTTCCATCGATATCCGTGTGACACCCTGGTCAATAAACTTCGGCGGCGTTGGGAGTTAAATGCTTCTATACCACCTTTGTTTAAATATGACGCTCATGCCAACTTCGCTCATATTTCGAGCTAATTGTCACATCAGAAATCCAAATAATGAATTCGGATCTGACTCCCTTTTTCCCTCTGCTTTTTGAAAGATCACCGTGTCTTTGTAATGTCCCAATCTTGTACGGCAAAACGGGTCTGCAAAGATGACTTTGCAGAAATGTTGTGGCCGTACGGTGATACCAATTCAAGTCGTATGGTCAAACCAGTCAAACTCCGCGTCTAGCAGAATACTCAGTACGATGTACGGTGAATGGACGCCACGAGAGGAAGGTAATCCGTACGGTAAAATAATAGTCTGTACGGTGAGGCAAGCAGTTCATATGGTGAGTGTGAGGCTCGTACAGTGATTAGGAAGTTCGTACGGTGGCAATGGGTAGCACGTACGATGAGTCTGTTTGTCGAGTGATGAGTGATTCAACCGTACGGTCTAGAGCCCGTACAGTCGGTGTGCCTTCCTTCCATCTTCAGATGATGATTCCCTTGATACAAACACAATTTAAAGTAGTGTCACAGAACAATAATTCGCAAGTCGGAAGATGCAAGATGAATTATATTAATAATGATAGCACAAGAATAGATGCTAGGTAGATGGTCGCCAGAAGCTAGCGATGCCAAAATAATTCAAGTTCAAATAGTGATAGCACTTCAGATTTCACAAATAGATATCGCTCAAGAATACAAATTTGTCTTCTACAAAAGACTTCACAAATTTGGAGCACACAATGAAAGATCGGAATGATATTTCCAATGGCAGACTTGGGTGGTTGTGAACCACCGAAACTGCAACAAACCAAATAGGGAGGATCTTTCACCTCCGAAATGGCGGACAACAGAACTTCAACAGGAATTCGCAATACAAAAAAAATATTTCAAATCGCATACCAACAACTTCCTACATGCCGGTCATAAATACCCCTTCAGAGAAACTCCCGAGGGTTTACAAAGAACACCGACACAAAAAACACCTACAGACAACAATTAATAAAAATGGGCCCCTTTATTAATTAATTAAAGGTCCATTCATAATATTATTTAAATTTTGAGACCATTAATTAATTAAAATACTTTATTAAAATTGGGGATATTACAGTCTTGAAAAGACCTCCATCGAACGATCGCTACTTTTCACAAATTTCGAACTACATGGCCAAGGGTTGTGGGATTTTGAAAACCAACTACGCAGCGAACATGTCGCGAGATCGGGCTAAATCAAAAGTTTGGAAGTTGGCTCGTTCACTTAAGAACTTTTGATAAAGGCCAACTGTCTGACATCATGTGACTGGAGAAATTTTAGGTTGGCTTTACTCAGAGGAGTTACAGGTATAACTATGGATTGGAAAAAATTTATGGGGTCAAATTAAAATTCCAAGTAACACAAGCTCTGAAAGGGGACAAGGACTAGAAGGACAAAGAGAATCCAGAACCTCGAGTACAGACCAATGCCAAAGTCCATTGGGTACAGAGTCAAGAAGGAGCAAAGGACAGGGAGTTCCTTAGAATAGTAGGGGCGATCGTTCTTATTAACTTAACAAAATATCGATCGATATAGAAGAACCGAAACATCCATCCACTCTCTCGCTTGCGTCTGTTCGTCTGGCATAAGAACCAAACTTTCTTAGGGGCCCCTTTTTCTATAATTGGCAGAAACTACTCCTATTCACCCACAGTAATATTTTCTTTGGCCCGCCCTACTATTGAAAGGGCACTCAACCCACTTCACCTCGCTCGGCCTATATTAATTGTGGGGAAGGGCCTTCGTTACTTGCAGAGGGGCGGAGGGAGACTGGGCACACCAAAATTTCAAACCAAACGGACTAAAAGGAAAGAAAAGGCTAAGCTAGACACACCAGAATGGCCTAAATATGCACATGGGCATAAGACCCTACCTCAGAGAACGCCCAAAGTTGATCATATGAAGCCATTAACTAGTTGGGAAAAATAGGACCCACTGTGAAAAAATAGTGGATGTTCATGCAATGTCTACAAAACCAGGGATAACATGTAGACCCAATGGTGACTTCTCACATGCTTGAAACCCCTGCATATAAGCTCACAGCCAAACAACCACCTCTCATCATGTATTTTTGTGACTTTCTGGGAACAACCCGTCATGTCTTCATTATAAGGCCCATCTTCTTGAAAGAAATCATATTGCATGCCTTGATCCCGACAAGATTTTTCTAAATCATGAATGTCTTCATTTCTGGAAGCATCATGGGTTAAAAGACCATCACTTATCGAAACATTCTTACCAACTTCTCCATCTGTTAAATCGACCAGCATGTCTTTTTTAGGCACCAATTCAACAATTTCACCCACATGGGTTGAAAAATCATCAATAAATTTTCTCACAAACAAGCAATCTCCAGCAGGAACTCTTAAGCAATGATTTAAAAGGTCGATACTATAATGATCCTACATTTGTTTGTTGTCTGATGGGAACCTCAAATTTGGGATTCAAATGGCTTTTCTCTTTGTAACATGCAGTCATTTTCAGAACTGTTCTGAAGAATATACCCCTCGATTTCTTCTCAGTCACAAGATGAGACCGGGCTTCCATCAGACAACTGACTATCATATATTTCAAAAAGGGGATTGCTTAAAAAATTTGAAATTTCCCCAAATCCCATTGTCACATATAGTGGATTAATTATGCCCAATTGATTCTTCTCTCAAACTCTTACAATTGTTCCCCTCTTCTTGTTGTTGCCACAGCATCCTCCTCCTCTTCTATATTGATTGTAACTTCATTTGAATAGCCCAAAGATGCATTAGAAGTGGAGTTCTCCTTTTGTGAACAGTGAAATGAACTAATATTTGTATTTGTTGGCAATTTTTTAATATTACATTCTATGAGCATCAGATCAAGCTTAACAGAAAGAGTTTCTTCTTCACAGAGATAACTATCATTGGAACACAAGCGACTTGAGGGCACAATGCATCTTCAGCATATGCATGTAATTCTTTTTCTAACATTCTTTTATCCTCAATATTTTCATCAAGGGATTCTTGTATGGGGACATCCTTACCTCTTTTGGTGTCGTCAGAGTTGCGAGTGAACTCTTTGATCCCTACCTCAGTGTATGACCATCTTTGCCTACAACTCCTCAACAAACCTCGCCGCCTAACTCTTTCAAGGACCAATTGGGAACAAGGATGATCTTTGGCTCATCTGGCGGTGCTCTTTCTTCAACATGATGTCACAAATTCTGAATGTGAGATACTGATGTTCCACCAATGCTGGCTTGACAAATGATTCCACAAATGCAAAGAAATCACGAGACGTCGGTTCTTTTAATCTTTCTGCTATAACTTGATGAACTTCCTTTTCAAAATTTCTCAATTGATAGTATCTCTGATGTACACATCTCAATAACCATGTTGATCTATGGTCCTCAGACAAGTCTAACCCTACCTTTCTAGATTCAAAAACACTTTTCTTCAAAGCGTCCCAAAATAAATGAAGAATTTGATCATCTACGGAGTTTATTTCTTCAATTGGCAGTACTGATCTTTTTTGGATTGATTTCTTGTTGGGGCCTGGCCTCGAATCATTTTTCTGAGATCTTGAATTGAAACAGAGTTGCCAACCTTCTCTGTGGGAAGACACCATTAAAAGTCTGAAACAGGAAAGCACCCTGTCCTTTCGCTTTCCCAACGGAGTCGCCAATAAATTTGTTGGTAAACAGATTATGCCACTTTGATCCTAGTACTCCAGTGCCCAGAGAAGAGACAAATCCTACCAACATTTGGGTCGCCCTAAGACAAGCCTACGGGTACCCTTTTCTTATTTTACAAAACGCAGCTACCTTTAAAGATATGCAATGAATTAAAACAGAGTATTCCTTTAACCAGAAGACAAGAAGGAAAGCTAACATCCATCCATAACTATGGAAACAGATGTGAAATTTAAGAAATAAGAAAGAGTGAAAAACGAAGCAAAGTCCCAATTATTCACACCTTCATTTAGACATTTAGAAATAATAAGCAGGGGAGATTCAGTTCTAGAAGTACGAATGCCCAAGTTACAAAGACATCAAACACATATTACATAATCTATTGGACAGACCATATGATCTAAACAATTTAAGCGAAATCAAAATGATAACCATAAACAGAATTAACAACACAAAGTCTCAGAAATTCCATATATTAGATAAGATGGCAAAACTCAAAGTCTTTGTTTTCTATACAAATAGACTATTATTCAAATTCTCCTCCCCCCCCACCCCTTTTCTTCTCTCTTCCAACTAGAACCTAAACATATATATATATCAATTGCCCCAAAATAACCATTTATCTTTTTACACCGACCCTTACAAAAAGGGGTAGACATAACGGACTTTTGAACCGTTACCAAGATTAACCAAAAAGACTATATATATAATTTGAGAATCAAAATACCATGGCTCCGTCCACCCGAATTATACCCAATAAGTCTTGCATGGAGTCAAGGATTTCATTTAGTACTGCTTCATCTTCGTGTCCTCTAAGCATGTCATGCAATTCTGCTCTATCTCTCTCCTTCCAGCTTGAAGATGTCACTCTCGTAACCAACATAACTTGTCTTGAATTCCCATGTGGTTGTGAAGAGGCTTGAAATAATGTCAAATTGTTCAATTTCTTCCTTTGTTAAGCTTGGCTGAAAGACCGGTTGAGGATTTTCGTTCCAGATATCATCATTCGCAAGGAGTCCCATTTTGGAGAGTAGAACCAAAGATCAGTGACAACACGCATGAAGTGTCTTCAGCAACAAGGTGGTGACATTAAATTAACAGTCCTTAATTATGGCTTGCTTTCCATCAATATTCGTGTGACACCCTGGCCAATAAACTTCGGTGCGCTAGGAGTTAAAAGCTTATGTACCACCTTTCTTTAAATATGATGCTCATGCCAACTTCGGTCATATTTGGAGGTAATTGTCACATCAGAAATCCAGATAATAAATTCGGATCTTACTCCCTTTTTTCCTTCTGCTTTTTGAAAGATCACCATGTCTTGTAAAGACCGCCACCAAACAATCGCTACTTTTCACAAATTTCGAACTACATGGTCGGGGGTTGTGGGATTTTGAAAACCGGTGACGCTGCGACCATGTCGCTAGATCAGGCCAAATCAAAAGTTTGGAAGTTAGCTCATTTACTTCAGAACTTTCCTTAGTTGCCGGATTCGCCCTGGCAGGCCCGGATCCGGGTCCAAGTCCGATCCGGGTCCGGATTCGCGTCGAATCCGGGCAGGGTCCAGACAAAACCTTGTGGATCCGTTTGGATCCGCAGCTCGTAGATCCGAACGGATCCACAGGGTTTTGTCCAGACCCTACCTGGATCCGTCATGGACCTGGGCGGATCCAAGAGGATCTCACGCGGATCCGCGCGAATCCTCAAGGACCCGCAGCATTTGGAGTTTGAAAAGTCAAACAATGACTTAAAAAAGGTATTTTTATATTGTTTTTTTTGCTTCTAACCCTAAAACGACCCCTTTTATGAGTCTCCAAACACATTTTATTTCTCATTGTGCTCTCTATTATTCTCTCTCATTTTGCTCTCTCATTCATGCAAGCTTGAAGTGAGGTGATTGAATTCGAAGGAGCTCAATTGTGGAGTGGCAAACACCTTCCAAGAAGCACTATTCAATCTATTTGAGTGATTAAGGTATGCATTTGAACCATATTCTCTAGTTTTTTTGATAAGTTTTGAAGTATAAGTTTTTGTATAGGTTTTGAAGTTTTCTTTTTTCATTTTTCTTATAGATTGCAACAATGAGTAGTCAAGGCTCAATGGGTGGGGAGGGATCTCAAAGATTTAAAATTGATAAAGGGTCTCCTTTATGGAGACACACCACAAGAATTTCTCAATGTGTTGGAGGTGGGGGGTATGTATGGAAATGTAATTTTTGCAAAACACAATATAGAAGCTCCTACTCCCGGGTAAAATATCATCTTTTAGGCCCTGGGGGTCAAGGGATTAACATGTGTGAGGGGGAAGATAAGAAGGGATTGCCAACTGCACAAATAGCAGTTTTGGTAAAAGAACAAGAAGAAGCTGACAGAATATGTGCAAAAGGGAAACAAGTTTCTTATACTAGTAAACAGAAAACAATGCACCCACCCACTCAAATGCAATCTAGATCACATCCATTCTTGCCTATGCCTTCTAGGGACGAAGATGTAGATCAACCACACAACACCCCCGGCAAGAGAGGCCCATTAGATAGGGCATTTCAAAATGAGTTAAGAGATATTGCTGATGCCAAAGTTGGACATTGCCTCTTTGCAAATGGTGTTCCATTCAACTTTGCGATATCATCTTATTTTAGTGACATGTGTGAAGGAATAAATGAAGCACCTTCTGGTTACCGTGGCCCTAGATATGAAAAGTTGCGCACCACCATATTACAAAATGAGAGAAAAAATGTAGAGAACCTACTACAACCAATAAGAGATTCTTGGGTCCAAACAGGTGTGTCTATTGTTTCAAATGGATGGAAAGATTGCAAAAACCGTCCTTTAATTAATGTAATTGCTGTATCCCCCAAGGGGTCAACGTTTTTGAAAGCGGTTGACTGTGAAGGTGAAGTCAAAAATGCAGAGTTCATTGCCCAGATTCTCATTGAATCCATAGAGTCCGTGGGTCATCACAATGTTGTCCAAGTAATTACGAACAATGCAAAAGTTTGCAAGGCTGTAGGTGCTTTGATAGAGGCTAGATATGATCACATCTTTTGGACACCGTACACCATCCATTCTCTCAATCTAATGATGAAGGCAATTGGCACCGAAATAGATTGGGTGAAACAGGTGTATGAGGAGGGTGAGGAGATTCAAATGTTTGTGACAAATCACCATATGTCACAAGCAATTTTCAGAACTTGCTCAAAATTGGAATTGTTAAGGTAAATTTCAAAATTTAATTTATAATTTATTTAGTTTCATTTATCATTTTATAATTTTTATGTCATGTTTTAACTTTCTACTAACATGTTTTAGGTGGTTGAAACCCGGTTTGCCTCTCACACAATTGTGTTGAGACAGCTTGTCAAGGTGAAGGAGGCCTTATCACAAATGGTTATTAGTAACCAATGGAGCATCTAGAAGCAATCCAGTACAGTCAGGGCCCAAAAGGTGAAGGTATTGATATTAGATGATGATTGGCGGACTCGTGTGGAGTATGTCTTGGAATTCACTGATCCCATCATGTCTATGCTTCGATTTGCCGACACTGATTTACCATGCTTGGGGGATATCTATGATAGCATGGACACAATGTTGGAGAAGATAAAAATGGTAAGTTATAAATTTAATACATTCCCTTATCTTTGTTTATTGAGAGTTATTTAAATTCAAAATTGACATAATGATAACTTACATGAACATCATTTGATATCCCAGGTCATACATAGGAGAGAGAATGATCTTGAGGACACCTTATACAAAAAGGTGGAAGCAATGGTTGTTCATCATTGGAACAAGATGACCACACCTTTGCACCTCCTAGCATATGCTCTTTCTCCCAGGTACTATAGCGCACAAGTACTTGGTATTCCAGGTAGAGTGGCACCATATAGAGATGCTGAGGTTGCCAATGGGTATAAGAAGGCATTTGATAAAATCTTCTACGATCCAAATATTGGGGTAAGTGTTAGGAGAGAATTTGGATCATTTATCTCAGGAAGAGATCTCGGCCCTATTGCTATCAATGACCAAAGCAAAATGGATGTTGTTACATGGTGGTATCTTCATGGGCAAGATTATCTATACTTCCAACCTCTTGCGATTAAGGTTCTATCACAAGTAAGTTTTTTAAGTTTTAACTTTTTTTTTTCTTTTTTTTTTGTCACTTGCATTGTAGAATTTAATACTTAACGCTCTTGAATTTATCTTGTATTTTTTTAATTTTGTTGGTTTTCTCTCTAAGTTGCGAGCTCTTCTGCCACTGAGTGGAATTGGAGTACTTACTCCTTTATCCACTCAGTCAAGCGTAACCGGTTGGCTGCAAAAAAAGCAGAAGATTTGGTGTATGTTCACAACAACTTGCATCTCCTATCACGAAAGGATCCAAAGTACAAGAAGGGGCCAGCGAAGTTTTGGGATGTAGCACCCGAATCTACTGACCTAGATATGACCATTCAGGATCTTACTAGAAGCACTTTGGCTGATGTGGATTATGATGGTGATGATGATGATGATGAAACAGTACCCTCTAGTGCTAGTGTAACTTTGGGTTCCATTAATGATGATTTTGATCAAACACTGGCAGCTACTGGAGACCCCATTGATCCAGATTTTTTTGATAATCCATTTGATTGATGAACCATTGAACATTGAATCATGTCTCAAACTTTAATGAACAATATTTTGAACTGTCATTTTGTAATTCAGTAATACTAATTCAATGTGCTGATTTTCTTTAGAATCGTCAACATAGAATCATAGATCAATGATCAAGTATGCTATTTGAAGTTTTAATGATCAAGCATCATAGATTCATAGTATGAAATGATTTAGTTTTAGAATTATGTTATATTTCTCTTATATTTTTGGATATATAAAGCATATATATATATATATATATATATATATATACACACACACTCACGAATCCAAAACGGGAAAAAAAAATTTCACGAATCCACGAACCAGATTCGCAAACCTGAATCCGTCCCCGAATCTGAATCGGCAACTAAGGAACTTTCGATAAAGGCCAACTATTTGACATTATGTGACTGGAGAATTTTTAGGTTGGCTTTACTCAAATAAGTTACGGGTATAACTATGGATTGAAAAAATTTGATGGGGTCAAATTAAAATTCCAAATAACTAATGAATAGTAACATATATATGTTATCATGGCTTATGATTTAATGTCAATTCCCAGTGACTAATATTTAGTGCATGACCTAGACCAAGATTTCATTTGCAAAGGGCATTTCAATTGGTAAATTTGTATTCATCGATGTACTATATTTCTTATTTTAATTGAAAGTGTGGTTTCAAAATGCAAAACCAAGTCACATTCAAAAACTTTATTATTAAACCAAACCTTCAAATTTAGTCAAAGTATTGACTCATATAAAGTAGTAGAAGACACAAAATACATAGATATGCATAATACTAAAATAAGCATACAAAATCACAATGTCCAAGATTTTGATGTCATAAAGATTGGACATCTTGGTGCAATATTGGGTTACATATAAGCTAGGATACTGATGCATCCTGCAGGAGCTCGAATGCGGGAGCGGATGCGAGCGGATGCCGATCCTAGTGCAGATACCCTGTGGGTGCCACCTGGATGCCACCACAGGCGCCTAGATGCGGGTGGATGCCTGCCGGATGCCACCACAGGTGCCCGGATGCGAGTGGATGCCTATTGCAGGCATCCACCCGCATCTGGGCGCCTGTGGTGGCATCCAAGTGGCACCCATAGGGCATCCGAACGCATCCGGGAGCATCTGCGGGAGCCTGCAGGGAAAAACAAAATTTTAAAGCAATTTTCACTTAAAATTTTTAACATTTAATATACTATTAAATATATTTGAGTTTGTGGGATTTAAAGCCGCAGAGAGAAAATACGAAGTTAAAATATATTTAATATATTTTAAAATCATCACAGAACTGGGCACATGAGCTGCTCTCTCTCGGTTTCAGCGTAAGGACAACCACTGAAATCCATACACAAATAAAACCAAGCATTTTCTGCAATTCCTTCCTCTCTCCATTTCATGTTCTTTCATTCAGTAGACTGTAATGATTCATCTTGGGTTTCGTTAGTGGATAGTGAATAAAACTGTAACCGCCTGTTTGATGGTTACATTGTTTACATAAATGATTAAATCTTTGTTTACTCTTGAGAAGAGACTAGAGTTGAATGATTGATATTGTTATTGCATGATCACGGAGATAACTAATATATTATGTCTAACTGATATATTAAAACATTACAAACATAATATATTAATATTTATTAACATATATTAAAACATTACAAACATCAAATATTATTTTAATCAAATATATTATGTCTAACACACACAAAGATATATATATATATAAGAAACGCATCCAAATGCATCCGCATCTGCATCCCCTAAAAAAAAATTTCGCACATCCCGCACCCACATCCCGCATCCGCATCCGAATCCGCACCCAAATCAGTAACTTAGCATAGAAGCATCAAGTTGATGTTTTTATGAAGCATAGACTTTTGTACTACAACTCAAGAGAAGGATAAAATTTAATGAAGACAGAGATGATCCATACATAACATTACCTCTTCACTTCTAGTAATGAGAATATGTGAAAAAACGAAACTATACTCTTGTCATATACATCAAGCAAAACAATTATATGACAGAGTCTAAATTAGCATTAGATTCAAGCAATTTAGCCAAGAATATAAATTACTTCTTCCCAAAGAACTAATTACTAATTTACAAGGCTACTGATGTAGAAAAAGACAGACCATCAAATGTTGGTTAGACCAAATAGCCAACCAATCTTCACAATAACAATTTAGTTGTGCAGAAAATCAAGATCAGAAGTAGACATAAAATTAAACCATGAGAAAGTCGACATAAAATATGGAGTCGACACAACGAGCTAAAATATAACCTCAAAATATAGACCATTCACCTATCGTAACAATAAAACTTATCTCTTTCAATGGACGTCCCACCAAAAAAATTGGATAATGTTTTCTATTTTGTTAAATTAAATTGAAAGATCCTTGTGATGTGCACATCAAAAAATTTATTTAACATTCAATGTAGATATGAAGAAAACACAAACTAAACCATGTGTGACTGCATATTAACTGAAATATTGGCATGTAAATATAGATAAAATCAAACCAAGTAGACACAAAATATGAAATATGACCAACGAACTTAAAAATAACTACAGAATATAGACAATTCCCTTGTCATAACAGTAAAATATTATCTATTTGGATGGAAGCCCCACCAAAATAAAATTAGATTTAATGTTTTTTTATTTTGTGCATTTAAATTGAAAGGTCCTTGTGATGTGCACATCTAAAAATTTATTCATCTATTTGTATGCACTAGTTGAATATTGTGTAAATACTAATTATATGGCATAAAATTAAAAAATGTAAAATTGTCTCTTTCCTACTCAAATGCACTACCTCCCGACTCCCTACAGGTTTGCAACTAGTTGCACCTTCTATGCACATCCTAGTAAGTTCCCATTTGTAGTCATGCCCTAAAAAGTGCATGCAATTGTGTTATTTATAAAATATTTTTACATTTTGTAGGTTTCAAGGGTTTCACAAGTTGGCAGGAGATTGATAAACGTTTCAGATGAATCTAAATGCAATTTAAACACAAAAATATGACAAAAATCGTAGTCAACAATATTTTAACAAGATAAGATTTTTTTAGGGGGGAAATCATCCACAGAATCAATTCACAAAAAATTGGGGACTTGGGGGAAAAAATCATCCACAGGACTGATTCACAAAAAATTGGGTATAATCAAGATTTTTTGGACATTTTTGCTTCTATGGGTACAACAATAGAACTCAATAACAGCAAAAAATAATCTGCAGCTCCAAAAGATGAGATTTCAGTCTACTTATTTAGCTTATATGGCACAAAAAATTGATAGGTAAACTGAATGATTTTATCAGGAAGCCCCACCTGAAATAACAAAAAAGTTTACACAATGTCCTAATGGACCAAATAATTGATCACAGCAACAAGTTGCAACATGACAAAAAGATCTTAACTAAAAGAAAAGTAACTTATGCAACAACCCAACAACAACAAAAGAACCCAAGAATTAACACAGCATCATAACCATAGGCAATCAGACTGAAGGTTAAAAGAGCCAACTACATCAATTGCTTAGGAATACCCAGCCATTACACCTATAATCTAGGTTGCAGCCAGCAGAGGCACCAGGTCCAATTCTATGTTGACCTCATTCTGGCCACAAATCCCACGTCCATGAGCTCCTACAGAAGAAATCAACACTATAGAGACCTGCCTCACTGGTTTTGAAGCTAAGAGCATCACCATTCATTTGTTCCACTAGGTTTAGTCTGTTCAGTCAAATAAAACATAACAAATTCTGGCAGCCATCCTTCCTTCAGGGCCCATATCCATTTATTTAGGGGTTTGTATGTGCGATTTAGAGGTTCCTGCACATTTGTGGGAACTCTGCGAGTTATGCCAACAACTTCATTAGTTATGCCAACAATGTCTGTGCCCACAGGGTTATGTCTTCAAGCCATGGCTGCTGAAATACAATGTCAAAGAAATGATTCTGTTTTCAAATTTCTTAAGTGTCTGCTATTTGCTCCCAACACTGCTTATATTCATGCTTCCTCAATTGTAGGCAATTATTTCTCAATCCATGGCAGTTCACTAACAAGTTGCTCCCTCCACCAATGGCATTCAACTGACAGGTTCATTCCCTTATTTAACTGATCCTAACTGAAAGTAACTCTAGTCCTAACTAGCTTTATTCTAACTGCTGAGAGTCAGTCTTTTAACTCTAACTGTAGGTGGAGCACATACTGAGTGCTGCAAGTTAAAATAAGGAATAACAATCTCACAAGGATTTGAAGAAGAGATTTCAATTATTGATCATACTAAGTACCTTGAGAATAATATGATAATTTCACTATTCAGAAAGTTTACTAAGGTTGTAAAGCTCATCATTATTCATGAAGCCCTTGAATTCCATTAATTTGCTAATGGAGAGTAGAAATATAAATTTGAATAAGCTATTGCCACCCAGATTTTAAAGGAGTTCAGCCTCACACTGTTAGAATCTAGGTGCTCCAGAATTTAGTACCAAGGCAGCACCAAAATCAGGAAGTTGTTTTAAAATGTAACACAGAATTTTTGGGTTGTGGTCGTGATAAAACTTTTGCAATCTGAATCATATATAAGTTCCTTCTTAGTTAGCACATATTTGAAGCTGAAAGTAGAGGTTGAGAATTGACTTATCATAATGGCTGTCAAGTAATTCAACACTGCTTTCCTTCTTCAGGACAACTTTAGCTAAATGCTTCAGTTAGGCATTTCAGAAGGTTGACACAATTGCTTAAATCACCATCAAATGCAGCTTCTCCTGGGCCTTGTGCATAGCTTGGGTTTGGCGACGGCGCATGCATGGAAGATGCATCACAATACTATTATATTTTACTTTCTAAACACTAATCAACTATGAATTAACAAAAGTTATAAATGATTCAATCCACAAGGCTATTAGTACTTTAACTTGGATTATATGGCTATCATTTACCTGTTCCAGGTTCACACCCTCTAGTTACGCTTGTGTTGTTTTACTCAATGGACTATTAATCATTTTACTATTGCAACTGGCTGTGTTTTGAATGCCACTGACCTGTCATGCACATTAATACGATTTATAGGTTGCATTTATGGTATTTTTAATTTTATCAAATAGTGGGGTAACATTGAAGGTGCTGCTGCTGCAATTTTTACTGTGGCAGCAGTCCAATGGACTCCATTTCTCTATAATACTGAATAGTTCACAATCTATACCTGAAAATACAGAGCAGCTATTTTTAACTAAAAAAAATGTGCTAGTAGTGGCGAGGATTTGGAACTTTGCAATACCCACACAGGCATTTATGCAGTTGAGTTTACCAAATGCTAACATTTAATTGTTGCTTTTCTAGATACATTTCTACAACAGTTAGCAGTCTTTCTGACGCAATTCTCTCAAAAACAATGGCAGAACAAAGATATTTTAGTTTATGGGAACTATTTCTGCTTTGGCACCTAAATTTCCTCTGCAGTATCCCCTGAGAAAATTGCTCAAGCCCCTTCATAAAATCAATAGGAAAATGGTCTCTAAGATCACTTTCCACGAGTAGTCATTTCTTAAATTTGCAGGAGGAAAATTCCCACAAGAATTGAAGATCAAGTTGGAAATCACTCTGGAAGTTCCAATTACTTCACAAAATCAACATAACTTCTTTCCTCTGTGATTTCATTGTTTTGTTTATTTTTGTGGTTAAAAAACTAGACAAATTCTGCGATTGTTAAAATAAAGTAATTCTGCTCTCAAATGCTGAAGGAAAGCGAGAATAATTGACCGGAGTCCATATTCTGTATCCCTCCTTCGGATGTAGTAATGCATTTTAACACCGACCTCCAGCGTGAGCATAATCTGCAAGCATTGCTCCTATATTTTCAGTGTTCTGAACCGTCATTTGAAGAGATTACGTTTCAGTCACTATTGCTATTGTGAAAAAAACAAAAAGAGGTGGGTGGGAGGATAATACTGGAACTACTTTGCCTGGGACTGCGTCCACACCAAGGTATTATGGGTAAACGTCAATGGATTCTACGTCAACAGGTGTTTTTAAATTGTTTAACCAATGTCAAAAAAATTAAAAATTTCAACTTTAAGTCACTTGAGCTTGTTAAAAGAATGGGATTTGACCGTTACGGTTTCGGGTCTGAGACTTGGATGTAGATTATAGCTTTTGGACATTACGATTTAGGGTTTTAGACAATTGTAAGCCCTAGAAATATGAAAAAGAATCTAAACGATTACCAGTAGTTGTGTAAACTCTGCTTGGTGTTGTTGGCGATCAATTGCAGAGATTCGTGCCTGCTCCTTCTTGGCGGCCTTCCTTTTCTGCTTGGCAGCCAAAACTCGGGATCTTTGGAGTTGAGTCTTGGCATCTTCCTCCAATTTCTGGGCCTGTAATTCATTATAATATTGCTTGCGCAGTTCGCTCACCTGCATCTTATAGTCCTTTCGAATCTTGGCCAATCTGGCCTGGGCAACGCGAGGATCGTTTGTGGGCTCCCAGGTTCCCCAATATGATGCAGAGCTTGAACATTGGCGATACAATACGTTGCTCCCCGGTATTAACTTCTCCACCATCTGCCTCACCAATGCCATTCTTCCTCTCGACAATCCCCCTTCGCAGTCAACTCTTTGTGATTTTATTGATGAAGAATTTTTAGACGCCTATATTGGGAGTTACTCTAGCAACTATTCATCTTTCCTTTCTCGAGGGATTCTTCATGGGTATTGGATTTTTATTTTTCTTTCATATGGAATGGTGGCATTCGATTGAATTGAAGGAATTTCAATTACGTCTTGAGATGAGTTGTCTAACAACATATCTATATTTTTTCTTTTTCATGAATACGGCCATCTCTATTAATTGAAAATATTAAAGTATATATTTATAAAAAAGGGTTCGGGGACACAAGATCACTCTACAAGAGTTCAATTAGTCCTTGGTCAAAAGGCAAAATAGCTATTCATAAAAAAAAGCCACCTCAAGCAGTCAAAACAATACCAGCTGAGGGAGGTGGATTAGATTTATCATTTTTATCACCCCAACCATCCTTAGGGTTTGTAGATGGATCTAGCAGAGACCACCCATCAGCAGCAACATCTTTTTCTTTTTCTTTCTCCTCCTTCGCCCTAAGAGGCGAAATAGCCAGACCCAGGCAAGGAAACCACTTAGAAGAAGTGGCAGCAGGTCATGAAAAAACACCACCCGGAGCGGGCCAACCAATAGAGGTAGCAGGAGCAGTAGGAGCAGAAGGTGACCAACTGGTGCCACATCGTGGCGAAGAAGCAAAGCAGCGGCGACGACCGTCAAACCCACCACTCAGAGAGTGACAGGAAGCCTGGGACCGACGGGCGGATGAGCTGTGATGGCCATGCGGCGAAGTACGGTCAGTCGAGGCAGAATCCAATGGCACCCTGGCCATAGTACACAGGGCATTGCCCCAATGATTCAAAAGCTCCTAGATGTGGGCCACCTCAAGAGCAACTTTGTTTGCCTGCACTTGTATCTATATCATCACATTATTACACATACATGCTTTAGTATACAAAGCAACATTTATATCAAGAAAGTTGTGAGTGAAAAGAACAGCATTCCTATCTTTCCAAAGAGTAAACAAAATCTCCATCCTGAAAGCATGCCAAATCTGGGTGTATTTGAAGGGGATTCGAGGTGAATCACCCAACAAAATCATATGCCAAGAAAAAGGCTCAGGCCTGAATGGTTTGAAAAAATCATGAAATTGGCTCCAATACTATTGAGCTCTTCTACAAAATCAGAAGATATGAAGAAATGTCTCTAGTTGCCCACAAAAAGGACACCTAGGATCTGGAACTCCCAAATGCTTGAGCCAAGAACCCAGGGGCAAGCCCTGGAAAAGAACACACCTAGCAAAGTGTGCAATCTTCGGCTCAATAATTGTGGTCCAAATAGTGTGAAATCTTAAGCTCTAGGATTTATGGGTGGACTGCAAGTGCCACCGCTGGTTAAGGGTGGTGACCATAGGCAAATGTGGCACCAACTAGTGGTATCCCATCTTTGGCTTATAGCTGATAAGAGGAGTGCAAGGATACCATTTCCAATCCTTCCACCATGGCTTAATAGGTTGAACACACAACTTATGAAGTGAGTGAGGAGGTAATGCAGAAACCAGCAAGTCAAAAGTCTATCGATCTAGGTGAGACAGAAAAATTGGACTTGCATATCTTCTCGCATTTTGAGGCTCATAGTAGCTCTTATAAATAGATATTTAGGTGTTTTGATGCCACGTTTATGAAAGCACGGTGCACTAACACCCTGGATTTTAGCAAGTGGAACCCCATCAACAAAAAAAAGGGGAGACCACCACAAATTTTGTTGGTTCATAGAGAGCCCATCACGAAACCCATCTCCTACCCACCGAAGCCAAGGCTTAATGGTTTCCCAGGATTTCCAAATGATTTTGACCACAAAAGAGCCCTAGATATGCATGGGCTCATATGTGATAAGAAGGGTTTGAAAACCAATCCCCTTCCAAGCAGGCCTATTAATTGGAAAACTAGAAGAGATGCAATGCTGGAGAAGAGCTTTCTAGGCTTCATCTCCTGTCAACACGCGAATAACCCATTTGGCACATAGAGAAATTCGCAGCTTTTGGGTAGAGAGAAGGCCAAGGCCTCCAAAATCTTTGGGAAGACAACAATAGTCACAGGCGACTTTGTAAAACCCATGATTATCAGCTCCTGAAGCCCAAAGAAAATTACGAAGTAGTTTCTCCAACTTCAAATAGGAGGCTTTGGAAGGAGCCCAACAAGAAGAATACTAAACATGGGTGGTAGCCAAAATATTGGAATAAATCTAGAATTTACCAACCAGGGAAAGCAGCTTGGTAATCTAGTATTGAAGCTTTTTCTTAATCTTGGTCAGGACCACATTCCACAACTCCACAAGGGAGGCTTGAAAGGCAAAAGGAATGCCCAAAAAGCGAAAAACTATCTCCATGTTGTATCCATTTCTAGTTGTACTAGGAAAACCAAGGAGGTGCAGGTAGAAAAGACTACCTATAGCAAAGGGTTTTGTGTCATTGGATAGCCAACCCAGAAGCAAGACAAAAAGTATCTAGACATTGGAGAGCATTGGAAATATTTTCCTCATCCTCAAAAAGAGTGAGGAAAGAGTCATTGGCAAAATATCCATTAACAAGCTGGATAGGTGACTCAGGCAAGGAAATTCCTTTGACAAGGCCAGGAGAGACTGTGTTGGCAAGCAAATACCCAAATCCTTCAGCAACAAGCACATAAAGAGCGGGTGCTAAAGGGCATCCCTAGCAGATGGATTTGAAAAGGCCAAAAGCTTCAAATTGACGCCCATTAATGGTTATGTAGGTAGAAGCATGACCAAAAATTATTTGAACAGATTGAATGAAGGTGGGATGACCAAACCCCAGAGCCTGTAGCATAGCAAGAATGAAAGGTCATTCAATGCAGTCATAGGATTTGGCGAAATCAATCTTGAGAAGGAGAGCTTGTTGCTTGGACTTCTTGGCCCATTCCATGCCTTCCCAGATGACATTAATGTTGTCAAGAATATATCTGGATTTGATGAACCCATTTTTCTCTAGCCAAACAACCAGAGGTAGGATGTGATGAATCTTCAAGGCCAAGGCTTTAGCAATAATCTTGTAGGAGACATTGAGCAAGGTAATGGGTCTCCAATTGCAAATATCTTCAGGATCTCTAGCCTTGGGTATGAATTTAATATTTCCTTTATTAATAATGTTGCCAAGAGATTTGGAATGAAATGCTTCTAAATAAACCACATGCAGGTGAGGGCCAACACAATCCCAAAGGACTTTATAAAATTTACAAGGAAACCCATCGCACCCAGGAGCCTTGTCATTCACCATGGAATAGATGGCTTCCTTGAGGTCATTGAGGGTGAGCATCTTCTCACAGAAAGCATGATGCTCAACCAAGATCCAATTAGGAGTAACAACAATACAATCCTTCAAAGCTTGGTCCCTGACAGCGGAACTTCCCTACGTTGTGAACACCTGCTCATAATGTCAGATAAAAGCTTGAAGAATGTATGGAAGCTCATATAAGACCACTTGACCTTCCTTGATTTTCTTGATCCCCACAGAGGTATGACGAGCTCTAAGAGCCTAAAAAAACTCCTTAGAGGCTTGATCACCAACTTCAAGCCAGTGAAGGCGAGCCTTAGGTTTCTCTCCTCTTGCAACATAGTTGTCTGCAATTTGTTTTTGGTGACAAAGATTAGCTAGTTGGAGTTGGAGTTTAGAATCAAAAGGATTCAAGGCCAAAGTCTTGGAGGCATCACAGAGAGCCTTAGTAGTGGCGTCATATGAATGTCGACGGTACATGGCAAGTTGTCTACCATAAATGCAGAGAAACCTTGGCATACGGGTGATGGCATCATTCTAACATTGAATCCAACTAATGTGATTGTGGGATCTAGGCTCCAAATTCTAAACACAGAAAATGTGTACAAGAGTGGGCTCATGCTGGAGAAGTGATGTGTTGAGAAAAAAATGTAGTTTACAAGGACACCTATGAGTTGTCTTCCATTCAATAGTAAAGATGATGGGATAGTGGTCTCACAAGGTCACATCAATTAAGGGAATGACAGGTAATTGGACCAAGTGTGCCAAACCCCACCAAGACAGCGATGGTTAGCATTGGGATAAAAAAGGCCCAATTTATTATGCATGTAGTACCATGCCTCTCAACAACATCATTGAGAGCATAAACATTAACT
This sequence comes from Chamaecyparis obtusa, assembly GCA_027943335.1. Taxonomy (NCBI): domain Eukaryota; kingdom Viridiplantae; phylum Streptophyta; class Pinopsida; order Cupressales; family Cupressaceae; genus Chamaecyparis; species Chamaecyparis obtusa. The sequence continues at coordinate 2,172,381 of BSBK01003050.1, read as the reverse complement.
ATGCCAAAAGAATGATTATGAAAAGATAAAAAAATCCAAATAGTTCTCTGCATGGGGTTAGAGCCATGCGAAATAACAGAAAAGAACAAATGAGGGGAGATGAGAGTAAGTACACCACCTCGACCAGCTTCATGTTGAGAAGAAAAAGCCGCTCCATCTAGACAAATAACACGACAGGAAACAATAAGCAAAAAAATAGAGATTTTAACTTCCTAGAGACAAAGAATATCCAAGTTACCAATCCTGCATCTAGCATCTCGAACAAAATATTTTTCAGGGTGGTTAGTGAGACCTCGAACATTCTAAGAGAGAAAATTCATAAAAATTGATCTTGCATATCATCCTCATCCCCAAGAGAGGAGAAACTATTATGCAAAAATGTTGAACTAGTTCTTAAGCTAGGAGGAGAAACACCCTCAGAAATAACCCTTCATTTCTCCATACTGCTATCTAAAATCTCAGCACGCCCAAAAGGGCTAGGAGACCATCGCAAGGATTGAGAAACGATCATAGAAGCCACCTACAAAGTGTAGACCCAAGGGGGATGAGAAACACTCACAAAATCTTTTTTCCTCTACAAGGCAGAGTTTGAAACATGAGCCAGAGAAAGCAGGAGCTCAACCACTAGGGCAACAAAAGGCACCTGAGAGACAACCATTGGCGGAGGAGTCACAGACCCTGAAGCTTGTTTGGGGGCCAAGACAATCTTGCCTTTGTGCACAACAGTAGTCCATTCTTCTTTTTTGGTCACCTCTGTAGATTTGGCAAGAGCATCCTTTGGTAGGGGTTTCATGTGAGGCACCGCCAAAGGGAAATCTCTGATCTTATGCTCAGTCAAGTGACACCTATATGCACCCAAAAATGGTCGCCTAAACTTTGGGCCCCATTTATTTGATTTATCAATCTTGAATCAGTTTTATCAATAATCAATATTTTCAACATTATCAATTTCTTGATTAAATCTTAATTTTGATCATATATTGGATTTTTATCCTTGGGCTAACCATTTTATCCTAAAGTCTTTATTTATTTAAAAAGAATATTTCCTCCCCTTTTAATAAATAAAAAGCCCCCACTTTTCCTCTTATCCTAGGTTGCACAAATAAAGCATCATTCTTATTTTATAAAAAGGGAAAAAGTATTTTTTGTCTCATATGGACACTAAAGTCAACTCCTATTTTTCTATTGGAGGATATTTGTGCACAAGGATCAAACTTTCATTTTTCTCCACCGTTGATTAAGTCTTTTGCCTCTTAATCTCAATGGTCCATTTCACCTCATTTCTTATAAAAGGAGAGCTCTCTCTTTCATTTGCATATTCATCATCTTTATGCTATTGTTATGCTGTAGGTTTTTTAGATCATTTGGAGCTCTTTGAAGACATTGTTGTGGCATTACATCCTAGTTGCATATTTGTTTTCTTAGTTGCATAATCATGGCATGTTAGCTTAGTTTCTTTTATGCAATAGATTAATCTCACATAGCTTAATTAGGAGGGATTGCAAAACTTGTACTTTCCTTTCATAGTTTAGTTTGCACTTTACTTTCATAGATTAGATTTCCTTTCAAGCATTGCATTTTTATCATTTAGCTTAGCTTGCATCTTCATCTTTAATCTAGCTTGCATTGCATTTTCATTTGGATTCATTGGAGATATTGGCACTCTTGCCCTTGTTTTCAACCTTGAATCTCTCATTGTGTGGTTGACTAGCAAGGTCATTAGCTTCATAGCTCTAGCTGAGAGCAACTCTACATCTTACAACTCCATACATAAAGAGCTATGGATCGATTTTTGAGGCCTCATTCTTGAGTGTTCTTGATTGTAAGGATTCATAAAAGTGCACTACTTTTGTGTGTACATTTTTGGCACCCACCGTGGGGCAGAGTAGCTTAACTTTGTCTTTTATTTTCTGTATTTCTGCAAAAAAATTCATCAATTTTCGGCTTTATTTTCGATCTCTGGTTTTTCTGTCTCAGAGTGTCGCGCGATATTTTTCCAGTGTCGTGCGATAGTTCTTTGTATAGCGACGTGACACTTTACTAGTTAAAAGTGTCACCCCGTTTGATAGAAAGTGTCGCACTATTTGAGGAGTTCTGTCGCCTGCAGTAGGGCGAACTGTCATATAGGGAAATTTTGTCGCCCCGGTATATAGAGAAGTGGTGCACGACAGTTCTGGTGACTGTACTATCACCTGTACCTGACAATGAGTTTTTTTAGCCCTTTTAGCCGAGTTTAGATTGATTTATTTGTTAGTTTGATTTGCTGTGGCTAAGTAGATTGCATTTCCAGATTTCAGTTAGTTTACTTGCTTTCATAGGCACATCTCTTTTGGGTTAATAAAAGGACATAGATTTACTTTTGATAGTTTGTAAATACTCTTTGGTTTCCAATATCAAACATCTCATTTGAGTGATTGAGGGCATGGATTCATTTCTTGTTTGCATAGGGAGTTAAATGCACCACTTTGTGGACTCACTCTATGTTTACTTAGAAAGTTAAATATTTCATTGTTCAACCTTTTTTCATTTGTGAGTAGTATTGATAAGCAACTTTAGATTACTTTTGATTGAGCTTGTTAGCTAAATTGGGTGTTGGACTCACTTATTTCTAATCACCCCTCGTTATTTGCCCTTTGGGTGCAAGGTCAGCATTCATACATGGGGGAGGGGTCTACTTGAAAAGAGTGTTAAGTGTTCCACAAAGTTTTGTCTTTTTTATGCTTTCTTGATCTCATTCATTTTCTTAAGTGTGGACTCACTTTGAGTTGGTGTGAAGAGTTAAATGTTCCACTTTTGGGCTCACTTTGAGTTAATGTGAGGAGTTAAATGTTCCACTTTTGGACTCACTTTCATTTGGTATGAAGAGTTAAATGTTCCACTTTTGGACTCACTTTGAGTTGGTGTGAAGAGTTAAATGTTCCACTTTTGGACTCACTTTGAGTTTGTGTGAAGGGTTAAGTGTTCCACTTTTTGGACTCACTTCATATTCTTTTGAAAGGTTAAATGTTCCACTTTTGGACTCGCTTCACATTTTCTTGAAAGGTTAAATATTCCACTTTTGGACTCGCTTCACATTATCTTAAAGGGTTAAATGTTCCACTTTTGGACTCGCTTCGCATTCACTTGAAGGGTTAAGTGTCCCACTTTTGAATTCGCTTCGCATTTACTTGAAGAGTTAAGTGTTCCACCTTTAGTGCTTTAAATACTTGTTGATAGTGGATTGCTTGGAGCTAATTGGATTTTAGGATTGTTCTAACCATTGTGGAGCTAACAAGTTGTGCTGGTAGGTGCTCTCATTGCTTGAAAATTTGCCAAAAAACAAAAATGCATGTCAAAGAGGGCTACTAATGGTTTTTGCAGGGCTGCCCTAAGCATAAAAACCAAATCAAGTGCTTGTTTAATTGCTTTCTTTATTGAGTGTGGCATATACTACTTGTTTCATTTCATAGGCACTTAATACCTTGTTGTAGGAATTTTGAGGTGGTAGGAGAGTATGCTCTTCACCCTTGTGGTGAAACTAAAATTTTGACCCATCTTGAGATTTTGAAAGCAAGGGGGTAATTGAATTTGCTTGGTGTGTTTGGGAGAAATTCTTGAGATAGGAGATTATGCTCTTCACCCTTGTGGTGAACCAAAAACTTTGAACCTCAAAAATCATCCACTCTTTCTTTAGTATAGGAATCTTTTAGTGGGCCTACTCTTGAGCAATCAAGAGGAACGACCCAAGTGGGGACAAGCCTTTTGCTGGCTATTCCAACCCACTATAAACTCAAGGCTATCAAGGACACAAAACCTTGGTAGACATAACACTTGTCTTCGCTTGATGTGAGTAACTCATGGCATTGTGACCATGGGAAAAGCATTGAGCAAGAATGCTTAAGGTACTCTTGAGGCCGCAAAGTCCTAGTCCTTTATGAGAAGCAAGAGGGGTGTTATGAACGGAAGCCCTTATTAAGAACCATAGTTTAGAAACCACCTTTATTTAGCCGCTTATCTTCTTAGTGCAAGGATTGATCCAAGTGGACTAACCTGGATCACCCCAAGATACTCACCATATGTGTCCCTTTGGTTGTGTTGTTTAACACTTCCACGACAAAGCTAATATCTCTTGTGGGCAACCACTTGGTGTGAGGCAAGGGGACATCAAGTTGTGGGCTAAGTTGGTAAGTATTGAGCCTTGTCTTGTAGGTAGATATTGCTTGAAGTGTCTTCGATTGTGTGATACTAGTGTAAACATTCTCAACATACAAATAATCAGTAGCATTCATAGGGTGCTCTTTCAATTTTGATATCACAATTGTTTGTCTTGGCAAGGTTGCTTTTGCCCTTGTTCCAAGTGCTTGAAGACACGTTTGATCCCATACTGTTTGCAAACCTATCAATTTGTTGTTGTCATTATGATTACATTCAAAAAATTAACCCTCAGACTGAAAATTTTGAACGAACAAGCCTTAAAACTGAGATTTTGACACTCACTGGTCATAGAGTCGTACGACACTGAACAAGTGGTGCGTCTTGTTGTGAGAATTGGCGTGCGCCAGTTCACCCCTGCAAGTCTGTCGCCCTGTTTGACGAAAAGTGGCACGTTGATAGCCTGGAAACTGTCGCCTGGATTAAGGCGAAGTGTCACCTAAATATAAACTGTCGCCTTTCTTGCTTGGAAAGTGTCACTTGGGTAGTTTCTGCTGGGTTTTTAGTTTCAGTCAATTTCAATTGATGCTAGTCAAATTAAATCTTGGAGTAGGTTTCTTGCTCTATTGTTAGAGACTTGTTTTGACTTTAAATCTCTAGTTTTTGCCCTCTAGGAATAGCATCAATTGGTTTACAAGGCCACTTTGGAAATAGTTGTCAGGTTAGAAGGTTATTCTTGGTGAGAAAGCTTATCTTTAGAATTGTTAGCTACATTCTTGGAGAATTTTAGTGCTCTTATTGTCCAAATCACTTTCATTTAATCAATTTCAGTTATATTTCGGCCTAGTCCAACCTCCTGATTCAAAAGTGCAAGGGTAGTCACCCTTTGATTTGAGGCACCTCTTTGATAGTGTTGGTAAAACCCCTTTTTCTATCTTTTCATTCCATTTTGGACAATAGAGAACTTTGATTATCCTAGTCTGGTGTTGACATTTCATGAGGTCATCTTATCGTTAAGAATCTCTTTCTTTCATGTCAGTTACAACAAGGTACCAAGTCAATCAAGGGAAGTGACCGCCTGTTGTCTTTAGCTAGTTACCACCAGTTAAGACTCATCAACAGCACAAGGGAAAAGAACCCCTTTTCGATCAATCTCCTAAAAGTGAATTTGAGGTTTGTTTTAATCCAAATGGTAATCCTAGTGAAGTGAGCACCTCTTTAGCACCACTTTCATCAAGTATGGACATGAGTTACACTTTCACTCGACAACAAAAAGAAGCCATGAATCAAACTCTTGAAGATATTTTCCAACGGCATAAGAGTACTAGAGTGTATGGTGGTTCTTCTCATGCTAGTCCACCCGGGTCACCCCCCAACAACACAAGGTATTTGGATGCTCACTAACGAGCTAAGAAACATTATAGGCAAACTCACTCATATTTAAGGTCACAACACGAGGACTAGAACAACAAATCTAGTGACCATCACATCAACGCAGCCAACACAATAAGGCATTCAAGACAATCTTCTCCACTTAAAGATACCTCTTGATATGCAAATACGAGGTTGAAAAGCATTGAAAGGGAGAAGCAAGCCTATCTAGATGAACAAGCTACCAAAAAGGAGAAATTTAGACAACTAGAAGAAGAGGAACGTGCATTATTGGACATAAGAAAAAGAGTCACCCAAGAAGAAGAAGACAGGCTCTATGCACAACAACTCCAAAATCAATTTAATGGGAGGGGTACCAATAGTGGGACCAACTCACCCCCATCTACCCCTTCACCAAGTCCTAGAAAAAGGTCAAGGACGCCCTCAAGATCCCCAAGTCCTAGAGGTAGAAGGACTTCAAGATATGATCACCATAGGAGACAGTCACCTCCTAGACTTTCAAAGCAACCCTCCCAACGAGCACATCATGGCTCACAACATGGAGGAAGTTATGCCAACTTCGATCATATAGATTTTATGACTATGCAACAAGAACCATCCTTTCAAGCATATGTAGAAAGGTATGTGGAACAAAACAAGGATCAGTTCCTAGAAAGTCTCATCAACAAAGGTGCTAAGGTCCCATATAATTTTGATGTGGACCGAAAGGTAAAGAAGCAAGATTCATCAACTAATGAGGTGATCAAACAATTGCAAAAGGATATAGAAAGGATGGGGGCTCCTAAGAGCACATTCAATTTGGATTCCATATGTCCCAACCCAATTGACAAGAGTGTGGTTTTGGTTGAGTTTCCTAAGAAAATTGAGTTTCCAACCTATGACAAATATGATGGGGTTGGTGATCCTCATGACCATGTTAGACAGTTCTATATAATGAGCTTTTCTTTTCACCATGAAGACTCCTACTTGATGAGATTATTCCCAAGGAGTCTCAAAGGTCAAGCCATGGAGTGGTTTACTAACCTTACTCCTCCAGTTAAGACATTTAGAGAGCTTGTGGAAAGATTTGTTCAACATTTTGCTTACAACTTATCAAGGTCGGTCACCATGCTTGATTTGTGCAAACTCAAGCAGAATCAAGGGGAATCTTTTGTTACCTTTCTACAAAGATGGAGACGTTTGTTCTTGAAATATCCAAGGACAATTCCTGAGGAAAGAATAGACATCATTGTGAGCAACTTGGTACCGAAATTAAGGTATGAAGTAAAGAAGATCCTATTTAATTCTTTTGATACCATGGTAAAAGTGGCGTGTCGCATAGAGGATGTCCTGAAAGAACAAGGAATTTTGGCCAAAACAACTAACAACAATAATGGCCAAAACAATAATAATAATGGTAACAAGGACAAAAAGACCTATTGGAATAAGAATAAACAAGTGGTCATGATGGAGTTGTTGACTCATCACAACCTAAGAATGAAGGAGTTCTTAATCTCTCTAATGCAGTCCAAGCCATGAAGTTGCAAACATCTTCAGCACAACAAGAGAATAAACCCAAGTATCAAGGGAGACCTAAAACAGAAAAGAGACAATTTACCAAACTTGGGGACTCCTATGCAGACATTTTCAAGACGTTAATTGCTCATAATTTGGCACACCCACAAGATCCTACAAAGCACCGCATACCAAATCCTAAGCCTCATTGGTGGGATGAGAAGGCTTTTTGTGTCTTTCACAATGGAATTGGCCATGATATAGAAAATTGTTTTAAACTTAAGCATCTTGTCCAAGATCTTATTGAGAGTGGACGATTACAAGTTGATGGTTTAACCACTAATGCAGATCACAAAGCTTTTAAAGAACCCTTGCCCAAATATGAGAAAGGAGAGAATTCTAACAACAAGAATGGCAAGGCTGCTATCAATTACACCTACACAAATGCTAAAAATGTTATTAATATGCTTGAAGTTGTTGATGACAATGTCAACATGATGAGAGGGAAAGACTCTTATGGATATGATGTGGATTCAAATCCTATGCTTGATGAAGGACCCATTGTGGTCCTAAGAGGTCCTCACTCACGAAGGATGTCTCAACCCCTCAATGTTGTCACTAGAAGCCAGTCTCAAGCTCCCATTGTTATTAGAGGTCCTAACTCTAGTAAATCTAAGAAGCCAGTGTCAAAAGGTGTTCTTCCTAAATCTGTTGTTGGTCTTGAGTTGAATTATAATCTTGTTGACCAATTACAACTTACACCAATGCATATATCAATCTTTGAGCTTTTGGAATTGTCCCATAAGCATAAGCGTGTCCTTAAGGATGCCTTACGAGCGGCTAATGTCCCTAATGATATATATGTAGATCAATTCCAGAATATGGTCAACCACTTGGCTAGCCCTCACTACCTTACATTCTCAGAAGAAGATGACAAGTCATTAAGCCACCCACATAATTTGGCCCTTCATATAGAGGTTATGATCCACAAGACCCGTGTCAGGCGTGTATTGATAGATAGGGGTGCTGGGCTTAATATTTGTTCTTTGAGCTTATTGAAGGTCTTGGGTTATTCAGAAGAAGTCATTGATACAAGGAAGAAGATAACTATCAAGGCTTATGATGAAGCAGAACGAAGTTCTAAAGGATTAGTTGTTCTTCCTATCCGAATTGGTCCTGTAGAGAAAGATATTTTGTTTCAGATTATTGATGCTAGTCCTTTGGCTTGCAATATTTTTTTGGGTAGACCTTGGATACATGAGATGCAATTAGTGCCATCTACTTATCATCAGTGTGTGAAGTTCCCTTACAATGGAGTAGAAGTTTGCATACCCGAGGATAGCACATTGTCAGTCAACACAATTTCAGCAGGATCTCACATTCCTTTGAATAGGGAGGCCGACACTTTTGATACCACATTTGAACAATGCAAAGACAAATTCAAAGCCATGGATCTTGGCATGGGGGATTACAAAATTGATTCATTCACAAAATTGCCAATTTCCCCTAGGTCTTATGGCCAACCTTCTCAAGAAATGAAGCCCTCATCTTCGGCCATGACATTGTTCGATAAGTTTGTGGAATCCTCGGTTCTGATTCAAGAAGAAAAAGAAGAGGTTGTCATTAGGGACTGGATTTACCGAGAAGAGAAATACCTACATAATGAGAATTTTGCACCTTCCCCTAGAGCTTATGGGAGAGGGTATACATTGGTCAAGAATATGGGTTATCCAGGACATGGCCCCCTTAGTCATAGGTTGGATGCTAAGGCTGAACCTCTTAACCATGCCCTTCTTGGATGAAGGAATAAGTCAACAGTTGGCTTAGGTTTTGAAAATAAGAAACAAAAAAGTGTCCCTGTCTCAGCTGCGACAGATAGTGACAATGACTCAGACTACACACCTAATCTTTCCAATCAACAAGACATGTCTGATGATTGGGTGCCTTCAACAAATCTCCTTTGGGGAGATTCAAAAGATTTGACAACTGACAGTACTCCTATCCTAGCTGAGACAGATAGTGACTATATGAATGCTAAATTGACAATGGAAAGTGTTGCTATCCTAGCTGCGATAGATAGTAACAATGCTAGTGTTAGAGAAGGGGAAACTCTTCCCAATCTTGAGGCTTCTACATCACAAAGCCCAAATAATAATTCAGAAACAGACTCACATGAGTTCGAATGGGACTCACTTTCAGATGCAACAGTTGATTTGGACATGGATGTTGTCCATACTTATAGTACTCAACCCGATGTGACCAATGAGCTTAGTGTAGGACTAGAGGATTGTACTCCTCGAATTGCTGTAGTGGATGATGCTTCGTTTGGTAGGACAAATCCTGACTCGGGTACCTTAGGAGGGGACTTGATGAATCCCAATTGTATGGTTACCAGAGATAACACCTTCCACATAAATAATGTTGAACCAATCATTGACTTACCCCTTGTTCACTACGACCTAATTTACTGGTCTCAACAACATCAAGAGCCTGAACTCACTTTTCAGAATGACTACGAAATTGCCTGCTATCTGAATGCTCTTGAACCTGTAGTCTCTTCCACCAGTGAACCGACAACAAGTATGACAGAGCCTGATATTAAGTACCTCAGTCTAAAAATAAAAGAAAAAGAAAAAAATAAAAATAGGTCTGATGGCGAAAACCACTTTGTGGCAGTGTCAGAACCAAAAATAGTAAAAAGAAAAGATGTATCCAAGGGTGAAAACCTCTTTGAGGCACCTAAGGATGGGGTACTTAATAACTTGCCCAGTTACTTCCGGGATAGGTCATCAGTTCTCATTGAGCCCACACAACCAGTGAATTTGAATACAGAAGAGGCTCCCCAAATAGTGCACCTAGCTTAGTCTCTATCAGTTGGAGAAAAAGAGGCATATACAAAGTTTTTGCAAAAGAAGAAAATCAACTTTGCTTGGACATATTCTGATATGCCAGGGCTTGAAACTGATCTTATTATGCATCATCTATCTATAGCTCCAGGAATAAAACTAGTTAAACAAAATTTGAGGAAAATGCATCCTCACATAGCTCTTCTTGTTAAAGCTGAATTAGAAAAGCTCTTACGCGCAGGATTCATTCGAGCTATTGACTATGCTAAGTGGATCTCCAATATTGTTCCAGTTTCAAAACATGATGGGTCCATTCACATTTGCACAGACTTCAGAGACCTCAACAAAGCATGCCCAAAGGATGACTATCCACTCCCAAACATAGACATGATAGTGGATATGACGACGGGTTATGAGATATATTCCTTAATGGATGGGTTTTCCGGATATAACCAGATAAAAATAGCTCCCAAAGATCAAGAGAAAATAGCTTTCACATGTGCATGGGGAACCTATTGTTGGAACGTCATGCCATTTGGCCTAAAGAATGCAGGAGCAACATACCAACGAGCTATGACCACAATTTTTCATGATATGATGCATAAGAACATGGAAGATTATGTGGATGATACCTTGGCTAAATATAGGAAATGAGATACACACCTCGACGATTTGGAAGTGATTCTAGATTGCATGGAATAGTTTCAACTTCGATTGAATCCGAAAAAGTGTGCATTTGGAGTTACCTTAGGTAAACTTCTAGGATTCATAATTTCAGCAAAAGGAATAGAGGTTGATCCCGAAAAGGTCCAAGCTATCTTGGATATGCCACCTCCAAAGAACATAAGTCAAATGAGAAGTCTTCAAGGATGACTCCAATCTATACGGAGGTTTATTTCACAACTTGTAGATAGAGCACAACCTTTCAATAAAATATTGCATAAGGGAGTCACATGTGTGTGGAATGAGGAATGCCAAAAGAGCCTAGATCAAATTAAACAGTACTTGGCTAATCCTCCAATTTTGATGCCTCCTATTCCAGGGAAGCCTTTGATTTTGTACATTTCAGCAATAGAGTCTTCTTTGGGGGCATTGTTGGCTCAATTAGATGACACTGGGAAAGAAAGGGCCATATACTACATCAGTCGTACTCTAGTATCTTATGAGATCAATTATAATAATATTGAAAAGTCTTGCTTAGCTGTGGTGTTTGCTTCTCAAAAGTTGTGACATTACATGTTAGCTCATACTACACACTTGATTGCTAAAATTGATCCTCTAAAGTACTTACTTAGTAAGGCTACTCTCACGGGTAGGCTCGCTAAGTGGATGATGGTATTATCAGAATTTGACATAGAGTACATTGAAAGAAAGGCCATAAAGGGGCAGGCTATTGCAGACCAACTTGTTGATTTTCCAGTCAAGGATAGTATGCCTATTCAGGTAGAATTCCCAGATGAACACATATTGTATATGACTACCCGCACTTGGAAGATGTTCTTTGATGGTTCCCACATGCAAAATGGATCAGGTGCTAGAGTATTATTTGTCTCTCCACATGGGTACAACATTCCAAAGTCTTACAAACTTTTATTCCCGTGTACAAATAATATTGCCGAATATGAAGCTTTGACCAATGGATTGAAAATGGCTATAGAATGGAACATAACAGAATTACATGTCTTTGGGGATTCAAGGTTAATTATCAACCAAGTCAATGAGGAGTATCAAACCAAGGATGATAAATTGGTACCTTACAAAAAGATGGTTGAATCATTGAGACGTTACTTTACATTTGTGACATTTCAACAGATCCCTAGGACAGAGAACAAAGTTGCAGATGTTATGGCCACATTAGCTTCACTCCATCAGTTGGAACAACATGAATCAAGATTTGAATTCTTGGTGGAAGAGCTACACCATCCCATATTTGACTCATCTGAAAGTCATGTCATTTGTACCCTTGTCACTCATGAGTCTTCCCAATATGGTGTTATCTATTCATATCTCTGTGATGGCATCATCCCTGACACATTCAACCATTTTGAATGCTGAAAGCTCATCCATAACACCTCTCACCACACCCTTATCTCTGGTGATTTATATAGGAGGGGTTTAGATGGGACACTTCTTAGGTGCTTGGAAAAGGAGGGATCCAACCAAGAGTTAGCAGACATCCACGAGGACATTTGTGGTGGACATTCCAATGGTCTTGCCATGGCCCGAAGGTTGCTTAGGGCGGGGTATTACTGGCCCACAATGCAAACTGATGTAGTAGCTTTCTCTAAATCTTGTGAGAAATGTCAAAAACATGGAAACCTGATTCATGCTCCGGGGAGGGAGCTAATTTCTTCTATTTCTCATTGGCCATTTTAGCGCTGGGCCTTTGACCTTGTGGGGGAAATTCACCCCAACTCATCAAGTGGACATAAGTTTATCATCACAGCTACTGATTATTTCATGAAATGGGTAGAGGCAGTCCCTCTTTCTGTTGCCTCAGGCAAAACAGGTTCCCTATTTATTTTGAATCATATCATTTGCCGATTTGGAGTGCCTTCTGAGATTATTACTGATAATGGAGGTCAATTCAAGAACAAGGACCTAAAGCATTTGTGCAAGAAGTTTAAAATCAAATAGCATTGGTCCTCTATCTATTTTCCACAGGAAAACGGACAGGCAGAAGCCTCTAATAAAACCATTCTTAAAATCCTTCATAGAACAGTACACAAGAATGGTAGGGATTGGCACTTACAAATCAATCTGGCACTATGGGCCTATAGAACTAGCATTCGTACACCTACAGGAGCTACTCCTTTTGCTCTTACCTATGGTGCTGAAGCAGTGTTGCCTTATAGAAGTAGAGATACCTTCACTTAGAATCTCTCTCAAAGGTTTGATTATAGATGAGGATTATAGCCCCATGAGGTTACAAGAACTAGAACTTCTAGATGAGAAGTGTAAGGCTTCCTTTGATCACATGAGAGTATATCAGAAGCGTATGTCCAAAGCATTCAACAAGAAGGTTCACCCTAGGAAATTTCAGATAGGTGATCTTGTTTTGAGAGAGAATCCTAAGAATCAACATAATAAAGAACAAAAGGGAAAGTTTGAACCTAATTGGCTTGGACCATACATTATTACAGCAGCTTTTGGTACAAGTGCATATTTACTGTCGAATGAAGATGGAGAACAGCTCCCTGAGCCCATCAACATTTTGCACCTAAAGAAGTTATATCCTTGATGCCCGTTTCCGTCTGGGGACATCCTTTGTACATATTTTATGATCCTGAAAAAATACCAAAAAAATTCATATATGATGCTGAAAAAATCCTAAAAAGTATAAAAAAATTAAAAAATGCAAAAAATTCAAAAAAATAGAAAAAAGTGCCTTGGAGAAAACCTGGAAATAGGCGCCTTGGTAGCAAAAATACAAAAAAATTAAAAAATTGAAAAATCTCCAAGTGGTGAAAACTTGGAAATAGGCGCTACTTGAGGCCTTTGCACTCCTATTTGTTAGCATGCGTCCTCGACATTGAACCTTTCTCCATCATGCCTTGACCTTATTTGACTTGGTTTGGAATTGGTCTTTGTCTTTGTCTAGGGAGCATAACTGTTAGCATAGGTCCTTTAGGTGCGTTTGTCTCTTGGGGCATTTCACAACAGGTGTTTTTCAACACCACCCCAAAACAGTGTTTTTCAACACTACCTTGCGTCGAGTGTTTCTCAACACTTATCAGATGTCTTACCCTACAGTCTAGTATGATGCGATATTGCTCATTTGTAGATGCGATACTCAGAGTTTGACTCTATGACCAACACACACGCACTTAAACAATCAACTCACTTGAGATATGTTGACTTTATTTTTCTTTGTGTGCTATCTATGAGGATTTCTTTGATGAGTGGTCTCTCCCTGAGAAGTTTTCGATAATGCATAGCTAGAAGACTAAGGGACTGAGAACATGTTTTATTTCTTTATCTGCTTAAGGGTATATTTTGTTAGTCCTAACTGTCATGAGCATTTTTGCTGGTCCTACTTGACACTATGGATTGACAAGGTATTATCCTTGACTATTATGCGAGTGCATGCTTCTAGCTATCCCGACTTTCATGTGTCTTGATACAAGCATAATCTCACCATATCAAACTTAGGTAATCTCACTGCATTAGTCATCTTGACCTACATGTCTTTGATGCCTAGGTGGGATTTCCACATTTCTATCTGATAAAGATCATATTCATATCCACATAGTTATGCTAGTGTGCATTGTATGATCTTACGACGCTACCAATAACGCTCGATGATGATAATTAGATGTTTATAGGCATTGTGACCTTGCAAGTCAACCACTTTCATAGTAGCTTGCATTTTTAGGTTCATAATAGTTTAGTTTTTGCATTTTGCATATGGAGAGAGCTCTCCTTTTTCATCTTACATGGACCTGTCGGTCAACTGCGCTCACCTTTCCTTTTTCCACTCATATCTTTTGCTCCTTGTCTTTCACATCATGACTTGTTCCTATCATCACAAGGGGTTAATTATATCATCATATCTTTATCAAAACTGTCATTTTCAAGAAACATGAGTCTACATCATACACATGAGAATCAAACAATGCGAAAGAACATACATGCGCATATACATGAACATTTTGAGCAAAATGACAAGACAATACTGATACATCCATCACAAGTGAGACATAAACACATGATATATCAAACATCCAGTAATCTCATATATAAATCAATGCCATGATACAATATACAATACAATATGAGATCCCAAAATCTGGATCAAAAGTCTCATGATATGTCCAAACATCTAAACCTAAGCCTAAACCTAAGACTCGCTACCACCGTCCCGAGGACCTGGTGGTGGAGGAGGTGGTGCCGCATTTGGTACTACATCTGATCTGTCCACCACTGCTGAGTAGGAAGGAGCCCTCTGACCCACTGGTACTGCCTGTATGTAGAGACCATAATAATATGCAGCTCGTGCTACCTCTCTTTGTCTCTCTGCAAGGGCAACCTATAAGGCTCTCTCTCGCCGCTCTGTCTCTGCTCGCTAATCAGTGAGCTGCTGCTCTCTAACTGCTATAGTGATCCCGAGCTACTATATCTCTACCTCCAGAGCTTGTATTAGAGCTCTCAGATCCTCTCCTCCTGCAGGTGGGTCTTTTTTGGCCTCTGCCTGTTGGCGAGCTGGTCTCGCCTCATCCTCTAGAGTGGTTGATCTCCGTCCCCATGACCATTTTCAGCCACCTAATCTAGATCCCTCCCCTCTCTCCATCCCTCTCCCTCTCCCTCTCCTCTGTCCCCTCTGTCACCCCCGTCATCTCCATCATCCCCCTGTGTCGCTGGTGGCTGTGCATCTGGGACTGTAAATCTAGGAAATGGAGCCCTACGCCTCTCTACCCTGTACGCTACATCTGCCATGTCTGGTAGGTACTCCCATGGCTCCTAGCATATAGTGGCTGTATCTTGTATTGCCTGCTGGTAGTCGAGCATTAGCAGCTAACCCTGTCCATCCTCATCTCAGAATCATGCATGTGTCGTGGTCTCTATGGACACCCTCTACTGGCATCTGAACTACCTCTAGACTCGCGTAATCACAAATCTCTCCACAATGTCTGGGTGACGGCCTACCAGTGGCTGACTACACAGCATGTAATCTAGCTCTCGCTGTCACTCCACTACTCGCATGACCTGTATGGTCTCCATGTGAATGAGGCAAGCTCATCCAGTACCCTGCGATAATAAGAAACATCCCCGCTATGTGTATGTGGGATGAACCTTGCATATCTATATATATAGGGATACCTGCACTCCCTAGGTTGTACTCATGGATGCACTACTGCAATATGCTCCCACGCCCATATCTGAGCGAGTATAGCCCCGCAGGCCCAAGTCCTACCGTCTTTATAGATGATCTCGTGCAGCTTGTAGTACATATCGGCTAAGATAGCCGGGCCCCATGCCATCCATCGTGGTTGTGCCACTAGGTCTGCTAGTAATCTCCCCCATCCCAAGGGGAAGCCCTTCTGACTCCTGTCAAGGATAAGGGCCTATCTAATAAATGATGCCACAATGCATGGCATCGGGAAGTCTTAGCCAAAGTCCTCCATCAACCTATCCCAGCTGACGTGCCGATCTAGGATCATGACATCTTGGAACATCCCCTGAATAATCTGTTGACCTGCTGTCACATCCTGATCATAGTATACCTGTGCCATCAAACAATCATGTCAGTTTCTCTCATATGGAAACTTTACAACTATGCTTATCTATAAACATGATTATACTTACAGGCTCTCCATGGCACAGAACCCATAGAATCTGATAGACATCCTCTAATGTGATAGATGCCTCTCCCGTCGGTAGATGAAAAGTGTTGTGCTCACTATGCCATCTCTCGACAAGAGCAGTCAACAATCCATGATCGGCTCGGATATGAGAAAATTGCAGTAGATAGTGGAATCCCATGGCTCTGATATCGGCCTTGCCTGGATCATCCAGATCTCAGACAAACTACAATCTAGTCACATGGGGTGCTCTGATCTGAAGTGCAGAGAAGACCTCCTATACGTCATGAAACTGTACCAGATGTCAAAACATATCATGAAGGATGTATCAGTACAAAACATCTTAAAATCAAACATTGTCAGGACTCATGTCATTTTGGCTCGAAAATGTTAAAACATGTCAAAATTTTATCCTAGGGACACTATTTTTTGACTAAGTGTCGCGCGACACTTTCTCTTAAATAGTGCGACACTATCTGTTTGAGCGACACTTTGCGTGGTGTTGTGAGATATTTCACCCTGTGTCGTACGACACTGGTTTCCATGTTCGCGTGACACTATGTTTACCCACGAAGTGTCGCATGACATTTTCTTTCAAAGGGCGCGACACATGTAAAGTGTCGCGCGACTTGTCACCCTAGTCTAAAAACTTGACATGTTTAAATGTATTAAATGCAATAAATGACTCAAACAATGGCTAGTTTTCGGATACATACTGGGGCACCATAATGTGGAGGCCGGTTATACAATCGGGAGCACTCAAATCGGTGTCTGTGGATAGGAACTCCTGCTGGTTGAGCCATTGCTATCTCTCAGAGCTCTACATTCTCAAATAACTAAAAGTCAAATGATTTTGAAAATGACACATTTTCACCCCTTATATAGCATTTTGACTTTTTGACCAATTTTCAAAACACCTCAGAATTGCACGAAAATTGCACCCCTAGCTTATTTTGACGTCCTAGATCCATTTTCGAACTCAAAATCAAAATCTGAGGTCATCTTGCTAGTCAAAATCACGTTTCAAAAGCTTCCCTTCTTCTACGCAGTTGACTAACTTTTTGAGGCATAATTTGATTTTCGGTGGAATTTCTTCCTTCCGTATCTCTCAAATTTTCTAGTCTTTCATTCACTCTATTTCTAGTCTTCTATTTCTATTCTTCTACTTCCTCACTGGGGCATGTTTCATTGCCTAATGGTTAACCTATTGACCCTTACCTTCGATTGTGATTTTATTATGATTTGATCAACCTTATCGATTTGTTGTCTCTCCTCTACTTGATTTCGATTTTGATTCCGAGGGGGCAGTATCTATGGGATTCTCATCCCTGATTCTCTTGATTCTCTTGATTCAAACATCTTTTGTGAGCTTTTGCTCAAATTTGAGATTCTTATCTTTTACTTTGAATGTGATCCCGAATCGACCTCATGTTTCAAAGGCCTTTGTTTATGTTTTGTCCGGATGTGATCCCAAATCGACCTCATATCTGAGTTGTTTTGTGATCCCAAATTGATCTCACATTTCAACTTCATTCTTTGACTACATGTGTTCCCAAATCGATCACACATTAGTCAAAGAGGGGCAAATGTATGCACCCAAAAATGGTCGCCTAGACTTTGGGTCCCATTTATTTGATTTATCAATCCTGAATCAGTTTTATCAATAATCAATATTTTCAACATTATCAATTTCTTGATTAAATCTTAATTTTGATCATATATTGGATTTTTATCCTTGGGCTAACCATTTTATCCTAAAATCTTTATTTATTTAAAAGGAATATTTCCTCCCTTTTTAATAAATAAAAAGCTTCCACTTTTCCTCTTATCCTAAGTTGCACAAATAAAGCATCATTCTTATTTTATAAAAAGGGAAAAAGTACTTTTTGTCTCATATGGACACTAAAGTCAACTCCTATTTTCCTATTGGAGGATATTTGTGCACAAGGATCAAGCTTCCATTTTTCTCCATCGTTGATTAAGTCTTTTGCCTCTTAATATCAATGGTCCATTTCACCTCATTTCTTATAAAAGGAGAGCTCTCTCCTTCATTTGCATATCCATCATCTTTATGCTATTGTTATGCTGCAGGTTTTTTAGATCATTTGGAGCTCTTTGAAGACATTGTTGTGGCATTACATCCTAGTTGCATATTTGCTTTTTTAGTTGCATAATCATGACATGTTAGCTTAGTTTCTTTTATGCAATAGATTAATCTCACATAGCTTAATTAGGAGGGATTGTAAAACTTGTACTTTCCTTTCATAGTTTAGTTTGCACTTTACTTTCATAGATTAGATTTCCTTTCAAGCATTTCATTTTTATCATTTAGCTTAGCTTGCATCTTCATCTTTAATCTAGCTTGCATTGCATTTTCATTTGGATTCATTGGAGATATTGGCACTCTTGTCCTTGTTTTCAACCTTGAATCTCTCATTGTGTGGTTGACTAGCAAGGTCATTAGCTTCATAGCTCTAGCTGAGAGCAACTCTACATCTTGCAACTCCATACATAAAGAGCTATGGATCGATTTTTGAGGCCTCATTCTTGAGTGTTCTTGATTGTAAGGATTCATAGAAGTGCACTACTTTTGTGTGTACAACACCTATATCAGGTGTTGGGTAGGTTCAGATATAACACCTTCTAAGTGAAGGTGGTGGCACCAACTTGAATCTCCACTATTTCTTTGAGGTCCCTCGAAAGGTCAACTTCAACACAAACTCTCTTTTGTGGACAAGCATTAAAAAAATGATTATGATCCATGCACACCACTTTGCTAAGGGTTTGTGCAATGTACTACATGAACGACCAACATGGCAAGAGAAGACCCAGAAATTCCACCCAAACTGAGACCCTTAGCTTCTTTTTATCGGAGATAGTAAAGTCTCTAGACCAATGTTGTAAAATAAGCAAAGATGACCTAATTGTCCAGGGTCCACAGTCAAAAACCACGTCAACCTGGGTAGGGTTAAAAAAAACAAAACAAAACAAAACAAAATCCCTTAGTAAGGCTTTAAATGCTATCAAGCCGAACTCTGAGAGGACTCCAGCCCTTGGCCACTCATTCTTTCATCATGCTTTCAAGAGGAGTTCTCCCAACAAAATAACCTATTAAAATATGATTTTCAAGCCAGTCGCAAGCACTATCAACTTCCTAGATATTAAGGACAGTATCAAGGGAGGGCATACCTCATGAAACACTTTCAGAACAAACTTGCAAGGGTGTTTGTTCGGAGGAGGCGCCATGAGCATCTGCAGAAATAACTCCCTCACCAACATAACCTATTGGGCTAAAGTTGGTCATGGCCATAATAAACCCCTATTGTTCCCACAATTAATGCGGTATGAAAAATTGATACATAGAGATCATTAACAGAAAGAAAGTCGTACAACATGCAAAACCCTAGCCAAGTCAACATATTTATACTTTGGAAAATATAAGTAAAATAAATTTAGAGTATTATTTTCTAAATAAATTGATTGATACAAATATTGATATCAAATTAGTTTTTGTAGATTTTTTTAAAGAATTTTATATTTTAATAAATAAAGAGGTATAAAAGACATTAAAAAATAATAATAAATTAATAGATTTTAGTATTAAATAAGGTCTATCAATTTATCCATATAAATTTAAAATGAACTTCTATATAAATTTTAGAGAGATATTGATAGGATGGTTTCTCTATCTTGTTTGACTTTTGGGCTCAAATTGGATTTACAATATATGTCAATGTTATTGAGTACCTTGACCATGAATTATTTGTTACATATATAAAATATTAATAATAAGTTTTAATTAATTTCTTACATGATCAAATTAAAAATTATAATAAAATTTAAAAATTACAATTATGATCTAAAGAATATTTGAAATTCAAATTTAACAATAAGTACCATTGTAATTAATAGTTCAACACCATAATTTTGTGCCTCACAAATGATGAACTACAACTGATTGAATACCTAAATGACTTGAAGATCAGTGATTAGAGATCATCGAGTACTGAAATGATATGTAAGATAATTAAATCAGTCATTATGTTGTCATTGATGTCAACTAGTTTGACAGTACTTATCATGTTTGTTACAAATATCTAAACACATGTAAAAAGGAGAGAAGAGATGAAGAACTGAGATATCTACATAGAGGAAGATGGATATAATAGATGAGGATAAGGAATACTTTGGGTAACTTATTGATGAGTCTATGACTTCATATTGTTGACTTGATTATGTTGCATTAATCTATTATGGAGAAGGAAGCAAAATGTACAAGGCAATGTGGTCGGTAAATGAAACACTTTAGTATACACCGAGCCAGTGTAGTGTATATCGAGCAACAGTATTAACTGAGATTGTGTTTGCCGATGCATTTCTTTGTTAACTGACTATGGATGAAAGTATAAATACTTAAGTTTAGCCGACAAAAATTGATGAGCTGGAAATTGTTATGATTTTGAGATTAAGGATAAAGTTTGTTATAAGATCCACGACTGACAAAATTTGGAGAAGATCTAAAGGATGGAATTGAAATGTGTTACTGACACAACCACCGAGGAAGGTTTAAGAGGAAAAATCTATGAAGGAGATTAAGCGGCAAAATCTGATGGTTGATATGAAAACGGTTTATCTGTCTATATAAGAGATATGAGTTTCTTTATTGAAATATGCCGGAAGAAAGAAGACTGTAGAGATTTCATGTGAATACAATTTCATGCATGCTTGATCAGATTGGTTGAAGGAGAACCAAACTGCAAAATAGTACTGAGTGTTAGAGAGCTAGTACTAAGTGTAAGTAAGTTAAGGAAGTGAATTGATATATTGATTAGAGGATTTGTATGGGCTTAGAATAGATTTGAACATATGCAAGATAAGTTGTATTGTAATCAGATCAACTACTATTTTAGTTTAACCATTGATACAGAAAAATCTCTTAACTGAGTGGACTTACCATCTTATGTTATGCCCCTATGTCATTCAATGAATGTACATTGTTATCCTATTGACCCCATAGTGAATGTTGGATGAATGATAACTATTAGTCTTAAATCCTCTAACAAGGTCACACCTAATAGTGTGTTTGTAACCTTTAACAGGGTTGGCTCTTCACCGAGCTCACTTCAGAAGAGTGAAAATTATTTTGGGTTACCAGTCCCAGGTGGTTTTTCCCTTAACATGGTTTTCATGTTAAATCATTGTGTTATGTGTTTTTATGATAATTTCTTTATTGTCATACTTTACATACTGCATATTTGATTTGATCAGTAATTACTGTAAGTTAATTAACTGGTAATTGATAAAGGCACATACAGTTTAAGAGTTTATGTTACCAAGCTACAAAATTTGTTGAAATTATTTTAAAAGTTACATCTTAAGATTTGGGACTATAGGATAACTGATCTAACTGATTCACCCCCCCTTCTCAGTTATTCTAACAATTGGTATCAGAGCATTGGTTGCTTGGAATAGAGTTTTAAGGACTTTAGCAGAAAGATCACAAGATGTATAAGAGGGAGGTGTTGAAGCTAAACAAGGACAACTTTACTATTTGGAAAAGTTGAATGAAACCTCATATATCTAGAATAAAAAATTATGCCTTACATCTACTTGAAAAAGGCTACTTACAACCGACGACTAGACCATTGAATCTTGATCAACTGAAAGATCGACATGAACACACCATTACTATGATAGAGATTGTTGCTTCTCTATCTGATGCTAAATTTGAGGATGTCAAAGATTACACTACTGCAAAGAAAATGTGGGATAAACTTGCTCAATTCTATGGTGGTGATGTTAATGTCAAGAGAGCCAGAGCTAAAATCCTAAGAGGCAGGTTTGATGATATGAAAATGAAGGAGAAAACATAGTACAGTATACAAACCAAATAAAGGAGGTAGTTAATGCTATCAAAGGATCTGGTGGTGTCATTGATGAAGATACATTGGTAAGTAAAATTCTAAGAACCTTGTTTCTTGCTTATGCAATCAGAATATCTGCTATACATGAAATGAGGTCTACACCTAGCAATAATCTTACTCTTGATAGTCTGATTGGTAAGCTAACAACTTTTGAGTTGAACAATTTTGATAATAGTGTTGTACCGTCTGTTGAGTCTGCTTTCATGTCTTCTCTAAAGATCGGTAAGTCTAGCAGTAGACATAATATAAAGAATGAAAGTGATAGCAATACTGATGATGAGCTTGATGAACTTGAAGCTCCTATGGCCTAGAGATTACCTAAAGGTAAAGGTAGATATAAGGGTAAATTGCCTTTAGCATGTTTTAACTGTAAAGAAGTTGGCCATATTGCTTCTAGACGCCTGAAAAGGAAATAAGAAGATAGAAACAAAGATCGATCTGGTGAAGGAAGCTATGGAAGGAGAAACAATAGAAGTTATCGACACTACAACAGAGACAACCAAGATCACAGAGATAAGGGAAAAAATGTATGTTACTTTGTTGAAGAGAATGATACTGATACCGACACATATGATGATGTTGAACTAGTATTTGTTGTGATGAAGGATGATTTTGACAAAGAAGAAATGTATGTAGAAACATCACTCATTTCTAAAGTTAGTAAAAATGATACTTGGATCATTGATAGTGGTTGTACACATCAAATGACTGGTGATAAAGAAAATTTTGATCATCTTGAGCATTATAATGGAGGATCAGTAAGAATGGGTAATGATATAGCATGTATGGTTAGAGGAAAAGGATCTTTATTGATAAATGATAAAATCAAATGTGATAATGCTTATTGGGTAAAAGGACTAAATTACAATTTTCTAAGTGTGGCACAACTTAACAACTCAGGTCACCGAGTAGCTTTTGAAAGCAAGAAGGTAAAGATATTTGATGAAATTGGAAAGCTTGTCGGAATAGGAGGACAATCTAAAGGTAACTTATTTTATCTTGACAATGCTGAGACTTCTTGTTTACTGATGAAAAGTGAGGATGCATGGTTATGGCATAAAAGGTTATGTCATGTAAATTTTGATAACCTGATTAAGATCAGTAGAAAGAAAAAGGTTAGAGGTCTACCTAGCCTAACAAAGCCTGATCATGTTATGTGTCATGAATGTCAAAAGGGGAAAATGACAAAATCTAGTTTTAAGAGTAAAGAATATTCAACAAAAAGAATCTTGGAGTTAGTTCACACTGACCTATGTGGTCCCATGAGAACTCAAAGCTACTATGGAGATAGATATTTTATTCTGTTTGTTGATGATTACACTAGATTGATGACTGTAATGTTTTTAAAAGAGAAATTTGAGGCATTTAAAATGTTTAAATGGTACAAAGCAAAAGTAGAAAAAGAAACCAAGAAAGAACTAAAATTCTTGAGGTTTGATAGAGGTGGTGAGTTTATTTCTGATGAATTCACTAACTATTGTAATGAGCATGGCATAAAGAAATAGGTTTATGCACCGAGAACACCGCATCAAAATGGGATTGCTGAAAGGAGAAATAGATCAATTGTTGATTGTGTAAGGACATTGATGTTAGAAAAGGATGTTGCACAAGTATACTAGAGAGAGGCAGTTAGCATAGTTGTATATGTTTTGAACCGAGTACAATTGAAGAAAGACACAAACAAAACACCCTATGAGTTATGGTTTGGTTACACACCAAGTGTAAGTTACTTCAAAATTTTTGGTAGCAAATGTTTTATCCTGAAAGATGATAGGAATGGGAAATTTGACTCTAAAGGGGATGAGGGAATATTTCTTGGATATCCTACTAAAAGAAAAGCTTACAAGTGTCTGAATAAGGTCACTAATAAGATGATTGAAAGTTCTAATGTTAGAGTTGATGAATTTTGATGATAAAAATGAGGAAGAAAGAAATAAGGAGTCAGAAGACTATGGTAGATTCACTTATGTTGAGCATCTAGAGTACCTACCAAAGCCACAGGCTGAGTTGACCAAGCATCAGGAAAATAACACCAAGGAACAACAAAGGGAAACCAAGGAACAAGAAGAAGCTACCGAGAAAGGAATTGAACTTGAACAGAATGAAGAACAAAGGAGAGATCAAGTGATGGCAAGATTTGTCAGAAGGCATCATCTTGAGAACTAAATAATTGGAGACAAACAAGATGGCATGCTGACAAGAACTACGTTAAGACAAAATACATGCTTAGTTTGTGAGTTTGAACTGAAAAAGGTTAATGTTGCACTTGAGAATGATGAATGAATAAATGCAATGAATGAATAAATAGAACAAATTGAGAAAAAAAAGATATGAAATTTAGTACTGTGTGATGATGAATATCACCTTCATGGAATTAAGATCTAATAGCATCAATTTAAACTAAATACAATGCAAATATACTTTAAAATGAAACTACAATCTATATTATCCCATGGTTCTCTAGAAAGAAGTGGTAAATGAAGCTCTCAACAAAAATCCTCACTAGTGACACTTCTAAATGATAAATTATGCTACTATTATGCTTTTACAATGCTTCTATGATGATTCCATGCTTAATCTAGCTCAAATTGACAAACTACAATGATAATTGCTCTAAAATGCTCAAATTGCTATTAGAATGCTATTCAAATGCCTATAATAACAATGCTTTGCAAATGAAATTCCAAGATGGAAATACTCTCCAAAATGCTCCATATTTATAGTAAATATCCAAGGGTAGGGGGTGGAGTGAAGTAATCATGGTTATCCCTTGGTTGAGTCAAAAAACTTTGCATTGTCCATAAATGGGGGGACAAATGAGGGGACAAGCCTTTAAATGGTTTCAAATCTTTGGACAATTTAAATGTTTGAGTGATTTATGTCTTTTTGTCCTCAATTCTCATTGGTTCATCACTTTGTTGAAAGAATTTAGGAATATTTAATTCAATTAATTAATTAAATTTAGCCATGTAAGGGTAATAGGTTCATTTTCATTTTTGATTAAAACAACTATACAATTAATTGATTAAAATCAATTATATAGTATTTTTGGCTCTTTTAAGCTTTCATTTAATCATTTAACATCATTATTTAATAATTCCTTTGTTTTAATTGATTTTGCTCAACTTTATTTAATTATGTCCATTTTATTAATTTTTAATCCATTTTGATGATTTAATGCATTTTTATTAATTTTTGAGCCATTTATTGATTTAATGCATTTTGAAAATCACTTGTCCAATTTTACATG
Organism: Chamaecyparis obtusa; assembly: GCA_027943335.1. Taxonomy (NCBI): domain Eukaryota; kingdom Viridiplantae; phylum Streptophyta; class Pinopsida; order Cupressales; family Cupressaceae; genus Chamaecyparis; species Chamaecyparis obtusa. The sequence goes on along the minus strand of BSBK01003050.1, from coordinate 2,147,042 downwards.
TCTACAAATGCCCCTCTTTGAATTGATGTACGAAGAACATTGATTCAAATATTCCTTGAAGTCCTGCTCGCTAATTCACTAATATGCCATTGATATTGATTGATTGCTGTCTCCGATAATACAATTTTTTTTTATGATGCCCCACTGATTCCATGATGTTTGATTGCTATTTCAATTTAATACCCTAATGCCCCCTTAGAAATTAAAACATATTAATTTCTTGATTTGAAAAAGATTTATGATGATTGATTTAAAATATGTTTTCATTTCTGAATATTTGATTATATGCCATGATTTTAAGAATATGCCCCAGTTTGTTTTGATTACTCAATATAGGTTCACCTCTATTTTCACCTCCAAAATTAGGTCAAAATACCTTAAATAGGTTAATAAACCTTGTTTTACTAGTCATTTTTACTTTTCATCTTTGGTAATTTTGCTCTAATCCTCTGGTGAATTCCGAGATGGTTGTGCCTATTCGGGAGCATAGATTCAAGAGGTGCCGGAGATATGCAAGGCCACCTAAGTATGGACCTTAGGTAAGTCATTCCCAACTTTGTCTTTACATTTATGGTGCATTTATTAGCATTTATGGAAATTTCCTTGTTTTATCGTTGTGTTGAATAGGCAAAATCTTGCCTAGAAGTGTTGTAATGCCGCGTAGACTAATTTATTGTCACCTCCGCACTTTTTGCTATCGCGTCCGTGTGTTTTACTACCACCTAGGAAATTTTCACTCTCGCTTATCAGCAAAATACTCATGCCTAAGGCTATGTTAAAATGCCCCTTTCTATTTAGGTTATCGCGTATACGAACCCTAACAAATTTGCTTTGGCCTAGGGTAGGTTATGCTATCGCGTTACATGATTCACTGTCATGTAGCAAGTAAATTGTTGCCTAACACCATAATAATGTCGCTTAACCTATTTTGGTTATCGCCTAAGATATACTATCGCCTAGCATGATGAAAATCATGCCTGGTGAATTTTGAAAATTTTTGCACATATACCTGATTGCTTTTGATGCCAAATTTGATAATGTTTGAGGACCGATTGGAATGATAAAATTAGGTTTGTTACTTTTTAACAAAACAATCGGTTTAGGATATCAGAATAGTAATATCATGAAATATGATTTGTCAATCTGGATAGGATAGTTACTGATAGGATAAATCAATCAGTGTGAAAATCAATATGATTTTGATGCTGCTTAGTTCGTTCTCAAGATACAGAGACATGAACAAATGGTTCTGGGTGTGATTACTTTGATACTTTTGACAAGATTGACTTGAGATAATTCCTCAATATGACATACTGATATGATTCCCTTTTTTTTTGCCAATAGGCTCACTTTCCTACTTTATACATCCATTTAGTTGCATCTTGGGTTATTGACTTAGGTCAGTCACTCACAGCTGCTGAGTTTCAAGTTATTGAGCGATGCGGTTTGAGTTTTCTACTTGATCTCCCACGGTTTCAGCTAAACCATGGGTTACTGACTGCAGTGGTGGAGCGATGGCACTCTGACCACAACACCTTTCATTTACCATATGGAGAGATGACGATCATGCCGAAGGACGTGTATCGATTGTTACAGATTCCTTGCAGAGGAGAGTTGGTATACTATGACCCTGTTTATGATTCTACTATCTACCGATGAGTGTTCGGGGACAACACTATAGGTGATGGGGATACTATCACATGGCCTCAGTTTGCTTCTTTTCTGAGATTACTAGCTGTACTTGGTGCCCTAATCAGTGGTTTGCTTCTTCCTGATTGACGTGGTCACAATTTTTCTGTTGGTTGGGGTAGGATACTAGAGGACTTGCTTGCACATCCTCGACAGTTTGATTGGGGTTCGTGCATCTTAGCCTAGCTATATCATGATCTACACAAGGTGGTTTATCGAGCAAGTGCATCATTGTCAGCTGGTGCTATTGTTCTTTAGTTATGGATATGGGAGCATCTTCCCATTAATAGGCCCATTTCTGATAGGAGATAGCCCCAAGGTTATCCTTTTGCTTTTCTATATACAGGCATGGTTACTCAGCATCATTTGGGTCATCTGGACTACTAGCACCGACACCTAGATGATATTGATCAGGTTTAGTGGCATCCCTACATTAGTTGTGATCGATGGAGAGAGGATGAGGATGAGTTATCTTATATGTTTGCTCCTCATTGGATGATTGGGTGCACTACCACTACTATTGAGCACTTCTGCTTTGGCAGAGTTTTGAGACAATATGGTAGGATATAGGTTATGCCTCAAGGCAATGCACTATACACCTGAGTACATGCAGAGATATCTATGTGGGGTCCTTGCATTGACTACCAATTTTCCTTAGATTAGATTGCGAGCATGACTGTGTGCAGATGGGAGATGCTGACAAGTATTGCAGATGCTGAGATGTCACATGAGTATGCAAATTGGTGGGCTCAGAACATGTCTCCTTAGTTTACCAATCCAACAGAGCCTATTCCTGGTCAATGTGATGTTGGTCATGCCGTTGGTGGTGGTGGTAGACATAGGCGAGGATGTGGACGTAGAGATCATCATGGTGATAGACATGGTCAGGGTGATGGTAGAGATATACAAATTGATGCAGTCCCAGCAGGTCATCCTAGAGCAGTAGTTAGGCAGGATAGAGCTCATAGACAGCAGAGAGCTCAGAGACAAGTTCATATTAATGTTGTTAGGCAGATTCCTAGAGGTTTAGATCCTTTAGTGCAGTTGCAACGAGTAGCTTTAGCACAGCAGGATGACGGTGCCCCTCAGGATCAGGTACAGTATGATTAGGCTCCACAGATGCCTCCACCAAGTCCTCAACCACTGGATCATGGACAGGGTGGACAGGATGGGTCGCATTGATTCATTATCCTGAGATATGCAGATATTGAGGACAGATATGTCCACTGTTGTAGGGAAATTGGATTAGGTTGCTTCCTTATTACAGCAGTTTGTATCAACCATGGTAGTGCCAAGATAAGATGGAGTGAGTACTTCTCAGGCTCCTCCTCCACCAGATGGTAGAGATCTAGGTGCCACAGGATCATGATTGTCTATTGACAGATGCATCCATCATTGATGTCCTCTGTTCCATATCTTATGTTATTTGATTGATCACCACATTTGATGTACCCCTTTTGATGATGATATTGTACCTTGATACTTGATGTACTAATTTGATGGATCATTGATGAACACTTTTTTGATGATATATGATGCTATACTCCTTGGATCATCTTGATGAGTTGATTTATGAGATTATCTTTTATGCAACTATATGATGTGTTATGCATTTACGATTTATGTTATGGATGCAGTTATCTTATTTTATGATATAGATAAATGAGTGTAATGATGTATGGGTTTTGATGAGATGCTTTTCTGTTTTGTCACTGTATGGATGCAAAATGTTTTATGGAAATGCATATGTATGTTTTTTATTTTCAAGTATTTAGATGAATGCAATGCTAACTCTTATTTTTATGAATGCATGATGTATATGATTTCTTTTCATTTCTGATTTCTAATAAATGAGAAATGAATAATGATTAATGCTATAGATGAATGCAAAGATAATCTCACTTGCGTTGTTTTTAAAATCAAGGATTATAATGAATGTTTGAAGTTAATCTCCCCCATTTCTTTGATGTACAACTTAAGTTTATTTTTTGATGTGCCCCCCCTTTGTCCTTGGAAATTAACCATAAATAAATGCAATTAACTTTCCATGATAATGCAATGCCATTAATCTAAACATGATAATGCCATGCAATTAATCTAAAATGATAATGCAACCTAAGTGTCACCAGCTTTTAGCAAAGAAATGCCATGAGGATAAATTTTCATCATTGAGCATTTTTGGGACCGGAAAGCTAGTACAATCATCACTGACCACATCATGATGATATGAATATCACTTTTTATCTCTTTTTTTCTGGTAACCTTGTTTTTGAAACTGGTACAACCCTCACTAGCTGGATGACCAAACTATGGGAGTCTAAATACCGGTCTCAACGGATTCAATGTTGCAAGTGGATTTTTGGTATTAAGATATGGAAGATCTAAATAACCAAGGGATCCGTTTGTGTAAAAAAGCAAAGGTTAATCCTTCCTCTTATGAGATAGTCCTTGATGATTCTTTGATGACCATTTCGTTAGATGAATTCTCATAAGTTGATGGATTTTCCTCAAAACACTCACTCAAAGGCAAGAAAATATCATGTCTTTATCATGGCCAATCTAGTCGAAACATCATCAATTAGCTAAAAGAGGTGAGAAAAAAAAAATCAATTTCCTAAAAATTTATTAGAAGAAAACTTTAAGTGTTTTGCCATGTTTCATGATTTTCAAAAAGTATTTCCAAGCATTTTGATCTTTAAGATGTTTTGTTAATTTTTAATCCTGAATAATAAAGTCAATGAAGGCTTACGGATCAAGTTGCAGGATCAAATACTTGGATGGTAAACAATGATATCCATCAAGGTTCACGAAAATCACTCTCTCTAAAGTTCTGATAAATTTCTCTCTGACGTGACTGATTGTAGCACTTATTGAATCCATATGGTACCAAAATTCCAATCCTTGCTTGCCCCCAAGTGATAAATGCGATCATGTGACAACTTAGGGTTGTAGGAAATGCAACAATGTGACTGAAAGCTTTATTATGACTATGTACAAATGACAGATGCAATGAAGGTTTACAAATGGGATGTTGGAAATGCAATATGTACACGTGACTAGGAAAGACAAACTTAAGGGAACCAAAGGTGCTTTTTTACCAAGTTTTCACCCTTTGGACGGATCAAGCTCTTTTTTCTATTTTTAAAGCTTTTTTCCTTTTTTGCTACCAAGGTGCCTATTTGCTAGGTTTTCACCAAGACAACATCTTATTTGAATGTTTTTGATCTTTTGTGTTTTTCCATATTTTTGGTATTTTCATAATCTCTTTTGAACTATGTATAATAAATATGATGCTCTTTCATCTAATACTCTTTATACTCTTTCGTCTGACTCATGTGTAGAACCTTTTGAGATGAATACTGTTGATGGGTTCTTGGAGTTCCTCTCCTTCACAATCTGATAACTTATAGGTTCCAGTGCCAAATGAAGATACTATGATGAATGGGCCAAGCCAATTAGCTTCCCATTTGCCTTTCTTCTCTCTTTCAACCTGATTCTTTGGGTTCTCTCACAACACCAAGTCTCCTACCTGAAAGACTCTCGGTTTGATATGTTTATTATAGTTCCTCGAGATTCTATTTTGATACACTTTCAAGTGTTCATAAGCTTGTGTTTGATGCTCTTCAAGTAACTCTAATTGTTGAAGTCTAGCAACTCTATAGTCTTCATCTATGATCAATCCTTGTAATGACACTCATAGAGATGGTATTTCAACCTCTAATGGTAGAACTACTTTGGCCCCATAGACTAATGAGAATTTCATGGCTCCCATAGGTGTTCTTATGCTAGTTCTATAGGCCCACAATGCTGGATTAATTTGCACATGCCAATCCCTTCCTGATTTATTGACCAACCTCTTCAAGATTTTCAAGATATTCTTATTCGTGGCTTTAGCTTGCCCATTTCCCTGAGGGTAATAGATCGATGAGGAGTGGTGAGTGATATGAAATGTTGCACAAAGTTCATCCACATCCTTATTTTAAAATTGTTTTCCATTATTTGTTATTATGGCATGTGGAATGCCATATCGGCAAATGATGTGATTCAAGATAAACATGGAAATTTGTTTACCCATTGCCATTATCAAAGGAACCGCTTCAACCCACTTCATGAAATATTTTGTTGCGGTTATGATGTATTTGTGCCCATTTGAAGAGGGTGGGTAAATGACGCCAATTAGATCAAACCCCCATTGGTAGAAAGGCCATGGTGTAACAAATGGGTGTAATTCCTATGCCGATGCATGTATCATGTCACCATGATATTGACATTTACTGCATGTCTTCACAAAATGGAAAGCATCCTTTTCTAATGTCTTCCATAAATACCCTAAGTGAAGGATTTTCTTAGCTAGATTTAGACCGCTTGAGTGTGACCTGCAAATGCCATCGTGAACCTCGTGTAAATCTAACTTAGACTCTTCTTCCTCTAAACATCTAAGTAACATCCCATCTAGACCCTTACGATATAATGTTTCTAAAAGGTTTAGGTAACGGGCAGCTTGGCATATGAAATTATATTTTTGGGCTCGGGTTTGGTCTAAGGGTAGCACTTGGTCTTTCAGATATGTGTATATAGGTCCGTACCAAGGGGAGTCATGTCCATGTAATAGGGCAACAATTTGGGTTTCGAGAAGGTTGAATGTTAGTTTCACCAACTCTTCCACCAATAACTCATACTTCTCATTTTGATTTGGTTTTTGTAACAAGGAAGCCAAGGTGGCCATGGCATCAGCTGCTCTATTTTTCTCTCTAGGAATTTGCTCAAAAGTGATCAAAGCAAAGTATTTCTTCCATCCATCAATCATAGTCTTATATGGCAGCAACTTTTCATCTTTGGTGTTATATTCATTGTTGACTTGATTGATGATGAGTTGAGAATCTCCATAAACTTGTAGCTCTGTGATGTTCCACTCTAAGGCCATTTTGATGCCTATAACTAGTGCCTCATATTCCGCTATATTATTTGTGCATGAAAACATAAGCTTGTAGGACTTTGGAATGGTGTAACCTTGAGGAGTGACCAATAGTATGCTGGCACCAGAACCTCCTTGAGTATAAGAGCCATCAAAGTATAACTTCCATGTTTTTGCTTCTATGTTGACAATGGCGGAATCCAAAAATTCCACTTGAATAGTTTGTGTAGAAGTTATGGGATTCTTAGATAAATGATCTGCTATCACTTGCCCTTTTATTGCCTTTTTATCAACATAATCAATGTCAAATTCACTCAATATCATAACCCACTTGGCTATCCTACCTGTTAGGGCAGTTTTACTTAACAAGTACTTGAGAGGGTCAATTTTGGCAATTAACTTGATCTTATGCATCAACATATAATGCCTCAACTTTTGAGATGCAAACACCATTGCTAGGCAAGCCCTTTCCATAAATGTGTAATTAAGCTCATATTTGATCAAGGTCCTACTCAAATAGTGGATAGCTCTTTCCTTTCCTTGTTCATCTTCTTGGGCTAAAAGCACTCCTAGTGATCTTTCGGTAGCGGATATGTATAGAAGAAATGCTTTGCCCTTAATTGGTGGCATGAGAATAGGTGGATTTATCAAATAGGTCTTTAATAATGTGAAGGCTTGATCACATTCCCCATCCCACATGAATATAGTATCCTTATGTAGCAACCTAGTGAAAGAATGACATTTTTTGGCCAATTGAGAAATAAACCTTCTTATGGATTGGATTTTGCCTTGTAAGGATCTCATTTGGTTGATGTTCTTAGGTATCTCCATGTCTATGATGGCTTGTGCTTTCTCCGGGTCCACTTCAATTCCTTTAGCGAAAACTATATAGCCTAATAGCTTGCCAGATTGGACACCAAAGGCACATTTCTTTGGGTTTAATCTAACTTTGAATTGTTCCAACCAGATGAATATCTTCTTTAGAATTTGAAGTGTTCTTCTCTTTTGTGGGACTTTGCTAGTATATTGTCCACATAATCCTCTAAAAAAGTGTGCATCATGTCATGGAAGATAGTTGTCATGGCCCTTTGATATGTGGCTCTGACATTTTTAAGACCGAAGGGATGACATTCCAACAAAAAGTGCCCCAAGGGCAAGTAAAGGCTTTCTTTTCTTGGTCTTCGGGTGTAATTTTTATCTGATTATAGCCACTAAAACCATCCATTAATGAGTACATGGAGTGACTAGCTGTCAAATCCACTTTGGCATCTATGCTCGGAAGTGGGAAATCATCCTTAGGGCATGCGAGATTCAAGTCTCTAAAATCCGTACACACCCGAATAGATTTATCATGCTTAGTGACCAGTACAATGTTAGAGATCCATTTAGCATATGCTATTGCCCTTATAAATCCAACCTTTAACAATTTTTCCAATCCTGCCTTCACTAGGAGAGCCACATGTGGGTGCATTTTTCATAGCTTTTACTTCACGGATTTAACCCCAGGTCTAACATTCAAATGATGCATTATGAAATCGGGATCCAATCCGGGCATGCCGGCATATGACCATGCAAATTTTACTTGTTGCTCTTGGAAAAATTTGATGAAGTCCTCTCTTTTTAGAGGTGTAAGTGATGCTGCCAAGTGTATAAACTTTGGATCCAATTCTATCCAAATGTTGACCTTTTCTATCAGTTCTATAAGAATAGGTGACCTTTCTTCCTCATGTTTGAGAAAGGTATCCAATCTCCCTTCCTTTGGTGCCACAGTTGGGTTTTCACCAAAGGAAACGTCTTTTATTTTTATTTTTTTTTGTTTCTAGTGGTGCCACATAGTGGTTTTCAGCACTAGAACTTTTCATTTTCTTATTTTTTTTCATTTTTTTCTTTTGACTAAGAGAATGGACCCCTGTTGTTCTCATCATGTCCATATAGAATTCATTGGTGAAAGAGGGTTCAACCGCATTAAGGTATTGGTTTGCTGCTTGGTCGTTTGGAAAGTAAAGTAAGTCATTTGGCTCCATTTGGTCCCAATCAATGAGATCTAGATGTATCAAAAGTAAGGATTCATTGGGTAAGATGTCATCAATAGGGTTTATGGACATGACTTTGTTTGAGGGTTCATACATTGTATCATTTAAATCTATGATGTGCGCTTCCTTGAGATGGTCCATGGAAGAAGGGTCAAAATCCCCTTCACTTGAGTCCTCTTCGACTTCTATGGGAAATAATGTGGGAAAAGCCATGAGCGGGTTAAAACTAACATTTGAATCTCCCTCCTCCAAAGGCATCCAAAATGTCTCTATCCATGCTTGATTGGTAGGTGCATGCCCTATGTTAATATCTTGGATATTAGGTTCTTCATTGATTTGAATTTCTTGCCTTGGGATTTTTGCATAAGTATGTATTGCAATCACCTCCTTATCTTGACATGATTCATCTGATAGGGTACCCCACTCATAATCTCGGGAGTCATCACTATCTCCATCGGATTCTAAGGCATTTATTTGAGGATAAAAATCTTGCATTGGGCTTGAGCTTTCACCTTTGTATTGATAGCCTACCCCGGATCTTTCTTGTTTTTCCCTCCAAGTAGGTTCAATGGGTTCTAATAACCCTCTATTCCTTTGGTCTAAGGTTCCTCTTCCCTTGTATCCCATCTTCTGCATAATCTCAAAACCTTTCCCATATTGCTCAGTTTGTATGTTAACATGCTGAATTCGTTCCATGGGAGTGTTTGAGGTATCTTCTTCATCATGATAGAGCCATTGAAGTACTTCATTTTCCTCCTTGTCAAATGTTGTTGTATCACTTTCTCTTACGAAGTAAGAGTTGTACTTGTGAGGCAAAGATCCTTTTGATGGTTTTCCATGTGTCCTTGGAGATGTGGGCATGTCAAATAGGGAAATGGAGTATTCCCCTACTCCTTTTGAACTAATTTTGCACTGTTTGTCAAATGCCTCCATCATCTTATCCATTTTCTTGTATTTTTCCTTTTTAGCTTCATCTTTTTCTTCTCTAGTAGGTTTGTAGGGTACTATCTCTGATTTGGGAGTTTGATATGAACCCTCATTAATAATTGGACCCTCGTAGCTCATATTTTCCTTTCCCTTAGTTGATGTTGTTGAGCTAGCTTGAGGAGGGTTTTGAGTAGCATTTAATGTTATGACCGGATCATCCATTTTGGTATCTTCAATGGTAACTCTTTGAATGATTCCTTCCCGGTTATGTGGAATATATAACTCATGAAGGTGTTTGAGTGCATTGCAATATTGGAATGGGTTTGAGTCCCCTCCAACCGTGATTTCTTCACCCATGTACAAAAATTTGATGCATTGGTGGTATGTGGATGAGACTGCTTGCATCTCGTGAATCCATGGTCTCCCCAACAAAATATTATAAGTTAATTTCATGTCCAATACTTGGCAATTGGTGTCCTTCTTGACTGGTCCCACTTGAATGGGCAATATGATCACGCCTTTAGAGGCCCTTTCAGCTTCATCATAAGCTTTAATGGTGAATTTTTTTGTAGGGTCAATGCAAGATTCATACAACCCTAAGGATTTAACAAGACTTAATGTACAAATGTTAAGACCAACTCCTCCATCAATGAGGGCTCTTTTGACTCTATGCCTTTCGATTAAGACCTCTATATGCAACGGTAGATTTTGGGGATGGGTTATAGACATGTCATCTTGATCAAAAAATGAGAGACAATGAGGTGCCACAAGATGACCTACCATATTTTGGAGCTTGTCCTCTTCTAAATTAGTAGGAATGTTCATCTCTATTAGAGCTTTTTCTAAAATATCCTTATGGTTCGGGGATAACTTCAACAATTCTAAGATAGAGATTTGTGATGGAGTTCTTTGCAACTGATCAACCAAGCTATAAGGTTTTGCTGATGTAGAAGGTTGTTTAACCACGATGTTAGACTGTGGAGTGCTAATAACTTTAGGAGTAGCTCCTTGTAGGGTCATTCTAGAATTCTGCCCTCTTCTAATGACATTTGATACCTCTTTTTGGGGCTGCTGATTGATTATTATAGCATTCACAATGTTATCATAAGGTGGCACAAAGTTAAGATTATTGGCACTTTGTTTCTTGCCATTAGATGACTCCCCTTTATCATGTTTGTAGAAAGGTTGTTTAATGCTGTATGATCTTCATTGTTTTGAGTTCCATCAATGGTGATCATGCCACCATCAATTAAATCTTGCACTATATTCTTTAGTTGCAAACATTCATTTTTTGTATGCCCTCAAATTCTGTGGTACTCACAATGGCTATTGGCACTCCACCAACTAGGCTTGTTATTTGGCTCATAAGGTTGAATGCTGGGTAAAGTAATGACATTATTAGCCATGAGAGTCTTTAATGCCCTTTCGAGGGGTTCACCCAAGGGTGTGAAGTTCCTTTGAGGAGTGGGCACCAAATATTTATCAAATTTGTTATTTCTTGCATTATTTCCTTGGTTGCCCTTATTGGCATTGTTGTTATTGGAAGGTGCATTGGATGTCTGATTGGCATTATTCCCCTGATTAGGTGTCCTTGTAAGAGCAAATGGAAACACCTTCAAGTTGCTAGACTCCACCACACCATCATTAAAAATTCCCTTATTGTTGTTCTTATACCGACTATTACTATTGAACCAGTTATTCTTCTGATTGTTGCCATTGTTGGAGTTATTGTTGTTGGAGTTGTTCTTATTATCTTTGTACAATTTTAGTTCTCCACTTTTGACCAGCACTTCCTCTGTTGTGACTCCATTTTCCATTAGATCCTGGAAGGTCTTGGGACATTGCATTCATAATCGGTAGTTCAACTCGTTGCTTAAACTATTTATGAAGATATCCATCTTCTCTTTTTCAGGTACACTCCTAGGATATCTTGCAAAAAATGTCCTCCATCTTTGTAGAAAAGTGAGGAATGCCTCTCCATCCTTTTCTTTAGTGTTACATAATGTTATCATCGTGATCTCATGCTTGATGTTATATGAGTAATGGGCCATGAATTTTGAAGCTAACTCTTCGAAGGTCTTAATGTCAGAGGGTAACTTAGAAAACCACTCCATAGCCATGCCTCCTAAGCTTCGCGGGAATAGTCTCATTAAATATGTTGTATCATGTATGAACTCTAAGCTCAATGCACAAAACTCATGTAAGTGGTCTTGGGGATCCGACGTTCCCCCATACTTGTCATACTTGGGGAACACCACATTGATTGGGAATGGCACCATGACCAAGCTTTTATCAAATGGAAATGGACACAATGCTTCGATGGAGAAAGGCTTGGGAGCTCCGCTTTGCTTAATAGTATCCAATTGCATTTGAAACATCTTGAACTGCTTATTCATGATATCTAAGGTACTCTCCTCAACTTCTGATAGTTTGAGTTGATTAACATTGTAGTCACAGGGAAGCTTGAGGCCTTTTTGTGCTAAGTCCAGAAAGTATTTTTCTCTATCTCTATCCATTGCCTTTTCCATGAGCTTTTAGAAATAGGGACATTGGATAGCCTCACTAACCTTTTCATCCGTGGCATCTTTTGTCGTTGCTTCGGTGTTAGTTCTAGTGTGAGTGTTGTCTATACCTTGAGCATTTTGATCTGATCCTCCATTATTGGTATTGTCTTGGTTATTTATGCCAATGCCTCCATTATTGGCATCACCTTGGTTAGTGAGATCAATACCACTATTATCTTTACCACCCAAACTACCATAATACATCATATTGTCTTCTACTTCTTGTTCGGGTGATTTTGGGGGTACTCTAGGGGTGGTAGACTTGTCTCTTGGATAAGGGAGCTCTTGTCTCAAATAGGTCCCATCTGCTTGCAAGCTTTGTTTAACATAGTAAGATCTAGTGAAAGTAGGCATGAACCTTGGAGGGTAAGCGTTGATATTACTCGAGGTCTAATCCTTTGCAAATTTTTTTTAAAAAATGTGTAGAACAAGATTTTTGACCAAACTACAAGTTGGAGCAGTAAGAACATGAAAAAGGGTACTAAAAAATATACTTAAAAATGTTTGACCCCCCCTGCAAATACTCTCTATTTACCCTTTTAGATTTCTGGGCATCACTGGCCTGAGTGTAGGCGTGACTCAATTTTCTAAATGTGTGTACTGGTGTTTTGTTAGGCGGCACTCTGTAGGATGCAGGCAACACTTTTCCTTTTGTAGGTGATTTTCCAGTTTACACAGGCGTGTTTACAAAGGTTCTGAGCATGACTTTTCTCTATCTACACATTTTTAAACTAGTCACAGGCATGACTAAACCTCTGATAGGCGTAATTGTTTTGTTCCCAGGCGACACTTCTCTGACCAGGTTGTAAAATTTTGAATTCTTTAAACATTTGAGATCAGATTTTTTGAAAATTTCTTGTTTGAAAATTAAAAACAAACGCAACACACACATAAATGTCTCTAAAAACAATCTAATGTGTATATTCTTGAATTTTTTCACAAGTATAGCACAAGAATAGATTCCAAATAGCCTACCTAAAGTCAAATTGTCTTGTAAACATGGCTCTAAAAAGGTGGCTTTTCTATTTTAACCAGGTTTTAATAAATATTTCGTTCAAATAGACTTCAATCTCTCATCCTCCAAGGAGGCTTCCCACATGCACCGAAGTATGATTTTGCACAATCCATTAAGACTACTAGAGGAAGGTTGAAAAATCAAAATTCATTTGTTATGCACCCCATTAAGGATACATGCATTTCATTTTAGAGTGGGTTGGATTCCCGTGGCAAAAGCGAGTGTATCCCACTTTGGGTTGTCCCTCTCACCGGCCTCGTTAAGGCACACTCGCGAGGTGAGCGCACTAAATCTCTATTTTAACTAACATGTTCATGGAAAGCAAGAAAATGGAATTAAGGTTAAGTGTTTGGGAATTTGGTTCACCTAAAAGGTGAAGAGCATATCCCTAACTTTCCCTTTAGTTCCTCAAACACTTCAAGCAATAAGGTTCTTTTTCAATCTCATTACATAGAGATTCTTAGAAATAGAAGTGTTTGGTTCATTTCTGATTTTTAATTAAGCTATGTTTAAAAGGAATGCCACAATCTAATCAAGTGCAAGCTTGAATAGAGAAATACCTCTCCTTGTAGCTAGCATAAAGCTAGGGGCATTTTTGAGAGTATTTTGTCATTTTTTTACTCACCTTGGCAATAGCTCCTTTCCATGTGCTTATACTCCAACAAGTTAGTCAACACTAACAATCAAAGTGAGGCGAAACCAAAATCGAATTGACAAAAGCCAAGCTTTATGTAATGAATTTGAGCACTCTAATTACAAATTTCCATGCAAAAACTTGAAATTAAGGACTGAAAATCCAATTTAAAGAGACATATTTCTGTTTATAAGCTTCAATCACAGCAAGGTATCTTTGGTATACCTAATTGTCTTCTTCTTGTGTTGATTCAAGGACAACTTTGATATGTGCTTGATTCTCCCTTTTGATCTTTTTAGCAAGCACCTTCTCTTCTTGATTAAATCGAGTTTCTGGCTTTTGGACTTTTGGATGTCTGTTCATTTACTGTCAAATCTACTATGGCATCTATGCTTGGAAGTGGGAAATCATCCTTAGGGCATGTGAGATTCAAGTCTCTAATATCACCTTCATGGAATTAAGATCTAATAGCATCAATTTAAACTAAATACAATGCAAATCTACTTTAAAATGAAACTACAATCTATATTATCCCATGGTTCTCTAGAAAGAAGTGGTAAATGAAGCTCTCAGCTTAAATCCTCACTAGTGACACTTCTAAAACAAGAAATTATGCTGCTATTATGCTTTTACAATGCTTCTATGATGATTACATGCTTAATCTAGCTCAAATTGACAAACTATAATGATAATTGCTCTAAAATGCTCAAATTGCTATTAGAATGCTATTCAAATGCCTATAATAACAATGCTTTGCAAATGAAATTCCAAGATGGAAATACTCTCCAAAATGCTCCATATTTATAGTAAATGTCCAAGGGTAGGGGGTGGAGTGAAGTAATCATGGTTATCCCTTGGTTGAGTCAAAAAACTTTGCATTGTCCATAAACGGGGGGACAAATGAGGGGACAAGCCTTTAAATGGTTTCAAATCTTTGGACAATTTAAATGTTTGAGTGATTTATGTCTTTTTGTCCTCAATTTTTATTGGTTCATCACTTTGTTGAAAGAATTTAGGAATATTTAATTCAATTAATTAATTAAATTTAGCCATGTAAGGGTAATAGGTTCATTTTGATTTTTGATTAAAACAACTGTACAATTAATTGATTAAAATCAATTATATAGTGTTTTTGGCCCTTTTAAGCTTTCATTTAATCATTTAACATCATTATTTAATAATTCCTTTGTTTTAATTGATTTTGCTCAACTTTATTTAATTATGTCCATTTTATTGATTTTTAATCCATTTTGATGATTTAATGCATTTTTATTAATTTTTGAGCCATTTATTGATTTAATGCATTTTGAAAATCACTTGTCCAATTTTACGTGTCTAAAAGTACCTAGACCAAAAGATAAGAATGTTATCAGTACTAAATGGATTTTCAGAAATAAGCTGAATGAGAATGGAGAGGTTACAAGAAACAAAGCTAGACTAGTTTGCAAGGGATATGCACAGGAAGAAGGTATTGATTATGGTGAAATGTTTGCACCTGTTACTAGATCAGAAGGAGTCTACATGTTACTTGCATATGCTGCACATAAGAAATTTAAATTCTATCAAATGGATGTTAAATCTGCTTTTCTGAATGGAATACTAGAAGAGGAGGTCTACATAGAACAACCAGAAGGGTTTGTTGATCCAAATCAGAAAGACATGGTATGTAGACTACATAAAGCTTTATATGGTTTAAAGCAAGCACCAAGAGCTTGGTATGAATGGTTGCATACTTATCTTTTAAGTATTGGTTTTGTAAGAACTAGTGAAAACAACAATTTGTATATGAAAGGAGGATCTGATGATACTATTTTGATTGCTGAAATATTTGTGGATGATATAATCTTTGGAGGATGAGATCATATTTGTAAATCATTTGTTGATGAGATGAGAAATTTTTTTGAAATGTCTATGTTTGGAGAGATTAAATTCTTTCTATGCTTGCAGGTTAATCAACAGAATGATGGAATTTTCATCACACAATCAAAGTACATAAAGGAAGTATTGAGAACATTTGGCATGGAAGATGCTAAACTAGTTGGAACACCGATGGTCATAGGCTGCAAACTAACTAAAGATGATGAATCTACAGAGGTAAACCAGACATTGTACCAATCTATGATTGGTAAACTGATGTATGTAGTACATAGTAGACTAGATATTGCACATGCAATGGAGATTGTTGCTAGATTTTTTGCCAATCCAAAGGATTCACACATGGTTTCAGTGAAAAGAATCTTGAGATACCTGAAGAAAACAAAGGAATATGGATTATGGTACCCTAAGGAAGGAAAATTTGGACTAAGAGTCTACACCGACATGAATTGGGCTGGAAATATAGATGATAGAAAGAGCACAACCGAAGGAGCATTTTTCTTTGGTGAAAGACTTGTTACTTGGACAAGTAAGAAACAACCTTGTATTTCTCAATCTACTATCGAAATAGAGTATGTTGCTGCTGCTACAAACTATTCAAACATTGCTTATATCAAACAATTATTGGAAGGGATGAATGAGGTAATCACTAAGCCGGTGATTATATATTGTGACAACACTAGTGCAATAAATATTTCTAAGAATCCTGTAATGCATTCAAAGACAAAGCATATTTCTATTAAGTATCACTACTTAAAAGAACAAGTATAGGAGAAGCAAGTCAAACTGGAATATGTTACATCAAAGGAACAACTTGCTGATATTTTTAACAAGCCTCTACCAAAGGAAACTTTTGAATACTTGAGGACTAGACTTGGGGTCCATCCCTTGTCTACCAGTCAATAATGTGATCTGGAGGTTGCACCAACCTAATCTTATTAGAAGATCATTCATGTTGATGCAACATAGCTCACACTTTGGATTATGTCTAATGTTGTGAAAGATTTGAGGAACTAGAACAAAGAATTGGCATATCAGTATACCGAGATACATTGTCTGCACCAAACAACAGAGAGTCACTTGGCTATTGCAAAGCTGTATGTTTTATGTTTTTCTTTGGCATTGTTGTCAAAGGGAGAGATAAATAATATGATAAATAGAGAGATCATATCTATCTAAGGGAGAGATAATCTGAGAAAGTCAGGGAGAGTTTTGAAGATTTTTTTGCTGAGAATAGAAGGAATCTGAGAACTGAAAAGGTCAAATCCGCATAGGAAAGTCTGTGCTTGTAATGCTATCATGTAACATGGTGATTAAACATATTAAAATATCAAGCTAGGAAGAGCTTACCGAGCTACAACATTTACTTACATAGTTGTAGAATACATGTTTGGTATGTGTATGGCATATTTCATATTGCTTGTGTTGCCATCAATGCCAAAGGGAGAGATTGATGAACTACAATTGATTGAATAATTGAATGACTTGAAGATCAGTGATTAGAGATCACCGAGTACTGAAATGATATGTAAGATAATTAAATCAATCATTATGTTGTCATTGATGTTAACTAGTTTGACAATACTTATCATGTTTGTTACAAATATCTAAACATCTATAAAGAGGAGAGAAGAGATGAAGAACTGAGATATCTACATAGAGGAAGATGGATATAATAGATGGGGATAAGGAATACTTTGGGTAACTTATTGATGAATCTATGACTTCATATTATTGACTTGATTATGTTTCATTAATCTATTATGGAGAAGGAAGAAAAATGTACAAGGCAATGTGGTCGGTAAATGAAGCACTTTAGTATACATCGAGCCAGTGTAGTGTATACCGAGTGACAGTATTAACCAAGCTTGTGTTCGCCGATGCATATCTTTGTTAACCGACTATGGATGAAAGTATTAAATGCATAAGTTTAGCCGATAAAAATTGATGAGCTGGAAATTGTTATGATTTCGAGATTGAGGATAAAGTTTGTTATAAGATCCACACTTGACAAAATTCAGAGAAGATCTAAAAGATGGAATTGAAACGTGTTACTGACACAACCGCCAAGGAAGGTTTAAGAGGAAAAATCTATGAAGGAGATTAAGCGGCAAAATCTGATGGTTGATATGAAAATGGTTTATCTGTCTATACAAAAGATATGAGTTTCTTTATTAAAATATGCCAGAAGAAAGAAGACTACAAAGATTTCATGTGAATATAGTTTCATGCATGCCTGATCAGACTGGTTGAAGGAGAACCAAACTACAAAATAGTACTGAGCGTCAGAGAGCTATTATCGAGTGTAAGTAAGTTAAGGAAGTGAATTGATATATTGATCAGAGGATTTGTATGGGCTTATAATAGATCTGAACATCTACAAGATAAGTTGTATTGTAATCAAATCAACTACTATTTCAGATTAACCATTGATACAGAAAAATCTCTTAACCGAGTGGACTTAACTGTCTTATGTTATGAGCCTATGTCATTTAATGGATGTACATTGTTATCCTATTGACCCCATAGTGAATGCTAGTTGAACAATAAGTATTAGTCTTAAATCCTCTAACAAGGTCACACCTAACAGTGCGTTTGTAACCTTTATCAGGGTTGGCTCTTCACTGAGCTCACTTTAGAAGAGTGAAAATTATTTTGGGTTACCGGTCCCAGGTGGTTTTTCCCTTAACATGGTTTACACGTTAAATCATTGTGTTATATATTTCTGTGATGATTTCTTTATTGTCATACTTTACATACTTCATATTTGATTTGATCGGTAATTACTGTGAGTTAATTAACTGGTAATCAGTAAAGGCACATACAATTTAAGAGTTTATCTTACCGAGCTACAAAATTTGTTGAAATTGTTTTAAAAGTTAAATCTTAGGATTTGGGACTGTAGGATAACTGATCTAACTAATTCACCCCCCCTCTTAGTTATTCTAACAACAAAATCATACATAGTAATTTTAAATCACTTTCAATTTTAGGGAGTGGCTTATTTGAAAAGGCCACTTCAAGGTGTCACGTCAACATGATTTTCCTCCCAAAAATGATAGATCTAGTGTTTCATTTGTGCACCAATATAGCATCAAATAATTTTTTGTCTTGCCTTTTAGATTCATAGAATAGATTTGAGTCAACTATGAGTACTAATGATCTAAAACAACAATTTTAATTCACAACTACCATTACTATATTATTCAAAATTTTAGACATTAAATGAACAAATGCTATCACAAATATTGAAAAATGTTCAAATGAGTATGAATCTTCTTCTCAAGCTTGATCTTTTTATGCTCTTATAGAAGATGATAACATTTTCTATAAAAGACAATGATAGAGAGTTAGCTTAAAAAAAATTAAAGAAAAATGTAATCTTGTAAAAATAATGCCAAATTTCTAATTTGATAATTGTAAATGGTCCTTTCAGCTACATTTTGAATGTATTTTAATCATATAATGATTGAAAAATCATTAAATTCATATATAAAATAAATACAATCCCTCAAATTTTTGAAAAATTAAAAATAATTATTCATATTCTTAAAAAAGTCAAAATAATGTTTGATGCTCTCATATTCAATTTTTAAGAATATAATTTAATATGTTGACTTGGTGACACAAGGGAGGATAGGGAGAGGGGCCAAAGGCACAACCTAACTAGATCCACCTTGCAGAGATCACACGTGGAAGCTACAAACACACAAGTGAGAGAGAGAATGTAGATATTTTTCATATATTTACTTCAATTGATTCATACATGTCGGGCTGTAAGGCCTTCTCAGTTTAGGCTAGATATTACAATCAAGTACATAAGTCCTCCAACATTACAAATATATCCTCCTTGCTTCTATCTCTGATGTCCTAATTGATATCCTAAAACTAAAAACAAAGATTACATTATATACAAGAGGCTACAGAACAAGTCAGCCTTCAAATCCACCATCAATGAAAGGAATGACCAGATCTAGGTCCACATGCTTCCCAATGATAGATACCATGATTAAATCCATGATCATAATTAATTTCAAGAGTCAACCTCAACAAGAAACTAAAACAAACAACTCGGTTAGCAAGGATAACCGAGTGCTAGACAAGCATCACCAAGTGCCAAAGAGATAACCGACCAACCCTGATAAACAAAGGAAACTGAGCAGCATTGAACCAACTTTGTCAAAGAAGGAACCGAGTAACATAGGAAAACACAAACATGTTTTTGGTGACATAGGATTGCCAAGGACCCAAGATGCTCATGCATTAGACACCTGGGGTTATTTGAAATGATTCT
This sequence comes from Chamaecyparis obtusa, assembly GCA_027943335.1. Taxonomy (NCBI): domain Eukaryota; kingdom Viridiplantae; phylum Streptophyta; class Pinopsida; order Cupressales; family Cupressaceae; genus Chamaecyparis; species Chamaecyparis obtusa. The sequence continues at coordinate 2,127,096 of BSBK01003050.1, read as the reverse complement.
CTGAATCATGAAACAGGTATGATCCAAGCTGAATCCAACTCAAATTATGAAATCCATGAACTATCTTCAATCGGTCTATTCTTCCACTTTACCAGATATTCCATATATTGTTTTCCTCTTGTACTTTTGCCAATTCTTTGCTCCAAAATCTGCTCAACTTCTTCTATCTATTTCTTAGGATAATCATTCGATACTGTCATTTCTTCATCTGAATCATGGTACTCATACAAATCAACAATGTTGAAAATAGGTGATATATCCATGTCATCAGGTAACTCAATCTCATAAGCATTTCCACTATCAAATCTCTTCAAAATCTTACAAGGACCAAACTTCTTCATTTTCAATTTCCCATATGTTCCAACAAGAAATCCATCTTTCTTTAAATGAACCATTACTTCATCACCGACTGCAAAAGTCTTATGTCTTCTAGATCTATCAGCTTTGTCTTTGTATTTCTGATTACTTTTCTCCTGCTTATATTTCACTTCTTCATCCAATGTCTTTATGTACTCAACAAACTTTACTCCTTCAACACTTCTCTTTCTTTCATCAGCAATATCTCTCAAATCTGATATACCTCTCGGTTGTATGCCATTTACAATCTCAAAAGGTGTTTTTCCAGTACTCCTATTCACTGAATTATTGTATACAAACTCTTCTTGTGCCAACATAGAATCCCAATTACTCGGTGTGTCTCCAACTAAACATCTCAAAAGGTTTCCCAAGCTTCTATTCACAACTTCTGTATGTCCATTGGTTTGTGGGTGAAATGTAGAACTATATTTTAACTTGGTCCCAAACTTTCTCCAAAGGGTCTTTCAAAAGTATCCAACAAATTTACTATCTCGGTTAGAGATAATACTCCTCAGTAATCCATGCAATCTAATAATTTCCTTAAAGAAAAGATCTACAATATGTACTGCATCTAATGTCTTTCCACAAGGTATAAAATGTTCCATTTTAGAAAATCTATCCACAACCACAAATATAGAATCATTAACTCTCACTATCTTCGGTAAGCCAAGAACAAAATCCATACTGATATCAATCCAAGGTTTCTCAAGAACAGAAATCATTGTATACAATCTAGTATTTTGACTTACTCCTTTTGCAAAATGACAAATTCTACAACTTTTCACAAATTTTCGAACATCTTTATACAACTATGGCCAAAAGTATTTCTCCTTAAGCAATCTCAATGTTTTATCAACACCAAAATATCCAGCTAAACCACTACTATGTTTCTCCTTTATCAAATTAGTTCTCATTGATCCTCTCGGTACACACAACTAAATACCTTTAAAAAACATACCTTCTTGAATGAAATATTCTTCCCATTTAGTACTCAGTTGATCTTGAATAGGTGCTCTGCACTTCCTCCATGGCTCAGAAAAATCAGGATCAAATCCAAGAACTTCAATTTTCATCTCGGTCATCAAAGATCTTCTACTCAATGCTTCGGTAACTTGGTTAGTGACTACACTCTTATGCTTTGTCACAAATGTATAGCTCTGCAAATACTCAACCCATTTCATATGTCTTTGATTCAACTTATTCTGACTACCCAAATACTATAAAGCTTTATGATCGGTATACAACACAAATTGACTCGGTATCAAATAATGTCTCCATTTCTTTAGTGCTTGAACAATAGCATAGAATTCTTGATCATACACAGAGTATTTTCTTTTTGCATCATTCAAAATTTCACTAAAGAAAGCAACAGGTTTACCTTCTTGACTCAACACATCTCCTATTGCACTTCCACTTGCATCACATTCCACTTGAAATACCTTATTGAAATTAGGCAATGCCAAAATAGGTAATTCAACAACCTTCTACGTCAGAGTCTCAAAACTTTTATTAGCTCCATGTGTCCACTTGAATTCTCTTTTATCTCCTCTCATAGTCTCAATCATAGCATTACAAATTGAACTACAATTCCTAATTAACTTTCAGTAGAAAATTGCCAAACCATGAAATGATCTTACCTCACTAGCATTCTCAGGTGTAGGCCAATTCAAAATAGCTTCAACCTTTTCAGGATCCATCTTCAAACCATTAGCTGAAATCACAAATCCCAAATACACAATCTCCTCTTTCATGAATGAACACTTTTTCAGATTTATCAACAAATTTTCTTCTTTCAACCTCTACAATACTTGTTTAACATGTAACAAATGTTCTTCTCTGGTCTTACTAAATATTAGAATATCATCTAGGTATACAATCACAAATTTACCCAAGAATTTCTTCAAAACTTCATTCATCAACCTCATAGAAGTACTCGGTGCATTAGTTAAACCAAAAGGCATAACCAACCACTCATAGAAACCTTCATTTGTCTTAAAAGAAGTCTTCCATTCATCACCTTCTCTGATTCTGATCTGATGATACCCACTTTTCAAATCAATTTTGGTAAAAAACTTTGCTCCAGTCAAACTGTCCATTATATCATCCATTCTCGATATAGGAAACCTATATTTCACTATTATCTTATTGATTGCTTTGGAATCAGTACACATTCACCATTCTCCATTCTTCTTAGGTGCCATTACAATAGGTACTGCATAAGGACTCAAACTTTAGATTAAACCTTTCTGCAACAATTCTTGAATCTGTCGGTTCAATTCCTGATTCTCGATAGGTGTCAACTGATGTGGTGCCTTATTTGGTAAACTAGCTTCAGGGATTAAATCCATGCAATGATCAATGCTTCTCTTCAGTGGCAAACCATTAGGTACATTATCAGAAATAATTTCACTGTATTAGGTGAGTAACTTATCAATCTCCTCAGGTATACTATCCTATGTTTTCTTACTCAGTTTGTTAGGAATCACAACAAAACATACATCTTTCTTCTTCAAATCCTTAACAAACTTTCTTCCTTCCATTAAGAAAACTTTCACACATGTGCAAATATTACTAACAGGTTCTTCAATCAAAGGTAACAAGATTTGTTTTCTTCCATCAGCCCAAATAGTATATTTATGCAATCTCCCATCATATATAGCATGTCTATCATATTGCCAAAGTCTACCCAACAAAATATGTCAACAATCCATAGGCATGATATCACATAACACCTTATCATAGTATTTTCCAATTTTTAAATTCACATAACATTGTTCACTTACCAAGAGTGTATGCTCATCTTTGATCCATGAAATCTGATAAGGCTTCAGATGTTCCAACCTTTTCAACTGGAACTTTGTAGCCATTTCCTCATATGCCAAATTCTTTGAACTACCACCGTCAATGATTACCTTCCAAACTTCATCATAAACTCTACATCTGGTCTTGAACAAACTTTTCCTTACTGAATCTTCCTTATTACTTTCACTCCAAAGTGCTCTCCTTACCATCAAGTTCTTTTCTTTCTTAGGTTCATTCGGTGACTCTTCTTGCACCAAAGCATTTCTACTACTACCGACCTTCTTACTTGCATGTGTACACTCAAATGATCTATGTCCTTGTTCTCCATAATTGTAACAAGTTCCTCAGAAACCACCTGTTAGCGCTTAAAGTTGTATATGATGAATACTAATCAGAAAACTCTGATACATGACTGTATGGACCCAAAATATGCATCTGACAACATCAAACACTAAGGTTGCTAAAGATTTTAATCCTTCTTTGACTTTTAACTTCAAGTTCAAGCAGGTGTACCTCTTAGATTCTATTCTTTAAAGAATCACAATGGTTATATGCATACTTGACACAGACATAAACATATAACTCTTTCAACATAAACTTTAAAATGAACCGTTATTGATTATGTTGATGGTGAGAAACGTAGATCAAGCACGGACCAGTGCTGAATCCTAGGGCAAAGAGTCAAAGAAAGCATACATCTATAGAAATTTCTCAAATCTAATATACCCAAAACCCAGGTGAGATGCCTTACAAATCACCCTCTCATTTACATACATTGTCATCAGATTCTTGCATAAGCTATGAATTCTCAGAGACCTCCCTTAAGACTTATTCTTCCCTTGAAAGAAGCTCAAGCTTAACTCCCACTAGTTACCTTGTAAATGATATGATAAAAATGCCTTACAAATTTAACATATGAAAAACTCAAAAGCTCATACATGAAGACAATAGATACATAAAGGAATTTCAGTCTATTTTCATTGATAATTCTCTATATCAGTACATTCTAAAACAAAAATTCTTCAGACCAAGACACAAATGCCAGAGGCTCTCTCTAATCCAATTTCACCACGCTCCAAACAATGGAGAGGAAGAAAAGATAAAGGAAAACATCAAAACCAGTCACCACTGATAGCTACCAATTTTCCAAAATATCTTCATCTTCCCTCCAATTCTGATCCTCTTTCACTTAGTCTTCTACAACTACCTTTACCTTTGCAACCATTTCTCCCTCCAAATTTGCATCCAAAATGCAATCCCTTACTGCTCTTTCCCACGAAGTTGAAACTGAAAATAATCATTGCCATCAGATTCCTCATCTCCTGCCATTTTTGGAAACATATAGTATGCCTATATTCTAAAAAAAATAAAGGCTCTAGGCATTATTTCCATGAGCATATTCAATCACTTAAATTTTTTAATTAATCCCAAAGTCTAGACTTATGCATACTTTTTAAATCTTTCTGCAACTTTAAATTCAGCCTTCATGCTCATTTTCCCACACTTTACACATGTAAGCCACCAGAACTCACCACTTGTCATCAGCTGATTGCATGCTCACCTTGACCCTCGCCTTGACCTCTGATTTGGAGATCACGTGAATGCCTTCATTCTCCTGATCTCTGAATTCTTATTTTAACCCAAGTTACATTTGGAGATTCGGTGACTAGTCTATTCTCTGAATCTCCAAATCACATCCTTGACCATGTTTATATCTGGAGAATGGGCGACTAAGTCTATTCTCTAAATCTTCAAATCACATCACTAACTACCATCCTATTCCAAGAACATGCGAGTAAGGCTTATCTCCTATTCTCCAGATGCTAGGGACTTAACCGCCACCATTGGGAGATTGTGCGACCAAGGCATCTCATGATCTCTGAATGTCTACCTCTTAGCCGCCAGGATTGGGAGAACCAGCGACCAAGGTTATCTCTAGTTCTCTGAATGTTATTACTAACCGCCTTATAATCTATAGTATGTGCGACTGAGTGTTCTTTACATCTCTAGATGCTTGGTCCTTGACTGCCAGGATTAGGAGAACACGCGACTAGACAGTCTCCCATTCTTTGAATGCTTCCTCTAACCGCCAACCTTATTTAGAGAACCAGTGACCAAGCACCACATGTCACCATTTTGGCCAATCACCTACCAGTTGTCCTGCAACATTATGGAGTGTCTAGCCCACTCACACGCATCCTGAGGAACATCTAGAGTGCTCATGCATGCAAAGCCTCCTACTCTTTACTTCATATCACAATGCAAGTGCTGGGTCTTTTAAACATTCTAGGCTTCCATATCTTGAGCAATGTGGGATTAATCTTGCAAGGGTTTTTAAACATTACATTTAAAATACATGCATAAGTGCCTGACTGGCACACTTTCCAAGGCAAGCCCACAAGGGTAGAGGCCACACAACTACCTCTTTTCCATGTTCTTTACATTCTATCTAAGTGCTGGTGTATATAAACAACTCTTAAACAAATTTGGGGTGCATGTGGGATAAACCCACATGCAGCCCCTTTCATTTTTACTTCATTACTCACTTGCGCACGCAACTCCTTCCTTTCCTGGCTTCTCCTTATTTCTTCCTAATCCCTTGTGTGCATAACCATCATCACCTCCCTCCAAACTTTGTCATGCACCAACAATAGATTGGCATGCACCCCTCCTAACTGGTATGCTGCCCTAATTATCCAAGTCTTACGCACTTGTTTGTGTGACTGGTAGCCTCTTGCAAACTGCGTAGCCTCTATCCAAAGTATCATGCACACTTTCTCAATCACGTTGTACATTCCCCTAGAAAACTCAATAAGTCAACACATGTTCCTTTTATTTTATTTTATTAAGCTTGCACACCATTCTTTATTACATTCTCTTTCATTGCTTGGCACACACTAGATACAAACCTTTGGTGTGCCATGCCTTAGCAAGCATCCTCTTGCATTATTTGGTGCCTGCAACACCCCTCTTGAGGCACTTGGTGCGTACACCTCCCTCAAATGTGCGCTGCCAGCTCCACACATCCACACACCCTCCTCTCTCTGCCACTGACTTGTCTTGGCACACACCCCATCCTTGCTTTTATTCTCCTTGGCTTGCATGTGCTTCCCCTTTCTCTCCATTCTCCAATGCACCATGCCTATAGCCCCTCCTTTCAAACAGTGTGCGTACCTCCAGTTTCTTGGTACACATCAACAATGTCAAGTGCAACACCATTACTATTTGATATGGCACACACACCTTTATTTGGCCAGTGTGTGAAACCATACTTTAGTTTCCCTTGTGGTGTGTAGCACATACAAAAATAATATGCCATTGCCATCAAGTCAAATTTGAACAACCTTCCTTTTATATGGCACACACCATTCCCTCAAAGGTGCGCACACTTTTATAACTTGCGCACACTCCATTTCTTCATGTTTATATGGCATGTTCAACTTTCATGAAAAAAGCACACAAGATGGAGTTTCTCAATGAGTACAAACCATGGTGCACCAAAGATGTTAATCTCATTATTTATTTCACTAGATTTATCTCTGAAAGACTGACCAATAACACCAACTGGCCTCCAGAATTGGCCTCAAAAACTAATCAAAAGGCCTTACTGGAGCACACCATTCAAAACTCATATGCTTCCAACATGTGAGTACACTTCACAAAAGGAGCTTGCATGAAAAGACTTGAGCAATGAGATATTAATGACTGAACATGGCCCTTCAAAACATTTATTCTATCTACATTGTCAAATTGCATAAATCACCTCATGAAGAACTGGCTCTGAAAACTTTCCAACTGAGATCTTCATGAACCGAAAACTTGGAGACCAATTCACTTCCATACAAGGTGTATGAATCCACAATTAATTCACCCAAAAGATCATATGGTGAAATGCAATTAAACACCAAAGTTGACCTGTTAGAAATATTCAGGATTAAAACAATGAAATATGTAGAAAACTGATTTGGAATCAGTCTAGGATAGTGGCCAGACGGATTGTCAAAAACTCAAAAATCTTCAGGAAAGTACACTTCTAGGTTTACAATGTAGGGCAACATTCAATTATGCTTGACCTCGAACCAGGTGTAAATGACAGAGCCTCAAAGAAGACCATTCAGAAAACTGGACTACACACAGAGATTTTAACAATTTGCAAATGAAATGGCTTTGGAAAAGAAGTCAAATAGGCACATGGGGGGCTAAAAATGGACATGGACTCTCTCTCTCTCTCATGCCTACAACATGATGCAACAACCCACATGTTATGACAATCAACTGGAAAAAAGATGCACTCTTCAAAAGTGGGTTACTTAGTACAATTCTAGACAGACATAAAATGCAGATTTCTGGGAATACCTCCAAATAGCCACTTCAAAAACATGTCAGAACTGAAAACTAGGACCTCAAACCTATTACATATATCAAATGATAGGTGATAAAAACCCTATCCAAGTGAATCATCATGAAAATCAATAGACCCTCTTTTTAATGCACCTGAATTAAGCTCTTACAATGATTTTTCAAAGGCGCAATTCCGACACTTAGAGAGATTTTGCAAAATATGGACTCAAAATATATTTTGGATTTTTGGGCTCCAACAGTGGCTTTGACTGGGGATGCGTGCCCCATGCGGGCATGTAGAGAAACCAAAATCTCTTGGTATAGCAGACCAACCCAAAGAAAACCATACTGACTTTTCCTTTCTCTTCTCAAAACTTGGAACCCTTTATTGAAAGCAAAAAACACACACCTGAAAGGAAAGAAACTATACAAGGCTCACATTATTTACAAAACTTCAAACTTTGACAATGTGAGTTAGCCTTTACCTCTATCAAAGATATAGTTCTCATTTCTGCAAATCCAAGGTAATTTGAAAACATTATTTTCACTTACAAGATCAATCACACTGTCACTTTTATCCAGCACATCATAAAGAAAATAACCAACATTTTCACTATCATGAAGCATTTGGAAACCATTAAAATTCTGAAAATGTTGATCAATTTGCAACATAAAAATGTCACACTCTTCAAGATTTCTAACCAGCTGAGGAGGAAAACACAATAACTCAACTACAAAATTGGAAGTATGTTGGCCCTTTTAAAAAATTGCTTGAACATCAAAATGAAAATTTTGAAACTCAACTCCATGTATAATATGTGAATATTCAAGTAAATCACCTTGAATCATAACTTGTGGCTTTAAATTCAAATCACTCTGAAAAATATCAATATGCTGGACTGGGAAGATGAAAGATTCAAATTCTGACTGATAGCTGATACATTCTTCCTGATTCTTTTCAGCCTCTTTTAAAAATAAAACATCATCATTCATTTCATCATATTCTTGAAGAAACAAACATACCTCTGGCTGAAACAAAAAATCAGTAGTAGAACTTGAAACATATTCCAGTTCTTCATGAAACATCTCAAAATGTGGCATGAACAAATCAACAGGAAGCCCATTGCATATATCCTTATCTTGGCACATGTTTTCCAAGCACACATCACTATCACAGGGAACACTATCAACATTGCTAATATCTGTTTGACAAGACGTTGTCTCAATACCATTAACAATATCACAATTATTAATGTCTATATCAAATAAGATGACTTCCATTTCTGGTGAAGAATTATAATCAATGTCAATCTTATATCTATAAGAATTGCTTTCATGAAAACTTTCATAAACTAGTTTATACAAATCTTGAAGCAAATCCACCTTAGTATTTTCAACGAAATTGTCACTCAAACAATTTTCACTTTCATATCTAGAATTATCCAAATCAATAGAAGAATTTGGAAATACTGACATTGATTCATTATCATAATATGAAAGCATCTCGGACTTGACATCATCACTTTCACAAACATTAAATGCCTCAAATTATGAATCATGAAAATCATTCAAATGACAAACATCATGATGCAATTCAGAAAAAGAAAGCATCACCCTAGGTTCATGAGAATCAACATATTTATCAATTAAGCAATCACAAAGATCACTAGCAAGACTTCTAAAGTGATCATTATTTTCTACAATCACATCATCATACTGCTGCCCCTGGATTACCATCGCTGAAGATTCATTTCTCCCCAAATCACTTGACTGATCAGTATTCTCAAATTGGGGCTGACTATACATATTGCAAATAATATCAGGCTCAGAACTTTGACACAATCTTGAAGGCTTATCTTGATTCTCATTAGTTGACACTATATCAATTGGATCACAACATTCACCATGATTTTCACTACTTACTAGAATCATTGAATTAATGCAAGTACTTGGGAAAGTTACCTCGTGAGATCTTGCATTCTCAACACCATGAAGTTTTGGCAATCCAAACTTCTTCATCCTTTCTATATCCAACGCCAACTGAAAAGCATGATATAAGTTTTGTGGTTGCTTGTCCCTCAACAAGTAACCCATCTTACTATCAAAGGCAGCCAAATAAATAACCAAAGATAATGCATCATGAGGTCTACAATTCTCAAGAATTTTATTTAGTACTTTCCCAAATCTGAGATTAATAGCATTAACTAACTCATCTTTTCCTATGTGAATGCTGACAAGATCACTAATAGACTGTACTCACAAATGAATTCTCCATATGTTTCAATAAATGTTGATTCAAAATTCTTTGAAGAATAGATAGAATGGTGGGATAAAAATGAAAACCACTCCCTGGCATTTTCCACTAGTGATTGCATAAACAATCTCATAATTATGTCTCCATGGATGACATCAAAATCCTCAACTAGGTCCATGAATGCACACAGATGTTTTTAACCGATTCTTCTTTTCCCCCATTAAATTTGGGCAAGAATTTTTTGATTTCCAGGGGTATTACATTTGGGTAGCTAGGAATGCCCTCAAAGTCTAGAGGTGAATAACATTTAAAATCTCTTCTATCTCCTGGCTGGGATATTTTATGGGACATGTTAACATTTGAAGATACACAAGCCTGGGAAAATTCTGAATACATCTCAACTTTCTTCCACAAGTAACCCAACCTTGCCTATGAAAACTCAAACATACATCCTTATGAAGATTTTGTCCATGGTAAAACTAACATATCCCTTTCCATACAAATTGCATACACCATCAAATATAGCAGCTGAATCTACTCAACATACTTGTATGGAAAGCACCATAATCTTTTGCCTTTCACTTAGTGCTTACAATCACTGAATAGGGAAGCATTTTCTACACAAATGATCTCATAAAAACTTGGATATGAAAATCAAAGTACCTGGAGATGTTGTGGTAGCTGCAAAATTCTGATATGAAGTCTCCTCCAAATCACCTTTTAAAATATATGTAGAGTCGCCACCTCTTTGCAGAGGACAAAGTCTGGATCAGCTGAGAACCTTTTCTCAATTTTGAACTCCCTTTTAAAACTAGCAAAGACAACACATCTCAATTAGGGTATAACTATTTGTCAAGATCACAAGATACATCATATTTTCATTTTTGAAAAACACTGATCAAACAGAGACTTAGAGTCACCACTCACACTTGGTGAGATAATATAGCAATTTTTTGAAAAAAACTTGACTCTATGACTACTTAACCAGACTCTGGGATGATTTAGCCAAGCATGGAAATAACATCTTAAACTTGCTGCCCTTTATTTCTTCCCCAACAGAGTCACCATTTTTGTTAGCACTTAAAGTTGCAGATGATGAATACTAATCAGAAAACTCTGATACATGACCCTACAGACCCAAAATATGCATCTGACAACATCAAACACTAAGGTTGCTAAGGATTTTAATCCTTCTTTGACTTTGAACTTCAAGTTCAAGCAGGTCTACCTCTTAGATTCTATTCTTTAAAGAATCACAATGGTTATCTACATACTTGACACAGACATAAACATATAACTCTTTCAACATAAAATTTAAAATGAACCATTATTGATTGTGTTGATGGTGAGAAACGTAGATCAAGCATGGATCAGTGTCGAATCCTAGAGCAAAGAGTCAAATAAAGCATACATCTACGAAAAATTTCTCAAATCTAATATACCCAAACCCAGGTGAGATGCCTTACAAATCACCCTCTCATTTACATACACTATCATTAGATTCTTGCATAAGCTATGAATTCTTAGAGACCTCCCTTAAGAATTATTCTTCCCTTGAAAGAAGCTCAAGCTTAACCCCCACTAGTTACCTTGTAAATGATATGATAAAAATGCCTTATAGATTTAACATATGAAAAACTCAAAAGCTCATACATGAAGACAACATATACATAAAGGAATTTCAGTCTATTTTCATTTATAATTCTTTGTATCAGTACATTCTAAAACAAAAATTCTTCAGACCAAGACACAGATGCCATAGCCTCTCTCTAATCCAATTTTCACCACCCTCCAAACAATGGAGAGGAAGAAAAGATAAAGGAAAACATCAAAGCCAGTCACCACTAACAGCTACCAATTTTCCAAAATATCTTCATCTTCCCTCCAATTCTGATCCTCTTTCACTTGGTCTTCTGCAACTGCCTTTACCTTTGCAACCATTTCTCCCTCCAAATTTGCATCCAAAATGCAAGCCCTTACTGATCTTTCACACCAAGTTGAAACTGAAAATAATCATTTCCATCAGATTCCTTATCCCCTGCCATTTTCAGAAACATATAATATGCCTATATTTTGATAAAAATAAAGGCTCCAGGCATTATTTTCGTGAGCATATTCAATCATTTAAATTTTTTAATTAATCCCAAAGTTTGGACTTATGCATGCTTTTTAAATATTTTTGCAACTTTAAATTTGGCCTTTATGCTCATTTTCCCACACTTTACACATAGAAGCCACCAGAACTCACCACTTGTCATCGGCTAATTGCATGCTCACCTTGACCCTCACCTTGACCTCTGATTTGGAGATCATGCAAATGCCTTCATTCTCCTGATCTCTGAATTCTTATTTTAACCTAGGTTACATCTAGAGATTCGACGACTAGTCTATTCTCTGAATCTTTGGATAACCCTCCTTGACCATGGTTATATCTGGAGAATGAGCGACTAAGTCTATTCTCTGAATCACATCACTAACTACCATCCTATTTTGAGAACACACAACTAAGGCTTATCTCCTATTCTCCAGATGCTAGGGAATTAACTGCCACCATTGGGAGATTGCACGACCAAGGCATCTCGTGATCTCTGAATGTCTACCTCTTAGCCACCAAGATTGGGAGAACCAGCGACCAAGGTTATCTCTAGTTCTCCGAATGTTATTACTAACTGCCTTATAATCTAGAGAATGCGCGATTGAGTGTTGTGTAGATTTCTAGATGCTTGGCCCTTGACTGCCATGATTAGGAGAACATGCGAATAAGCAGTCTCCCATTCTTTGAATGCTTCCTCTAATTGTTAGCCTTATTTAGAGAACTAGTGATCAAGCGCCATGTGTCACCATTCTGGCCAATCACCTGCTAGCTGTCCTCCAAAATTATGGAGTCTTTGGCCCACTGACATGTATCCCGAGGCACCTCTGGAGTGCTCGTGTGTGCATAGCCTCCTACTCTTTATTTCATATCACAATACAAGTGTTGTGTCTTTTAAACATTCTAAGCTTCTATATCCTGAGCAATGTGGGATTAATCTTGCAATATTTTTTAAACATTACATTTAAAATATATGCATAAGTGCCCAGCTGGCATACTTTCCAAGGCAGCCCCACAAGGGAAAATGCCACACAATTGCCTCTTTTCCATTTGCTTTACATTATATTTAAGTGCTAGTGTATATAACCAACTCTTCATTACTCACCCCACATGTGGCCCCTTTCATTTTTACTTCATTACTCACCTATGTGCGCAACTCCTTCCTTTCCTGGCTTCTCCTTATTTTTTCCTACTCCCTTGTGTGCATAACCATCAACACCTCCCTCCAAACTTTGGCACGCACCAACAGTGGATTGGCACACACCCCTTCTAACTGGTATGTTGCCCCAATTATCCAAGTCTTACACACCTATTTGTGTGAATGGTAACCTCTTGCGAACTGCATAACCTTTATCCAAAGTATCATGAACACTTTCTCAATCACCCCATGCATTCCCCTAGCAAACTCAATATGTCAACGTATTTTCCTTTGTTTTTATTTTATTTAGCATGCACACCATTCTTTATTGCGCTGTCTCCTTCATTGCTTGGCACACACCAGACACAAACCTTTGGTGCACCATGCCTTAGCAAGCATCATCTTGCATTAGTTGGCACCTATAACACCTCTCTTGAGACACTTGGTGTGTACACCTCCCTCAAATGTGTGTTGCCATCTCCACACATCCACACACCCTCCTTCTCTCTCTCTCTCTCTCTCTCTCTCTCTCTCTCTCTCTCTCTCTGTGGCACATACATGTCTTGGCATGCATCCCATCCTTGCTTTTATTCCTTTTGGCTTGCACATGCTTCCCCTTTCTCTCCATCCTCCAATGCACCATGCCTATAGCCTCTCCTTTCAAATAGTGTGCGCACCTCCAGTTTCTTGGTACACATCAACAATGTAAAGTGCAACACCATTCCTATTTGATATGGCACACACACCTTTATTTGGCCAGCAGTGCAACCATACTTTAGTTTCCCTTGTGGTGCGCAACACATACAAAAATAATATGCCACTGCAATCAAGTCAAATTTGCACAGCCTTCCTTTTATATGGCACACACCATTCCCTCAAAGGTGCGCACACTTTTATAATTTGCGCACACTCCATTTCTTCTTGTTTATATGGCATATTCAACTTTGGAAAACAAAGCACACAAGATAGAGTCGCTTAATGAGTACAAACCATGGTGCACCAAAAATGTTAATCTCATTATTTATTTCACCAAATTTACCTTTGAAAGACTGACCAATAACACCAAATGGCCTCCAGAATTGGCCACAAAAATTGATCAAAAGTCCTTATTGGAGCATGCCATTAGAAACTCATATGGCTTCCAACATGTGAGTACACTTCACCAAAGGAGCTTGCATGAAAACACTTGAGTAATGAGATATTAATGACTGAACATGGCCCTTCGAAACATTTATTCTGTCTACATTGTCAAACTACATAAATCACCTCATGAAGAACTGGCTCTGAAAACTTTCCAATTGAGATCTTTATGAACTGACAACTTGGAGACCAATTCACTTCCATACAAGGTGTATGAATCCACAATTAATTTACCCAAAATATCACACGATGAAATGCAATTAAAAACCAAAGTCATTCTGTTAGAAATATTTAGGATTAAAATAGTGAAATGTGTAGAAAACTGATTTGGAATCGGTCTAGGAAAGTGGTCGGATGGATTGAAAAAATTTGAAAATCTCCAGGCAAGTATACTTCCAAGTTTACAATGTAGGCTAACATTCAATTATACTTGACCTTGAACCAGGTGAGAATGACAGAGCCTCAAAGTAGACCATTCAGAAAACTGGAGTACACACACTCAGAGATTTTAACAATCTGCAAATGAAATGGCTCTGGCAAAGAAGTCAAACAGGTACATGGGGGGCTAAAAATGGACATGGACACTCTCTCTCATGCCTAAAACATGATGCAACAACCCGCATCTTATGAAAATCAACTAGGAAAAAGATGCACTCTTCGAAAGTGGGCTACTTAGTACAATTCTAGATAGACGACATAAAATGCAAATTTATGGGAATACCTCCAAATAACCACTTCAAAAACATGTCAGAATTGAAAACCAGGACCTCAAAAATATTACATATATCAAATGATAGGTGATAAAAACCATATCCAAGTGACTCATCATGAAAATTAATAGGCCCCCTTTTCAATGCACCCGAATTAAGCTCTTACAATGATTTTTCAAAGGTAGAATTCTGACACTTAGAGAGATTTTACAAAATATGGACTCAAAATATATTATGGATTTTTGAGCTCCAACACCACCTCTATTATAACCACCTTGGTAGTTACTGCCTCTACCTCTAGAGGAACTTTCACCTTTCCACTTAGTCTTGCATTTATCCAAATTTGTCTTTTTAGGTTCAGATCTACTATTTTCACCATAAGATCTACCTCTTTGTCTAGGGAATCTACCACCTCTACCTCTTTGTCTTTGCTAATGTCTCTTGCTCAATTTCTCCTCAACTTTCAATGCAAATCGATAAGATTCTTCAATATTCTCCAATTTAACCAAACTGATTTCTTCTTGGATAGAAACTCTCAATTCATTCAAGTACCTAGCAATTCTTTCCACATCATCTTCATCATGTCCATATATGATATCTAATCTATATAATTCTTCAGTATATTCTTTTATCGAGCTATCTTTCTACCTCAAACTTTGCATTCGCCTAACTAGGTTAATCTGATAATCACAAGGTAAAAACTTTCCTTTCAATTTATTCACCATTTTATTCCATATCTTAATTTTGTCTTTGCCTTTCCTCTTTCTGTCCAACTACAAGTGTTCCCACCACAAGGATGCTTGACTTTTCAACTTTGTGCTTGCAATTTTCATCTTCTTTTCCTCAGGTACATTCTTATACTCACAATATTTTTCCATCTCGGTGATCCAGTCCACCAATTCATCAGAATCTAATTTTCCACTATACTCAGGAGGATTAAAGTGTGGTGCTAACTTCAGATTTGTGAAATCCTTCAACAATATTTCCTCTCCTTGATCCATCACCGGTGCAGGTTCTAAATCACCTTGTTCTTCCTCAATTTCATCATCACTAACATCTTCAAGATGTCTTCATCTTCTTTGGGCTTTTTCAACATCTTCTAATCTAGCAACAAGTTGTCTCAACAAGTCTGCCAATCCTGGATCTGCATCTCATCTCCCATGAACCATCTTGATACCCTCTACAATTGCAGGCCAGATCGCAATCTACTACCCCACAAGAAATCAACTAAGGTTTGACATGAAGCTGGAAGCCTCAAACCTAGATTCAAAAACCTAGATCCAAATCTCACCTCTCTTTGATACCACCTGACACAAGGGAGGATATGGAGAGGGGCCAAAGGCACACCCTAACCAGATCCACCTTGCAGAGATCACACGTGGAAGCCACAAACACACAAGTGAGAGAGAGAATGCATATATCTTTCATAGATTTACTTCAATTGATTCATACATATCGGGCTGTAAGGCCTTCCCAATTTAGGCCAGATATTACAATCAAGTACATAAGTCCTCCAACATGTGAGGATCTGAAACAATCTTCTATCTCATAGCTTCTATCCATGATGTCCTAATTGATATCCTAAAACTACAAATAAAGATTGCATTATATACAAGAGGCTACCGAACAAGTTGGCCTTTAGATCTACCATCAATGGAAGGAATGACCAGATCTAGGTCCACACGCTTCCCAATGATAGATACCATCATTAAATCTATGACCATAATTAATTGCAAGAGTTGGCCTTAATAGGAAACTCAAATAAACAACTCGGTAAGAAAGGATAACCAAGCACCAGACAAGCATCACTGAGCGCTGTGTGTGTGAAAATTGTACCTAGTTGTGGACACAACACTTCAGTAAAACATTAGAGGTTAGCAAAATTAAAATCTATAAATAATTGAAACTAAGCTAACTAGATGATTTACTACCTTCTAGTAGGTGTGAGTATGATGTTCTCAGATTGAAATCAAGATCAGTGACAATGCAACACCTAAATGAAGGATTTAATGCAAAAGAATAAAAAATTGTATGAATGCAGATTAATCTATATTTTTGGATTTTGTATGCAATAAGATGAAAAACTTGATACAAAACTAGTCTAGAATGAATGAAATGATATGCAGATTTAATCTAAGAATGATATGAATTTGATATGAAAATCTATGGATGCTTATGACCAACAATGAAAAATCTCACAAATTGCCTGTCGCAAGTGCTCGATTCTTTAGGTGCAAATTTGCCAGAGTAATTGTGCAAATTCAAGAGTGGTTAATTGTTAAGAGCCGAGCCTTGTTTTTATAGAAATCTAGGGCTTGAGGATGCATTGAGAAAAGCCATAAATCACTCTTGATAAACTTAGGTTGCTTTTTGAGTTAACAAGAAATTAGAAACAGATCAACTCACAAAATCATGCAAAAGCAACTTTTTGACTCAAATCAAAAGTTTAGATCAATTTTCAACTCAAAATAGATGTTGAGTTTCCAAAAGATAACAACTTGAATTGATTTTCTGATTTAAAGTTTAACTGCTCTTTCAAATGTGCATAGATAATTATGAATTAATTTAAAAATAAAATGATTTATCTTCAACTTAACTGATTTTAAATTTAAAACAATTGATTTATGGGTTAATCAATTATTAAATCAAATTTTTATTCAAAAACTATATTATTAAATATTGACAACTGATATTAATTAATTAAATAAGAATTTAATCAATTAGTCATGAGATTTTTGATTTATTGTCAAAATTAAATAATACAATTTAGGAATAAATTGAATTAAATCTAATTACATAATTAAGTGGCAGAATTAAATTTGATTAATTAAATATTCATAATATTCAATTAATCAAACTTTAGGATAAATATGATTTATTGCCAAATAATTATTGAATCAAAGATAATTAGGATAAAGTAGGAATATTTCAAGGAATATTCCCTGATGCAGAATTAGGATAATCAATTAGTGTTTTGATAAACTGATGTGCATATGTGCCTTAGGTTAGGACTTTGATGTCGATTTCGATTGATTTGTAGATGTAAGCGGTTAATGAACTTATAACCCATTTTTGGGGTATTACATTTTGCCCATCTTTGAATCACTATGCGAAGCATAGTGGTTCAAAGATTAGTCTATATTTGATGTATGAAATTGATTTGAAAGATGAACTAATTCTGAGATAGAAACCGATTGAAAGATTTGAAGATGTTAGGTCCTGATTGACCAAAGATAATGTTAACTATAGAACCAATAAACTGATGATTATGAAAAAGTGTCAAAATGCCTGATTCTGAACCTTATGATTACGAAGAAGTGAGTGACCTGATTCTAGACGTGAATGTCCAGAGGAATCATAGTGGTATCACATCTGAATCCTTTAGTTACGAAGAACCAAGAAAATGATGCTAATGAACCGATGGTTACGAAAAGCTGATACAATTTACAAGATAGATTAGGATACCAGATTGATATGGATCTTAATGAATCTGATATGCCCCAAGCGATGTTCCCCAAGTGATGAGGTCTTTAGATGAATCAACAACTAGATGTGGTTGTTGTCTTGATTATCGAGGAAAGATTTGATTGATAGAATTAGATTTATAGACTTGAATGATGTGCAATACCATGCCCCCTTTGGGATGAAAATCAAATTTTGATAAGAAAAGTCAGCATTAAATGGTTTAGAAGCATGTTAATTAATTTGAAAAGTGGGTATACATGTTCGAGAATGCATTCTGCATCGTTTGGAGGTCCTAAAGACCAAGTTTGAGTAGGTTTGACCATGAGTTGACCATGGGTGACCAAGTTGAAATTTTGAATAGTTTGATGTAAGATAAACAGTTAAGTTGAATTCTGGGTTTCTGTGATGATTGAAGGTTGATTATGCAAGCAGTCGGTCGTCCTGGGTCTGAAAATTTTAAATCATGATTTTGACTTAGTAAATGATCTTAGATTTCGATTTTGATCTTGAAAATGGGTTCAGAATGTCGAAATTAGCTAGGGGTGCAATTTTTGTGAAAAACGGAGCACTTTGAAAAATTAGGTCAAAACCTATATAAGGGCCAAAAGGGTCATTTTTAATTCACTATTCATATTTGACTTTTGAAACTTTCATGGAGCCCTCTGAGCAAAAAATGGTCGAGATTAAGGTACCTGTGTCTTCCCACCATTTTGAGCGTAGCCGACGACATCAGAGACCTCCACTGTATGGACATCCGATAAGTGGACCTCTGTGCCTCTTTGTAAATTCCATTTTTGCATGTTTTCAAGCTTTTTAGATCATTTTTCGTACGTTAGGAATTTTCAATTTTTGCATGCATAGAAACTCATACGACAGTCCCCTAGGACTCGTACGACATTTGATTTTTCTATAGAGTGTCATCCCAGAACCCCTATAAAATCGTATGAGAGGGACCCAAGTGTCGTACGCCGCTTGTTAGGTCCCTCAATTGTTGTATGAGAATGAATACATTGTCATATAACCATGAATTGTCATATGAGACCCTACAGAAACTTGTATGAGTTTTGATACCATACGGTATTGTCGTATGGAAAACAGTGAGCTAAAAACACCCTTTTAGGTCAAAATTTTGAATTTTCTGATTTCTTAGGCTGATTCCTGAGCATTTAATTTATCTTCTAAGATAGTCAACTTTTGAATTTTTGTACTTTTAGCCTATTTTTCAACCAAGTTACTGATAGGATACCCTGTTTCTATGTTGTGTAGGTCATCTATCCTGATGTCCATGTTCGTATCTCACATCTTGCCACTCAGAGACTCTGTTTGTCACTTCCTGATCCAGTGAGGGTGCATTTGACATCATGTGGTTTTGAGTATCTGATCTGGTTACCAGAGATTCAGGTAAACCACATTTTAATGATTGCATTGATAGAGCATTTTCATTTAGAGACGCATACCTTCCATCTGCCTACTGGAGAGTTGACGGTCACACCAAAGGATGTGTATCGTATTCTACGTATTCCATTCCATGGCCTGCGTCCTGACTATGTGAGTTTGGGGAACTCCGGTCTACATGCTTTTAGGAGAGTGTTTGGCGATGACACAGAGTTGACACAGTCGATCTCCTGGGAGTTTTTAGTGTAGAGTGTAATACCCCAAAAATGGGCTATAAGTTCATTAATCTTCTATATCAACATATCGAACAAAATCGACATCGAAGTCCTAACCTAAGGCACATTTGAACATCATCAAATCCTAATTGATTATCTCAAATTCTACATCAGGGAATATTCCTAGCAATATTCCTAATTATCTTAATTATCTTTAATTTTATAATTATTTGGCGATAAATCATATTTATCCTAAAGTTTGATTAATTGAATATTCTCAATATTTAATTAATTAGATTTAATTTGGCCACTTAATTATTTAATTGAATTTAATTCCATTATTCCTAATTATGATATTTAATTTTGACAATAAATCCAAAATCTTACAAATAATTGATTAAATATTTTATTTAATTAATTAAATCATTTTATCAATTTTTAATATTGTAATTTTGAATAAAAGTTTGAAAAATGATTGATTAACCCATAAATCAATTGTTTTATTTCCAAAATCAGTTAAGTTGAGAATAAATCACTTTATTTATTTATTAATTCATAAATTATCCATGTGCACAATCAAAGAGCAGTTAAACTCCAAATTAGAAAATCAATGCAAGTTATTGACTTTTTGGAACTCAACATCATTTTTGAGTTTTAAAGTTGATCTAAACTTCTAATTTGAGTTAAAAAGTTATTTTTGCATGATTTGCATGTTTTTGTGAATTAAATTATCTTTATTTAAAAATAACTCAAAAATTCAGTTGAGTTATTTGAGTGATTTATGGCTTTCTTTCATGCACCTCCAAAGCCCTAGATTTTTATAAATTAAGGCTTCAGCTCATCCCAAATCATCTCATAATTTGCAAACTTATTCTGGTAAATTGCTATCTAGAGAATCAGAGCTTCTTTGCGAATCAACCACATTTTGTGAGATCACTTTTGTTTTCATATTATTTTTGTGAACAATACCTTGATTATGATCCATCTACTACTACTGAGGACTATAAAATGCATCGTGCTAGCTTGAAGCATCAATACTACAAGGATCTCTCCTCTAAGAACTCTCATGCTGAAAATAAAGATTACACTCTCAAGAAAGATCATGTTAATGATGAACCTTTGTCTTGTGATGGTTCCCTTCCATCCCCTACTTCCTCCAATAACCATACACTTCCTAAAGCTTCTGAGTCTTCCAAATCTTTCACAAATCCTTCATCCAACGAAAGTCCTGATACTTTTCATACGATTCCCTATAGTTATCCTCAAGGGCTACCCCTTGAAGAAACTCAAGCTAACCTTCACTTGGCTACCAATACTTTCAATAATGCTAAACCTAAAGAGCCTAAGCCTTCATATGCTATAATTCTTACTTAGCTAGTCCTCCACCATCTCTTCCAAAGTCTTCCATACAATCCCAACATGCTTCCTTGTCCTTAGAAGTGGCTCCATGTCAAGAGGACTCCAGAAATGATAAAGAAAAGAACATAAAGAAAGATCAAGATCAAGAACCCTCCATGTCTTCCACTCCTTTTCATGATGTCTCTTATCTGCCTCAGGGTTCTTTTGATCCTGCACACCCTTTTTCATGCATTCCACCATATGTTAAGTCTTATACTAAGCAAGATTAAGCTACTACTTACACTGTTGAGCTTATTGACAATCAAAATAACCTTACTACACTTTCACTTTCCAAAGATGATACTTCCATTAAGGTTGGTAAAAATGGCGTTGTTCCTTCCAATGTTAAGCCTATTGAAAATCAAGAGAAAAATCATGTGCTTATGCTATCCAAAGATCCTTGTCAAGATCAAAGTCTTCCATCTTCTTATTCTACCACTCCATGTTCACTTCCACTTTCTACTCTTCCTAAGTCTTTGCAAGCTTTTAAAAATCCTATCAAAGAAGGTGCTCATATTCAAGATGTCCACGATTCTATTAAAAATTCTAATGCTCACTCTAAAGATGTTGATGTCCTTGGTTGTCATATAAATGTTGATGAACTTGTTAATTATCCTTTTGCATCTTCCACTTCCATCCTAGGACCTCTTCCACCACTACAAAGGGCTTCACGTCTTCCTTCCATCTTGGGTCCTTATGTCCCTTCACTTTCCCCTCCTAACTCTCCTAATTCACCATCCATCTTGGGTCCTTACATCCCTCCATCTCCCATATTTCCTCAAGATCAACATAGATGTATACCCTTGAATCCTTTTCATCCACCCACCCATCTAAACCAGTCATATCCTCCTTCTTCCACAAGTCCCAAGTCTTTTGGAAGTAACTTGAATGTTCAATACAAGAAAAAGAAGCAATACAAGAATTCATAAAAAGAGAAGATCACCATGTCTCCTCTAAACGACATGGAGGCATAAAGTCAAAAGAGATATCTAAGAAAAAAACTACAAGACAAGTATGGGTTCCAAAATCCATCATTAAAGATATTCTCTCTAGATCATCAAAAAGAAATGAAAAGCCTACAACTATATGGATTCCAAAGTCTCTCTTGAAAGAGTCTAGTGTTGAGCAAAAAGTGAAGTTGACATTCAAGCTTCCAAAGACTTCCACTTCATCTTCTTCCAAAAATATTCTTCCATTCCATGTGCCTAAACCACAACCTCTGCTATCCATTCACCATATTCTTTCACGTATTACTTCATTCACGTTTCCTCCACCATCTCGCCACCCTTCAAGGTGTGTGTTGATGTTGATGTTTCCTTCCTTTCCATTTACCCTTTCACAATCCTTCCATTCATTATCCTTCTACCTTCTATACTTTTTTCTCATTTGTCTATTCCTCCTATCTTCCAACCTCACTTGCTTTACATAAAACCTTATCCTCCATTTTTCTCTTCCATCTCCCTTTCCCTATCAGCATTTTTGAGTGTATCATTTTGAATCCTTGGCATATCATGGTTTATCCTTTCAAGGAGCATTATCTAAAAAGCTTGCCTTCTTCCAAAAAAATAATAAAAAAATAATAAAAAAAAGTAAAAAATTGAAAATGTGCCTTGGTGGAAACTTGGAAACAGGTGCCTTGGTAGCAAAAGTAAAGAGAAATAAATTCATCCTATGGTGAAAACCACTCCCTTGTGGTGCCTTAGATAAGTACCATGATGAAAACTTGGCAATCAGACATCATGCATAGTTCTTCTACATATTTCATCCATTTCATCTTCTCTCTTTGATCTTGACAATGTTGATTTATACATGAACATTTGGCTATTTTGTGAGCTATCTTACGATGATCTTGTTTTCATTCCCTTCCTATTTAGCCTTCATATTTATTTTCCTCCATTCATTCTAGTCTTTCACTATCATTTCCCCTTTGGTCTTGATCTAATAAAAAAAGAAAGAAAGAGTAAAACACAGTGCTATGAAGCCTCTTGACATGTCTACTCTTTTGAACTACATCCTTTCCTTCTTTGGCATTACGCTTTTGTGACTTATCCTATGCTGGCCTTTCATTGCTTGTCCAAATGTGCTTTACATGACAATTTTTCCCTAGCTTGAGTATTCTTGAGGAGTTTTCCCTTGAGGATTTCTTCCCTTCATTCTCCTTCATTCTCTTGTCTTTCATCTCTTCCACCAGCTTGCCAATCTCTCTTGTTCTCCACCTTGCTAGACATTGGGACTGCATGATATGATCTTGCTTGGGAGTTTGCAATGGAAAAAGATGCTATCAAGTATACCAAGTATCCAAAAAAGTATAAGAACAAGTACCAGAACTAGTATCAAAACAAGTATCAGAACTAGTACCAGAACAAGTATCAGAACACCTACAGGAGCTACACCTTTCACTTTAGTTTATGGGTCTGAAGTGGTCCTGCCTATTGAGGTTGAAATCCCATCACTAAGAATTAGAATGCATGGTCTGGTAAGTGATGATGACTACAGAGTGTCTAGGTTGCAAGAACTTGAACTACTAGATGACCGCAAACAAGCAGCGTATGATCATCTCAGAGTATATCAGAAGAGAATGTCTAGAGGCTACAACAAGAAAGTCAAACACAGAGAATTTCAGGTTGGTGATCTAGTCTTGAGAGAAAATCCTAAAAATCAATCACATCAGGAACACAAGGGGAAGTTTGAACCCAACTGGCTAGGTCCCTTTGTAGTCACTACTACTTTTAGCTCTGGTGCCTATCAACTCTCAACAACTGAAAGAGAACAGCTCCAAGAACCAATCAACGTTCTCCATCTGAAGAAATTCTATGCCTAAGGCATTTAGTCTATGGTAAAATGTCCTAAAAAAATCTTAAAAATTAGAAAAAGTCTTGAAAAAATGAACATCTTGGTGAAAACCTAGCAATAGGCGCCTTGATGATTCACAAAAAAATTGAAAAATATCAAAAATTCAAAAAAATTGAAAAAATAAAAAATACAAAAAAATGAGAAAAAAAAAAAGGTGCCTTGGTGAAAACCTGGAAACAGGCACCTTGGTAGCAAAAATAGAATCTCTACCAAGATGGTGAAAACCTGGCAAACGGGTGCCACTTGTTTCAAAACACTTCATCTATTAGTGTAATCTTGGTCTTTCCTAGCTTTCAATCTTGCTTTAGTTTGTATGTATCTCCTAGTTTATTTCTGCATTCTTGTTCTCAATAAGTCAGTTTGTACACCAATCAGCTCAAGCGTATGTATCCTATCAATGTTTAACACTTGGGGGCAATCATAGTCATATCCTATGGTCTCTAGTATATCGTAGACATATCATATCCAGTCAGAGTCCTTTGAAGCTTCATCCAAGTTAGTCAATCTGTCTTGTCTCCAGAAAGGATTTTGTATCTACAAACAATGCAATCAAACACAAACTGAAAATAATCTATACTTTTTACATGCTTTTATCTCCTTGTATGCTTGCTGATTCACATTGAGATTTTTGCATATTATGTCCTTTCAAGCTCTTCGATGATGTCCTTTATAGGATTTAGAGAGTGATGATTGGGGGCATAATCTTTTCTTTATTTTTTGCTTGTATGTGAAAATCTAACAACTTTGAAAATTCTGGATTGAAATGGTGTCCGACTATAAGAGCCTCTATCTTGAATTGGATGGCCATGCTTACCTCTACCATTGATACCTGAAAGATTCAAGGAAGTTTTGATCTAACTATTATCTTTTTGAGTGAGTTCTTTCTCCTCCTGTGAAACGTGATCTTACCTAAGGATGTGAATGATAAAGTGTCACTACAGGTAATTCACATTGGATTTAGAATGATCTCTTGACTATTTGATGTGTTTGAATGCAAGGCGTATTCTGGTCATCATGATGTTTATGTTTTGATGCTTATACAAATTGCTATATCAAAATGGACATGATATTCAGATCATCCTAGCGTTTGTGCCTTGGTGCTTATATCTAATCTGACATTTCAAAAATAAAATCAGTATTCATATATCTATGGTTGATTGACTAGTGGATGTTGTATTGATTCCTGCACATACAAATCAATATTCATATGTCTATGGTTTCATAGCTGGTGGGCATTGTATTGATTTATCCGGTTACCTAAAAGTTCAATGATGATAACAAATCGACATATGATTAGTGAGTAGGTCCTAGGTCCTAGGTCTTAGGTTGCATTTCATTCTGCATGTCTCTTTGCATTTTGCATGTTTGCATGATCTCACAATGGTTGGCTAAACTTCAATGCTTAAACGATTCTTCAAATTGCATCTTCAAATCTAACAAGAGCTAAATCTTACACAAAGGTTCCTCCAATGAAACAGTAAGTAGAATCTTTTTTCGGGATCAAAATCAAAATTTAAGATTGTTTATATTATTAACTACTTGCATAATCAACCTTCAATCATAGTAGAAATCCATTTTTCAACTTAACTGATTATCTTCCATCAAACTATCAAAATTTCAACCATGGTCAACTCATGGTCAAACCTAGTCAAACTTGGTTGTCTGGACCTCTAAACGATGTAGAATGTGTTCCCAGACGTGTTTAACCACTTCTCAAATCAATTAACATGCTTCTAAACTATCAACGCTGACTTTTCTTGTCAGATTTCAATTTTAATCTCGAAGTGGGCATGGTATTGCACATCATTCAAAGTATGTAATCTAATTGATTATCATATCTTTATTGATATCATATCTTTCCTTAGTAATCAAGACAACAACCATGTCTAGTTGTTGATTCATCAAAAAGACCTCATCGATCGAGGCAAATCTATCATCACTTGGGGCATATCAGACTCATCGAGATCCATATCAATCTAGTATTCTCTTAATCTTGTAAATTGTATCAGTTTTTGCAACTATTGGTTCAATTGTGTTATTTCCTTGGTTCTTTGGTAACTGAAGGGTTCAGATGTGATACCTACGTGGTTCTTCTAAGACAATCGAGTCTAGAATCGGTCACTCACTTCTTTGCAATCATAAGGTTCGGAATCAGGCATTTTGACGCTTTTGTTTCATTGGTTCATCGTTGCTACAGTGAACATTATCTTTGGTCATTCAGGACCTTGCATCATATCCTCAAATCTTCCAATCAAATAATCTTTCATATCAGTTTCATATCTTTATCGTACACAGACTATCTTTGAACCACTGCGCTTTGCACAATAATTCAAAGAGGGGCAAAATGTAATACCCCAAAAAAGGGCTATAAGTTCATTAATCTTCTATATCAACATATCAAATGAAATTGATATCGAAGTCCTAACCTAAGGCACATCTGAACATCATCGAATCCTAATTGATTATCTCAAATTCTGCATCGGGGAATATTCCTAGTAATATTCCTAATTATCTTAATTATCTTTAATTTTATAATTATTTGGCGATAAATCATATTTATCCTAAAGTTTGATTAATTGAATATTCTCAATATTTAATTAATTAGATTTAATTTGGCCACTTAATTATTTAATTGAATTTAATTCCATTATTCCTAATTATGATATTTAATTTTGACAATAAATCCAAAATCTTACAAATAATTGATTAAATATTTTATTTAATTAATTAAATCATTTTGTCAATTTTTAATATTGTAATTTTGAATAAAAGTTTGAAAAATGATTGATTAACCCATAAATCAATTGTTTTATTTCCAAAATCAGTTAAGTTGAGAATAAATCACTTTATTTATTTATTAATTCATAAATTATCCATGTGCACAATCAAAAAGCAGTTAAACTCCAAATTAGAAAATCAATGCAAGTTATTGACTTTTTATAACTCAACATCATTTTTGAGTTTTAAAGTTGATCTAAACTTCTAATTTGAGTTAAAAAGCTATTTTTGCATGATTTGCATGTTTTTGTGAATTAAATTATCTTTATTTAAAAATAACTCAAAAATCAAGCTGAGTTATTTGAGTGATTTATGGCTTTCTTTCATGCACCTCCAAAGCCCTAGATTTCTATAAATTAAGGCTTCAGCTCATCCCAAATCATCTCATAATTTGCAAACTTATGCTGGTAAATTGCTATCTGGAGAATCAGAGCTTCTTTGCGAATCAACCACATTTTGTGAGATCACTTTTGTTTTCATATTATTGTTAGATCATTTTAGCGTATCAATTTCCATATTAGCATAGATTCATATCAAGTTTTCATCATATCATTGCATAGAAAATCAAAAAAATATAGATTAATTGCATTCATATTTCATATCAGTTTTGCATTCAAATCCTTCATTTAGGTGTCGTCAAGGTCACTGATCTCGATAACAATATGAGAACATCATACTTGCACCTATTAGAAGGTAGTAAATCACCTGGTTAGTTTAGCTTTCAATTCATTGCACGATTTCATTTTTGCTAACCTCTAATGTTTTACTGAAGTGTTGTGTCTACAGATCAGGTACAATTTTCACACACACATAGAGATACTCATAGACTCAAGTGTATCATAACAGGCATGATAAGTGGCATCATTATGTTTGACCATTAGCAGAACGGTCTCTTGATGGGCTGGGCCCCAATGGTTACTCATTTGATGGTGACACCTTTTCAGTTGGGTTGGGGTCAGTGTATGCTAACTCATATGTTCTCTGAGATGCACACGATTGTGTATCAGGAGAGAAAGTCATTTGATTCTGGTGCATTAGTTCTTCAGATTTGGGCATGGGAGCACATCCTAGTATGCAAACTAGTATGTCAGCCACAGGGCTAGCCCCAGGAGCCGGTGATATATGTATATTCTGGTTACGTGACACAGGTGCACATGGGCATTACAGAGTATTGGAGGTGTGTCCTTGATGATATGACATTTGTGCTCTGGCATCCTTATTTACAGATAGAGGCCTAGCCTACTACCCATGAGCAGTTTAGTTATTTCTTTTAGAGTTGAGTATTGATTGGTCAATCCACCACTGTGATCAAGAGATTTATCATTATCAGAGTGTGGCAGTAGTATGGTATCATTCAGGATGCCCCACAGGACTATGCCACATATGCACAGATAGTCCAAGAGATTGGCCTAGGATGGACATAGCGGTTATCTTATGCTTTGTGTACACAGGAGTACAACAGTATTGTTGGCAGAGACTGGGACTACCGTCCTGATGTTGTAGATGCTGGAGTGATAGATGGGTTCATAGCTTCACTTGTAGAGCATCCCATATATAGATTTTCAAATCCCACTAAGTTGATACCCTCGATGGAGGAGGCCATGGATGTGATAGGTGCTCTGATGGGTCGAGGTCAGAGATGATGTGATACACAGATTTTGATGCCCCATCCTACACCTCTGAGGTTGAGAGAAGTGGTGACACCATAGAGACCATCTGGTCACATGAGACCACCTCGTCCTACTAGCTCTACAATAGGCAGACCTACAGTTTTATAGAGGAGAGTGACTAGAGGGGAGAGTGATACATTAGGCAGTATTGATAGTGCTGACGAGGTACTTGGCGATGAGCAGTATGTAGGTGCTGGTCCTGATCCTATACAGGATGATACAAATTTTGATCTTGGTGCTGAGGTGAGACGTTGTAAGGCACAGAGGGCAGAGGCTACTGATCAGCCAGCTAGAGATACAGATATGCTCATGACAGATGTAGATCCTGGTCTAGCATAGACTCCTTAGGAGATGATTAGGCACTTGATATTATAGGTTAGGGACCTGAGAGTATAGAGTGCTCATTTTGAGGAGCGATTCATAGAGGCTGAAAAATAGTAATCAAAGCTCCAAGAGGAGAACATGAGATTACAGGTAGAGGTGACACATCAGACTTCTCGAGTTGCATACTATGTTTCTGCCTATTATGCCATCATTCCTATTGGTTAGAGAGTACCGACATACTCCTAGTATATGATAGCATCAGAAGGAGCGAGGGCACCCCGAGCTGAGGTAGTGTCTGATGCACCACCACCACCTCCACCAGATGTAGAGGATCAGGTAGACAGCTGACCTATCTGGATATTCTGATATTTTTGTCATTTTGTTCATATATACTTATCTAACTTTTGATAGCTCACATGAGCTCATTCTTTTGTACTTTGTGCCAGTAGTGCACCCTTGATTATTTCAAGTTATATGATATATATGAGATTGAGATTTTGTTTATGACCTCATTTGTACTTGTCATGTTTTGATTTATGATGATATCATGTGATGTAAATACAATGAATAGTGTAGAATGTATGTATGGATTTATGCAATGCAATGATTTCTTTCAAATGTATGAATGCTATGCAAATGTAATTGATTATGGAAAATGGATGAAAATGTATGATTTTGATGATTCTCATGTATGTAATGCAATGCAATAGATGGAATGAACATGAAACGTAATGTAAATGCAATGATACACATGATATGTTTTGTAGGTATTGATGAAGACAAGTACTCAGTCTTATGTCAAAAGGATGTTTAACCCAGGATGGTAACTTCTTGCATTTCTGCGAGGAAACCTTCATGTGAGATTCAACTCTTCATGTCAAGTTTAAGTTTAGGTTAGAAGAATCGTTTAAGCATTTTGAGTGTATTTAGCAATTTGTGAGATCATGCAAGTATGCAAAGTGTAAAATGACATGCAGAATGAAATGCAAATCGAAGACCTAGGACCTAGGCATTGATCATGTGTCGATTTGTTTTCATCATCAAACTTTTTATTAGGTAATTGGATAAATCAATACAATGCCCACTAGTTAGGAAACTATAGACATATGAATATTGATTTGTATGCGCAAGAATCAATACAATGCCCACTAGTCAGACAACCATGGACATATGAATATTGATTTTGTTTTCAGAATGTTGAAGTAGATATAGGCACCAAAGCACAAACGCCAGGATGACCTGAATATCATGTCCATTTTGATATAGCAATTTGTATAAGCATCAAGACATAGACATCGTAATGACCTGGACACTCCTTGCAATTGAAAAACATCAAGTAATCAAGAGATCATTCTAAATCCAATGTGAATTACCCATAGTAACCCTTTATCATTCACATCCTTAGGTAAGATTGCGTTTCACAGTAGGAGAAAGAACTCACTCAAAAAGAAAATAGTTAGATCAAACTTCCTTGAATTTTCTGGGTATCAATGGTTGAGGTACTCATGGCCATCCAATACGAGATAGAGACTCTTACAGACGGACACCATTTCAATCCAGAATTTCCAAAGTTGTTAGATTTTCACATACAGGAAGAAGACAAAGAAAAGATTATGCCCCCAGTCATCACTCTCTAAATCCTATAAAGGACATCATCGAAGAGCTCGAAAGGACACAATATGCAAAAATCTCAACATACAAGGAGATAAAAGAAGTGAAGCAAAGATTGTTTTCAGTTTTGTTTTGATTGCATTGTTGTAGATGCAAAATCCTTTCTGGAGAGGAGACTGACTGAATGACTTGGATGTAGCTTCAAAGGACTTTGACTGGATATGACTCGTCTGAGGTATACTGGAGACCATAGGATATGACTTTGATTGCCCCCAAGTCTGAACATTGATAGGAAACAAACGCTTTAGCTGAATGGTGTACAGACCAACTTATTGAAAACAAGAATGCAGAAACAAACCGGGAGGTATATACAAGCTAAAGCAAAACTGAAAGCTGGGAAAGACCAAGATTGCACTGATAAATGGAGTATTTTGAAACAAGTGGCACCCATTTGCTGGGTTTTCACCATCTTGGTAGAGATTCTATTTTTGCTACCAAGGCGCTTGTTTCTAGATTTTCACCAAGGCACTTTTTCTTTTTCTCATTTTTTTGTATTTTTCATTTTTTCAATTTTTTTTGTACTTTTGATATTTTTTGATTTTTTTGTGAATCATCAAGGCACCTATTGCTAGGTTTTCACCAGGATGATCATTTATTTCAGGACTTTTTCTGATTTTTATAATTTTTAGAGGACATTTTTGAATGCTGAATGCCTTAGGCGTAGAATTTCTTCAGATGGAGAATGTTGATTGGTTCTCAGAGCTATTCTTCTTTAGTCATTGAGAATTGATAGGCACTAGAGCCAAAAGTAGTAGTGATAACAAAGGGACCCAACTAGTTGGATTCAAACTTCTCCTTATGTTCTCTATGTGATTGATTTTTAGGATTCTCTCTCAAGACTAGATCGCCAACCTGAAATTCTCTATGTCTGACTTTCTTGTTGTAGCCTCTAGACATTCTCTTCTGATAGACTTTGAGATGATCATGCACTACTTATCTGCACTCATCTAGTAGTTCAAGTTCTTGCAACCTGGACACTCTGTAGTCATCATCGGTTACTAGACCATGCATTCTGATTCTTAGTGATGGGATTTCAACCTCAATAGGCAATACCACTTCAGACCCATAAACTAAAGTGAATGGTGTAGCCCTAGTGGGCATTTTGATACTTGTTCTATAGGCCTAGAGAGCTAGATTGATCATGAGATGCCAGTATCTTCCTATTTTATTAACTGTGTGGTGCAAGATTTTTAATAAATTCTTGTTATAAGCCTCTACTTGTCCATTCCCTTGAGGATAGTATATAGATGACAAATGTTGTGTAATATTGAATTTGTCACATAGATCATCTAAGTATTTGTTCTTCAATTATCCACCATTATCTATGACTATAGAGTGTAAAATACCATACCGACATATGATGTAGTTCAAGATGAATATTGAAATTTGTTTACCAGTTGCTTGAGTCAAAGGGGCTGCTTCTACCCATTTTGTGAAATAGTCTTTAGCTATAATAATATGGGTATGTCCATTAGAAGAATGAGGATGTATGGCTCCTATAATATCAAATGCCCATTGGTGAAAAGGCCATTGTATAGTAAAGGGAATTAGATCTCTCCCTGGTGCATGAATTAAGTTACCATGTACTTGGCACTTTTGACAGTTCTTAGCAAACTTGATAGCCTCTTTTTCCATTTCAGGCCAATAGTACCCAACCCTAATAATTTTTTGAGCTAGTGTTAAACCGTTGGAATGTGATCCACAAATACCATCATGGACTTCCTCTAATGCATGTTGAGACTCTTCCCATTATAAAGATCTAATTAGTGTACCATCTAGACCTCGTTTACACATATCATTACCAATGATGACATACCGGGATGCATTGCAGATAAGATATCATTTCTCATGGTAGTTGAAGGTATCGGGAATGATTTGGTCTTGGAGATAGGAGAAAAGGTTTTTGTATCAGGATAAATCATGACCAACAACAGTGTAGATCATGCGGGTTTTGGGGGAATCATATGCAGGATAAGATAGTGCATCCACCAGGAACTCATAGCATAGCTCATGTTCAGGCTACTGTAATAAAGTAGATAGCGTTGCCATAGCATCAACAACTTTATTCTCTGTTCTAGGTATTTTCTCAAAGGTGATAGATATGAAATATTTCTTTAGATCATCTACCATTCTTTTGTATGGGATTAGTTTTCCATCTTTCATTTGATACACATCATTGACTTGGTGTATTACAAGTTGTGAGTCTCCATGAATGTGTAGTTCTATCACTCTTCAGTCAATTTCTATTTTCATGCCATTAAGAAGGGCTTCATATTCAACAATATTATTTGTGCAAGGAAACTTGATTTTGAATGCTTTAGGGATTGAGTATCCTTGAGGAGTGATGAACAATATGCCTACTCCAGATCCATTCTGTGTATAGGAGCCATCAAAGAATAACTTCCATGCTCTAGAGGAAAGATTCATGATAGAGGAATCTAGGAATTCCATTTGCATTGGTGTATCATCAAACAAAAGTGCATCATCTAGTTGATCAAAAATAACTTGGCCTTTGATAGCTTTTCTTTCAACATATTCAATGTCAAATTCACTTCATAGCATCACCCATTTAGCTAGTCTACCCATGAGGGCAACTTTGCTTAGTAGGTACTTTAGTGGATCAATCTTAGCTACCAAATGTGTGGTATGAGCCAACATATAATATCTCAGTTTCTATGATGCAAAGATCATAGATAGACAAGCTTTCTCAATCATGGAATAGTTCTTCTCATAGGCTACCAATGTTCTACTGATATAGTATATAGCTCTTTCCTTCTTATTCTCATCATGTTGTGCTAGCAATGCCCCCAGTGATGTATCTGTAGCAGAGACATATAAGATCAATGGCTTCCCTTGAATAGGAGGCATCAAAATAGGAGGATTTGATAGATATTTCTTGATATGATTAAAGTTTTTTTCACATTCCTCATTCCATGAAAAAGTCACACCTTTATGTAATGTCTTTGTGAAAGGTTGTGATATGTCTGCTAGCTGAGATATGAAGCATCTGATAGATTGTACTCTTCATTGTAATCTTCACATTTGACTAATATTCTTGGGAGGTTACATCTCCATGATAGCTTTAAATTTTGTTGGATCTACTTCAATTTCTTTCTTTGAAATAATGTAGCCTAAGAGTTTTCTAGAAGTGACACCAAAAGCACACTTCTTATGGTTTAGTCTAAGACTAAACTTCTCCATTCGATCTAGTATTTTTCTCAAATCATTTAGATGTTAAGATCTTATCATAGATTTTTCTAAAGTATCATCAACATAATCCTCCATAGTTTGATGCATCATGTCATGAAAAATAGACCTAATAGCTCTTTGATATGTAGCACTAGCATTCTTAAGCCCAAATGGCATGACATTCCAACAGAAGGTACCCCATGCACATGTGAAAGCAGTTTTCTCTTGATCCTTTGGAGAAATTTTGATTTGATTATATCTAGAAAAACCATCCATTAAGGAATACATCTCGAAGCCCGCAGTCATGTCCACTATCATATCAATGTTAGGTAGTGGAAAATATCCTTAGGGCATGCTTTGTTTACATCTCAAAAATCTGTGCATACTCTCATAGACTTGTCTAGTTTTGATACTGGAACTATGTTAGAGATCCATTCAACATAATCAATAACACAAATGAATCCAGCTTTTAGTAGTTTCTCTAATTCAGCTTTGACCAAGAGTGCAACATGTGGATGCATCTTTCTCAATTTTCGCTTAACAGGTTTGACACCTGGAGCTATAGATAAATGGTACATTATAAGATCAGGATCCAACCCTGGCATATCTGAATAGTTCCATGCAAAGTCGATCTTCTTTTCTATTAGGAATGTGGTAAATTTTTTCTTTTCTTCTTCTAATAAGGATTGTGCTACTTGGATCAACTGTGGTTCTTCCGTTGTTCCCAAGTTGATGGATTGAGTGGGCTCAATTAGAACTGGAGATCTATCCTGTAAATGACTTGGAAGGACATCAAATATCTCATCCTTAGGCACCTCAGAGAGGTTTTCACCTTCAGATACATCTTTTATTATTACTTTTGTAGGTTCTAAAACTACCACAAAGTAGTTTTCACCCTCAAAACTCTTTTTCTTTTTCTTTTTATTCTTATTCTTTTGACTAAGATACTTGATATCTGACTCTATCATGCTAACACTTAGTTCACTGATGGAAGTCATCATAGGTTCAACTGCATTGAGGTAGCAAGCAAGGGCATAGTCATTTGGAAAGGTATAGATATCTTGGTTCTAATTCATGGCGGTTTGGTCAAGAAGTTCAGGATGTTGGATAGTCAAAGTGGTGAAAGATTGGGAAATAGTGTTTATGGATATGGATTTGTCATCATTGGTCCTAACCTAACTCTCAAGTTCGAAGGTGATATTACAACTCAAAACATTCAATTTGTGAATAGGCTCAATGTTATTGTGGGAGTCCACTTCAACCATCAGTGGATCAGATACGTTAAATTCATCATTTCACTCTAGAATTACGTTGGGTTAAGGTGCATATTGTTGAATAACATCAACATGTTTCTCTATAATAAGCTCATCTTCCTCCAGAATGACTCCCCATTCATAGTCATTGGATTCATCTTCTGATTCTGGACCTCTAGGAAATCTAAGAACATGTGTAAAGTCAGGATGGATACCCCAAGAAGGGTTATCCTCAGATTCTAATTTGAATTCATACTCCTGAGAATCTATCTTAGAATAGTTGCCACCTTCCTCTTTGTCTATGTGTTCTTCTTTAAGATCAGTTGGTTCTTGTGGTACAACTGTCTTATGTTCTATAGTAGGTTCTTGTGTTTCTACTACATTGATTCTTGTTACTGGATCATCTTCAGCTTCGAGGAGGTCTTTTATTTCTTTAGGAAAATGCTCATAAGGAATGAGCTCATCAGTGGTGTTTGAATCATCACTATCAAATTGTTGTGTTATTTCCTCCATTGGTTCAATATGTTCTAAGGCATGTGGGGAGTTCTTGCTAAGATAGAAAGGCTTCTTCTTATATCCTAGACTAGTTGTATTCTTGTTTGTTTGGCCATGATGATCAATAGGTGATAGAGGACCTTTACCTTGTAGTCCTAGAGGTCCTTTTCTAGTATATCCCATTTTTGTGATCAATTTATCTCCTGGTCCATATGACTTTTGAGGAATTTTGCTTGAAGTGGAGTCACATTTCTGGACTGATTGGGATTGAGGCTCATCCTTGTATAACCATGTAAGCATGGCTTCGTCTTCCTTAAACTCTTGTTTAGATACTTTCTATGTGACAAAACTTCCATTGAATATGACTTGGGATTCTTTAGCTATAGGTTTCACTTTGTCATAAGGTTGTCCATAAGATTTTGGAGACAATGGGAGAGATGTGAGAGATAAAATAGGTTCCATTGTGTATTCTCCCATGCCATTATCTTTGATTTTGAATTCTTTAGCAATGTCTTCCATTTTGGAGGTTGAAGAAATGTCCAACTACATAGTGAAATATTCTTTGTTATTAGGAACAAGTTTATCAACACTTTCTTTCAATGCATTGCAAGTTGTATATAGATTAGCTGGAATCGTCACCTCTCCTCCTTCATAAGGGAATTTCACACATTGATGGTATGTGAAAGGAATAGCTCTCATTTCATGTATCCAGGGTCTCCCTAGAAGGATGTTGTAAGCCAAAGGTAGATCAAGAACTTGACATATGGTGTCTCTGATAACAAGTCCTATTTTGATAGGTAAGACAATAGTTCCTTTGGAAGATCTTTCTTGCTCATCATATGCTTTGATATTTATCTTCTTCTTAGGATCAATGAAAGTTTTAGATAATCCCAAGTGTGTGATCAAGCTATAAGAACAAATGTTTAGGCCAGTGCCCCCATCTATCAACACACTTTTGACACGATGGTTTTGGATCAAGACTTCAATGTGCAAGGGCTGGTTATGTGGATGACTCAAGGAGTTATCATCTTCCTCTGAAAAGGAGATATATTCTAGAGATGTTAGATGACCAACCATAGTCTAGAATCTATCTAGATCAAGGTTGTCAGGAACATTGAATCCGATTAGAGCTTTGTCTAGAATGGCTCTATGAGCTGGAGATATCCAAAGCAAATCAAACATGGAGATTTTTGTATTTGTATGCTGGAGTTGTTGGACAATACTGTATGATGTTGACCTCATGTCTTTAGGATTCAATTTAGAGGCAGCCTTCTATTTAGAAGCAGATGAGAGATTGAAAGGCATCTTAGGGACATTGGATGAATGTAGGATTTGTCCTTGTAGATGCGCCTGAGCTTGTGATCGAGTAACTGCAATTGCTGATTGATTATCTCTATCTTTTCTTACAATTGTGATGACATTGCAATGCTCAGATAGGCATGGTTCAACCATATTTATGATAGCATTATTTCTAGAGTAAGCATAATTGACTTTAGCACCCGCATTAGGCTAAGAAGATGAATCTCCTTGACCATGTTTCAGAAATAGCTCCATGAAGGCTGTATGATCATTATTGCTTTTATGATTGTCAATTATGATTTCTCCATTCTCAATTTTGTCTTGTATGATGTGTTTCAAGCGGATGCAGTTATTAGTTTTATGACCCTTATTGTGATGGAAGTCACAGAAATTGTTCTTTCTCCACCATTTTGGTTTAGGTTCAGGATCAAAGAATTTTATCTCAGGCAAGGTGATGATGTTGTTGGCTAATAGAGTTTTCATGGCGGATTCCAAGGACTCTCTAAGAGGAGTAAACTTGTGTTTAGGATTTGTAGCCCAAGGTTTATAGTCAGATGACTTCTTGTTTGATTCTGTTACTTTTTCTTCTGAGGCTTTGATAGCTTGGGTGCCAACAGTGAGATTGAAAGAAGGTGCCTTAGATGGGGCACAGATAGTATCAACAACACCATCAGTGACAACGCATTTATTCTTGTTCCAGTTTTTGCCTTTTTCTTTAGAATTAGATCTAGATTCATACTTGTCTTTTTGAAGTGATATGTCTCCTTTTTGTACAAGTACTTTCTCAATTTTGATTTCATTTTCTACCATTTTATCAAAGGATGTATGATTTTGCATTTGCAAATGGTAGTTGATCTCTGGAACAAGGTTATTGATGAAAATTTCCAGCTTCTCAATTTTTGGAATAGGTCTAGCATATAGAGAAAATTTCTTCCTCCATCTTTTGAGAAAAGTCAGGAATGGTTCTCCTCAGTTCTGTTTCAGATTGCAGATGTTGATCATAGTGACCGGATTTTGGATGTTGTAGGAGTATTGTTGATAGAACAGTTTGATTAACTCCTCAAAATTTTTGATAGTTGGAGGCATTTTTGAGAACCAATGAATAGTTGACCCTCCCAAAGATCAAGGGAAAAGATGCATTAGGTAGGTTGGTTCATGCATGAACTCCATAGATTAAGTACAGAATTCTCTGACATGATCTTGAGGATTAGAGTTTCCATCATACTTATCATATTTAGGCATCTCCACTCTCTTAGGGAATGGTAGCATGTACAAGTCTTTATCAAATGGAAAAGGGCATAGAGATTCCATGGAGAACTCCTTAGGTTCCTTCTCTTTTTCAAGTTTGTTGAGTTTGACTTGCATGGCATGCATCTGTTTCATCATAGCGGCGAGTGGAGTTTCTTCCTCATGTGTAATGATATCTTCAACATTAAATTTGGGAGGAAGTTTAACCCCTTGACGAGCTAACTCTAGGAAGTATGTTTCTCTATCTTCTTTCAAGAAATGCATCATCATTTTCTTGAAGTCATCATCATTTTGATATCGAGCAATTTCAAAAGGTGTGGGTTCTTGATCCGCACCATGTTGAGAGTGATGTCCTTGAGACCCTTGGTTCATCCCTCCTTGAGACATATTATTGTTATGAGAGCTAGCAAGGATAGATTGATGTGGAGTTGTCTGATGGCTTCTGTGAATTGATACAAGAGGAATTGGTTGATTACCTATATGAATCAATGCAAGAGGGGTGATGTAACCACCTTTCAAGAATAAATTACCAAGAGTGTCTTCTCCAAATTTACTAGTGTCGTAGGATTGATGAATGGTCTGAGCAATCACAGAAGATATCTCTGAAGAGATTTTGGGTTGTTCTCTTTATTTTCATGATGAAGCTCTAGTTTCCACCATTAACCTTGGGTGAAGCAAAAGAGCAAGATGAAGACAACTGAAGAATAGATTGATTCAAGAAGATCGAATGATGCAACCTTGTCAAGATTGGATTGATTGAAGATTAGATTGGATGTAAATGAAGGATACTGTGCCCTAGTAGTATGGGTAGATTGCCAAAAGATGGCAGACACGAGCTCACAACACTTAGCCATTTTTAGATGAATATTGAATTGAAGATAATTTTGACAAGGTTTTGACAAAAGATGAAAAAGACTCAAATCGATAAATCAGAAGGTTAAATCAAAATCAAGAAACCACTTTAGGAAAATGATTGAATTCTTTCTAGTTACTACTTTGTTCCCGACATGGTGATTTGTTTGACATAATCTGGAAATAGGCTGTAAAAACTAGATTTCTGGCAATTTTGGCAAGTTTCTGGAAATTTTTCAAAAATTCTCATATGACTTTCTACAAGCTCGTACGACAGTGGGTAAGCTTTGGCACGATAATTGACAAGACTCATATGACAATTGCAAAGCTCGCACGACAGTTGATAGCAGATTTTGAACTTTTGCTTGTGATTTCTGACAAAACTCGTACGACAATATACAAGCTACCATATGAAAAATTGGGGGTCCTGATACGATAAATGCTCAAAACTCGTAGGAATTTCTGATCTCGTGGGATGACTTTTGACTCTAGAAAGGAATTTTGTGTCAGATTTTGCAATTTTTTAGTTTTCAAAATCAGTGTGTTTTGCAAGGTTTTCTGTCTAGATTTGAAGTTTGTTTCGGGATCATTCATTTTTAGTAACCAAGTAAGTAAACAAGCACACTGAATAGCAGGCAAGTGATTCCAAGCATGTTTGAAAATAATGAACATGGGAGAAAGCAACCCTGCGCATGAACAATCAAGTGACTTAATGTGCTAATCCCTAGGAATGCTAGTTGTGTATGTTCCAAAAAGTTTTTCAATAATGCACACAGTCCGAGAAAATGAAAAAAATTGGCCTCACTAGGGTTTGTAGTAATGGTCTGACTCTACAACTTTTATGATCTCAAGAGGGCGAACTCCAATCGAGGCACACCAGGGTTTTGACATAGTCTGAGAATTTAATTAATCAGGAGCTGCTAGGGAGATTTGACAACCCAACAAGAGACCACACCTGTGAAGATTTCCTCCACAAGGACATTTATATAGCGGCTGCTGCTACCACAGAAAAAATGGCTATTATCGCTTGAGGTTCCATCCACGTGGTTGACCCAATTAAGGGAATGTCCACTACGGTTAACCCTCTCTAAAGGTGACTCATAAAAGATACCACAGGGGGAATAGATCAGATTCAAGGATCTAGGTTTCTGGTACTATCCAAAAAGGAAGTAGAGCATAATCCCCTAACCTCTTCACTTCACAAAAATAAAGCAGATAGATTAATCCAATATGCTAAGACTGAAATTACCTCACCAAGATCTATGATGTGAACAACTTATGCTCTATTAATCTCTCCGGAGAGAGAATGTATCGATCAAAAGATGAAGACTCAAAAACCCAGTATAACGCAAGATAATCCTAGTATCCTCCCTACCTACAAGGGGATCCTTCATCAAGAAGAGCTTCACATGCTAGAACAAGCGAAAGAAGCCCACTCTCTCAAGATCATCCACAAATAGTGTTCATAGGGCCTATTTACTATGTGTAACAGATATGTAGAAAGCAAATCTATGTTCGTTTTATAGCCCAAAAACTAAAGTTTGTGATATGAAAGCAGAAAAAGTCAGACAAGCTTGACACAAGAGAGTTCGTTTTAAATGTCCAAATTGTAGTGTTATCAGTTGTAGAAGAAATCCTGAATTCCTCGCAACACGCTTAGTATATTTTACCTATTTTAGAAATTTAGTTATACTTTCCCAATCAGAATCAGGAAATATCAATCAGAAACAACAGAGCTCAATTGTTAGGGTTAGCCATTAGTCCAAATCTAAAAATCAAATCTGAAAAACTACCTGAAAATTTGAAATGACAATTGAATCCTGGTATCAAATCTCGTACAACACTGGGTTACCTCTCATATGACAATCCACACCTCATATGCCACTAGGTCACCTTGGGCATGACTTTCTTGAAACTTGCACGACAGTGGGTAACTGTCCACATGACAAAGAAGTCTCCAAATGATAAGCTATAGTTTCTAGTATGAGCCTCAAAAATGCCAAATGTCGTACGACACCTAGAGGGTCCTGGCACGAGTTTCTAACAAAACTCATATGAAAATTGTACAGACAGAGAATAAAACCGCAGAATTGATTAGAAAATGATAGAAAATAGATAGAAATTGATAGAAAAGAAATGGAAACCTGTTTCAGGGCCCCACGGTGGGCACCATAAATGTGTGTGTGAAAATTGTACCTAGCTGTGGACACAACACTTTAGTAAAACATTAGAGGTTAGCAAAATTGAAATTTGCAAATAGTTGAAACTAAGCTAACCAGGTGATTTACTGCCTTCTACTAGGTGCGAGTATGATGTTCTCAGATTGAAATTGAGATCAGTGACAATGAAACACCTAAACGAAGAATTTAATGCAAAAGAATGAAAAACTGTATGAATGCAGATTAATCTATATTTTTGGATTTTGTATGCAATAAGATGAAAAACTAGATACAAAACTAGTCTAGAATGAATGAAATGATATGTAGATTTAATCTAAGAATGATATGAATTTGATATGAAAATCTATGAATGCTTATGACCAACAATGAAAAATTTCACAAATCGTCTGTCGCAAGTGCTTGATTCTTCAACTGCAAATTCGCTAGAGTAATTGTGCAAATTCAAGAGTGGTTAATTGTGAAAAGCTTAGCCTTGTTTTTATAGAAATCCAGGGCTTGAGGATGCATTGAGAAAAGCCATAAATCACTCTTGATAAACTCAAGTTGATTTTTGAGTTAACAAGAAATTAGAAACAGATCAATTCACAAAATCATGCAAATAATCTAAAAACAACTTTTTGACTCAAATCAGAAGTTTAGATCAATTTTCAACTCAAAATAGATGTTGAGTTTCCAAAAGATAACAACTTGAATTGATTTTTTGATTTAAAGTTTAACTACTCTTTCAAATGTGCATAGATAATTATGAATAAATTTAAAAATAAAGTGATTTATCTTCAACTTAACTAATTTTAAATTTAAAACAACTGATTTATGGGTTAATTAATTATTAAATCAAACTTTTATT
The DNA here is from genome assembly GCA_027943335.1 of Chamaecyparis obtusa. Classification (NCBI taxonomy): domain Eukaryota; kingdom Viridiplantae; phylum Streptophyta; class Pinopsida; order Cupressales; family Cupressaceae; genus Chamaecyparis; species Chamaecyparis obtusa. Next base: position 2,085,130 of record BSBK01003050.1, on the reverse strand, counting down.
CAAAAACTATATTATTAAATATTGACAACCGACATTAATTAATTAAATAAGAATTTAATCAATTAGTCATGAAATTTTTGATTTATTGTTAGAATTAAATAATACAATTTAGGAATAAATTGAATAAAATCTAATTACATAATTAAGTGGCAGAATTAAATCTGATTAATTAAATATTCAGAATATTCAATTAATCAAACTTTAGGATAAATATGATTTATTGCCAAATAATTATTGAATCAAAGATAATTAGGATAAAGTAGGAATATTTCAAGGAATATTCCTCGATGCAGAATTAGGATAATCAATTAGTGTTTTGATAAATTGATGTGCAGATGTGGCTTAGGTTAGGAATTTCATGTCGATTTCGATCGATTTGTAGATGTAAGAGGTTAATGAACTTATAGCCCATTTTTGGGGTATTACAAGTGCCAGGGAAATTCACCGAGCGCCAAAGAGATAACCGACCAACCGTGGTAAACAAAGGAAACTGAGCAACACTGAACCAACTCAATCAAAGAAGGAACCAAGTAACATAGGAAAACACAAACGTGTTTTTGGTGACACAAGATTGCCAAGGACTCGAGATGCTCCTGCATCACTTGGATACTTTCAACCCTTTGATTTCATTTTTCTTTAGATATTGTTAAACTTTATTTTTTTAACTTTATTTTATCTTAATTGACTAATTTTTTTATAAGATTATGACAAATGCTTACAATGAAATTTTCTTCTACTATAAGAGGCCTCTTAACTTAAAAATCATTAGCATTTGTGTCATTAAATCCCATGACTTTTATTTTATAGAATTGAGATTTATGGACTTCACGAGTAAACACAAACCTCTCATCACATTTATTTACAAATAAAATCCCTTGAACAACTTACAATAGATGACCACCAACATTGTGAATATCCATAATAGGTCTTTGAAACTCTTATTTATTAGATCATCAAGGTCAAGCCTGGCTTATACTAGCTTCATGTGAACCCTTTCTTCCCTCCATATCTTTTCCATATGAAACATCATTTTCTGCTCTGTCATTTGCTTGCAATTGGTTCTTTTATGCTTCCTTGGCATCATCTTCTTTTCCAATTTCATATAACTCTTGTTTCTTTAATGCTCTTTCATTATTTTTGAAGTCAAATGTTGTTCCTCTCACATTAGGACTTGGTTTAGCTTGACAATACCAAGAGAAGAGTTTCTCTCTGATATAGTTGAATGTGCTTGGTCTTTTAGCTTGCTTTTCTTTATTACAACTATTCAGCACAAGAGTTTTTGGTACTCTATGAGACATTCCATCTTTCAAATGACATTCCTTTGTAATAGGAAATTTTGACATTTTATTAGAAGTGGCTTTTGTTTTCCCATTTCTTGGAATGTTTGTTCTATCTTGAAGAGCCTTGAAAATTGTCTTCAAACTTTCCCTATCCCCATTACTTTCAGCTTTTGAATACATAAATTGTCATCAATTTCTATTGACTCCCAAAAAATTATATCTCCATCTGCATACTAAGATATTTCATCTCACTATTGAAAAAACTATGAAGTATATCATGACTTGTTCCAAACCTCCCATACTTACATAGGTAGCAGTGATGATGGTCGTAGGATTTGGTTTTACACCTACTTATCTCATTTTCCTAAAGGTTTCTAAATCCTTTTCAACAAATCATTCCTTTGCTCCATGTTATGTGAGCATGTCTACCAAATTACTTGAAGCTTATAACCACAATAAAGTGTACTTGCTTGAAAGTGTCTAAAACCCCTTCAACAAAACCCTGCGTGCATACTCAACAATCATTGATTTATGGAGTTGTGTTTCTTTGAGGGGCTCTGTCAAACAATTTATGTGTCCACTCTATTTCACATTTTGGGTGTAAAACAAATTCTCTATTTTGGTAAAATTCATGTATAAATTTTGCTATCTCATTAATAACCACCACTTCATTTGATACATGCTTCTGAGTCTCTTTCAAGGGAGAATTATCTTCCACATTAGAACTATCTGCTATACACATTTCTATATAATTTACATCTTCTTACTTCTCTCAGACCATGTGTGCATCATATAAACTATCTATAAGAACAGTTTCTTCCATTTTACTAAGATAGTCCTTAATCTTTATGATCACTTACTCTTTGAGATATTTCTTGGAATGAATTAGAGATGCCTTGGTATGGTGTATATTCAGCTATGGATTTACATTCAAATGCATACCATAAAAAAATCCTAATATCTCTGGTTGTAACTACGAATGAGACTGCAGGTTCCATCAGGTTGAAGCTTCTCACCCACACTCCCATCGATGTCCTTGTGACTTTAATTACATAGATTATTTTACTTCTTCAAAGGTACATGGCCATATTCATGGAAAGGTGGATCAACACATATAAAACATAAAGAGACAATAATTAAAAGTTGTAAACCCTAGCACATACTATAAGGAAAGTTGTAAGCCAATGATTCCTTGTATGGGCCTTGATCATCCAAGAAGGATTATAAAGAAAGAAGACAATATGATCTAAAGACAAAGAGTTTATTCAATGCACTGTGAGACTAACCCCATATATATAAATGAAAATGATTTTTATTCTATGTAAATGATTCACATTCCATGAAAACATATAAATAACTTTCAAATTTTTTTAAAAAGTCAAATGTTTACATTGAAATTTGCTTCCACTGTAGAAAGCCTCTCGGCTTAATCAAATCTTAAGTGATCCATGTGTTCTTCTTCTTGGAAGCTCTCCTATTATTTAAAGTTGGTTTAGATGGACCTTTTTCAATGGATTTATTCTCATATTGACCATGAATATCTTGGTAATCGATACATTCAAAGATAAAGTGAGATTCAGTTTTAACTACTCCTTTGCTCCAAAAAGTGTACACATTCTTTCTTCTCAAACTCTTTGGGAACCATCCATATACCTATTCTCACACCTTATATGATTAAACCTTGTTCTTAATTGTGTCACTAATAATCTATCCTTGCCCTTAATTTCCAACCCCAAGTAATCTTTTTTATCATGATTCCAAGTGGGGTTCAACTCTTTCACATAATACAAATTTTTTTGCCCCAATTACTTTGTTCACATGACAACCCTAAATTTTTCTAATACAAGTTGTTTAGTTTCTTCATTAGTGTTGGGACATTTTTGCAAGTCAATGTCCCATTTTCTCATCCACTCATTGATTTGTGTCATCCATGTCTTCTTTCTATGAATGAGCCTCTCCTCGACAACCAATTTGGGATGATGGGGTTCTCCATGTTTTCAACATTTTTATATAACTTAACAAATGAATTACCATTAAAGCCTCCATAAAAAATATAATTTCTTCAACCAAGAGAATTTTATAAGAGACTATTGATTTGACTTTGAGGCTACTAGTGATAATATGCTTGTGTATTATTTCTATTTGTGATTTGAAAAGTTGCTCCCCAAACCTCACAACCATAGAGTACAACCAATGTGACCAATAGGCTAAAAATGTTTTTATTGATTTTCTAATCTCATAACTCTTCTTGTCTACATCTATTTTGTAACAAGAAAGAATTGCTCCAATCCCCTTTTATCTATTTTTTTCTACAAGTCCCCCAACTAAGCTTATTGTGAAAATCAATCCCCGAGTACTTGTATTCCTCCACAGTCTTTAAAATATTTCCTTCAAAGATGAAATTAACCTATTTCTTCTTTCTCTTTAAAGAAATAATCATGATCTTAGTTTTGATGTTTTTCACTTGCATCCCAACCTCTTAACAAAAGATTTCTATTACTTCAAAATGTCTATAAAATGTTCTCTCAAATCATGAGTAGTTTGTGCAATTAGAATGAGATTACTAGCATAAAGAAGTAGCTTCACTACATATCCAACAAGTTGGATGCACTCCCCACTAGTTTTGTTTAGCCATTTGAATCACTTTAGGAAAGAACTATGTTTGATAAAACATGTGTCTCAACCTTGTAAATAGTTTTAAAATGTAGTTGGTATTTTTCTACTTGTCGGTGCCTTGAAAATGGGAATATTAGTTGTCAAAAGATTCCTTATCCATAGTATATTATGGAAGGTCCATTTTTAGAGGTTCTATGACACATTTTATGACAACTATAAGGATTAAAAATAGGGTAGAAGAATTTGGATGTGAGAGACTATTTTTAACTTTGATTCTTGCATATCTTGGGCAACACATGTCAAGGATGGGAAACACAAGTCAAGAAAGTTTAGCACATGGTTTTGTAAGCCACTAATGGTTTCTAAGTTATGAGAAACTTATAAAATGAGGTCTTGAGGAGTCTGTATCATTGAGTCTTGTTTGCAAGATAGGATGCTACCAGGATAATTTTGAAGTTCCTCCAAGCTTGAGTTGAGGTGAAACTCTTGTAAGAACTTGAATTACAAGTGTGTTGTAATACGTTGTTGATTTGATAATATATTATGCAGATTTTGGAGTGGGTTTTTTATCAAATAAGGATTTTTCCTACAAAAAATCATTATGTTTTGTTTTTATTATTATTTTATTTATGTTCTTATTTATTTCTTGAAATCTTTGTAATAGTTATATTGAAATTTGCATAATTGTCCTCTCATGATTAGTGTAGGAAGCATTTCCACACACACACCTTTGATTCCTTACAAGTGGTATTAGAGCCTAACCATTTTTGGAACTCTATTTGTAGGGTATGGGTTTTTTTGAGATAATCAAGTTTTGAGTGGGAGCTTGTGCAGACTATCTCATTTTATGTATTGCAAGATAGTAAATATATCAAGCATATCGAGGAGGATTGAAATAGAGAAGTTTTTTGGCATGAAATTTAAAATGTGGAAGGTGAAGTTGGAAGATTTATTAATTGATCAGGATATATTGGATGCGGTGGATGAAAATATTTAGAGGCCTACATATCCAAATTTAGCTACATGATATGATGCAATGGATAGAAAAGATAAAGGTCTCATAAGATTGTTCCTTACAGACTTAATTCTAGTAAATGTCCATGAAGAATCTACTTCAAAGAAGCTTTGGAAGAAGTTAAGTGAGATCTACCAAGAAAAATCACTTGTGAAATAAAATTTCTTGAGAGTAGAAGAAGGTGAACAAAGTTTTGAGCATCTAGAAAGCTTTAATATGTTGCTGACTCAGTTGACCTCAGTAGGGGTGTTAATGGATGAAGAAGAAAGGTGCCAAATTTTTCTATGCTTGCTGCCAGACTTATGGGACAACCTTGTTATGGCCATATGAAGTACTTTAGTTGTCTCGAAGATGAAGGATGTTGTCGGTTCTCTACTTTTTGAGGAAATGATAAGGAAGGTCTCTTTGAATGACAAAGAGGCTTTGAGTGTTCAAGGAAGATCAAGAAAAAAAGGCAAGAATGAAAATAAACATGGTTTTTATAAGTCCAAGAATAAGGGGAGATCAAAATCCCCTGGTAAATCCAAGGCAATTTGTTGGAACTGTGGCAAACCTTTACACTTTTGAAAGGACTTTAAAGAAGAAGAAGAATCATGAGGAGGAGAAGAAGAATTTGATTTTGAGTACAAGAATGAATATGGGGATACTTTTATTGTAACCTTGGCCACTCATGTAGGTGACAATGTCTTTCCGCATGAATCCTAATAGAAACTAGTTTAGTAAGTATGAAAATTTTGATGGTGGTAAGGTGTATTTGGGTGATAACTCTTTTCTTGATATTGTTGGCTCTGGAAGTATTCATGTGAAAAATAATTTATGGTAGAATTGGATGATTTAATGGTGTCTTGGACATCTTAGGAATAGCCATAAATTTGTTATCTGTTAGCAAACTAATAGATGTAGGTGTGCATGTATAATTTTCTAAAGATGGTGATAGTGATAGGTGCTATGGTGATAGAAAGAAGAGGCAGATTGGGTACATTATACCAGCTTGATGCATGCATGGTTGAGTGCAATAGAACTTGTGATAAGATTGTGACAAAGACTACTCTATTAGAAAAGAGGTGGTTTCTTCTTTAGAAGATGGTCATGGTTTTTGGGTACCCAAGGGTGCTTTGTCTAGTGAATCAAAGTTGTCTCTAGAGAAGACCATGTTATGGCACCAAATACTCATCCACATAGGTGAGAATGGTCTACAAACCTTCAAAAATAAGAACCTTGCCAATAAATTGAATGATTGCAAACTTGAATTTGATTTCTATGAGCATTGTATTTATGGAAACAAGACCACATTCAGTTTTACTTGAGTTCTCATAAGTCTTAATGTGTTTTCAATCTAATACATTCAAATGTTTTTAGTCCATTTGACATTTCTTCTATTGGTAAAATGATTTATTATGTTTCTTTCATTGATGATTTTAGTAGGAGAACATGAGTTTAGTTTCTTAAGAGTAAGGCATAAGTTTATTTGCAATATCTGGTGTATCCTCATCAAAAGCTACATCAAATGTATCCTCTTATTGTGCTGCAACATTTTCTCTATATCATCATCAACAAGGATGACCATTCAATTTTTGAGAATAACTATGACTAGATAAGTCTTCCTTGCTAGAATTTCCTTGTGTAAGGTCATTACCAACAATGATTAGTAACATGTATCTCAGTATGACAAATGTGGTGTAATGAGGGAAAATTGGGAATCAAGGGCTAACACCCACAAAAGAGAGTAGAGGATCCAACCAAAAAAGATCCTACGCTATGCATAATTCCTATATCATTCAAGTAAGAAAGGCTAAGCATGATACAAGCATCATAAAATACCCAAATAAAGAAATGAAAAATATCACCCAATTCCTTGCTTGTTTCTTTGTTCTTTGCGGGCTCTTAGATTTTCTCCTTGATAATGATAGCACAAATATTTGAGAATTATGGTTGTAAAACAATGAAGAATCATCTTCATTTTATAGATTTTTAGACTTCAATAGATGACTCAGATATAGGGGTGTATTTTGGTAATGGATGACCAAGATTAATTGTGACAAGACTAATTGGACATATTACTAAGAATAACTGGTAGATAAAGATTGGATAGATAAGTGATTGCTTAAATTAGAAGATTGATGTGATTAAGGAGATGAATTGAAGAATATAATTAGTATTAAATAATTAAATAAGTATTTAATTGTGCATGAGGGAGAATACATAAATTAAATAATTTAATTATTTTTAGCAAACTTAGTTATCATTGAAGATATTGGTAGGTATCGTAGGAATACACTATTAAAAATAAATAGATTGGGATTGCTCATCTTGGTTCTACAACTTGCCAACTGAGCATTTCCTATGATGAGGCCTTCCCCTTGAGAGGTAAGTCATCCTCTTTATCTTTCTTAGGGCATTTAGCACCTTCTCTTGTTATGAAATATAGGTGGTACTCGACCCCAGGATCCATTCTACCACCATCATGCTCAGAGAGTGGTCTTCATACTTCATCTAGGGCTTCTTTTTTTGTGCACCCTTCTATACATAATTCACTTATTCAAGACCCGCATGTGAAGCCAAGAGAGGGGGCTTCTATCACTGGTGGATAGAGGGTTAGAAAGACATTTAAGGACGTCATTTCTGCCTTTCATTCCCTCCCAAAAGGAGCAAGATTTGTGGTTGATTCTTCCTAGGAGACACCATCAACATATAAAAATGGTAGGAGGGGATGTAAGAGAGCTACTTATCCAATTAAATTTTTTGTCAAGCCTAACTTGCAAGTTTTTAAAGCTATTTCTCATGAAAAAAATAGATTGAATGATATTGTTGTGTTTCTAGTGGCTCAGGACATATCTAGGATTCCTTCTCGTAAATATATAAATGATCGGGTAGGAAATGTATGGTCTAAAAGGATAGGGTATAAACACACATACTACAAAATGGTTCAAAAGGGTTTATTTATAATTTTTTCAAAAACCCTAATAGCCAAAAAGAGGTCGTAAAGAAAAAATATTAGAACATTAGTACCTACATCTTCAGGGCTCTTGCCTAGCCGAAAGATGCTAATAATAATGAAATCTTGGCATTATCAAGCCCTAGATGGGTGAATTTTAAGGAAGTCCCCCATTTCTCTAAAAATTCCTCCCTAAGGCCATGTAAAATATCAGGAGGGTAATCCGTATGGAGGACTCAAATACCCTCCTCCTGTAGACAGATGCTAGAGTCCTTCTAGTAGTTAATACAAGGTTAAACATATATGACTATCTATAATTTAAATTGAATCTAGACATAATTTTTTGCCCCATAAAAATCATGGGAGGGATCAATGCATGTTTCCTACGCCAAAAAGAAGGGCATCATTAAAGAAATTTCCCAATTCTTCTTAAACATTAGATCCCTCCTAAACAAAATACTGAGGGTGAAAAGGAAAGAAACTCTAAAGGCAATAGTCAAAATAGAAACCTCTTTATGGGGCCTGGAAGGAGAGGAAATGAGCCCTCTAAGAATAACTCTAAGGATTTTTCTGAATCTAGGAAGGTTGACCATAGCTATGCCATTACAAGAAAGCTTGATCAACTAAAAGAGGCCTTGAGAGGATCCTCTCCCCAAGAATCAACTCCTGTAACATAGAGCGTCCAATAAGATCCTCCATTGGATGTTACAGTTACCAAGCCATCACACAAAACTTTGAATGCCCAACAACTTGCTATCAATAGACTCATAAAATTTTCTACCCCCAAGAATGACCATCCATAATCCTTTTCCCTTGCTATTGAAAATGATCCTTTTCTCAAGTCAAGATTTGTGCAAGGTAGAGATAATACCAAAGCTACCCCTCCCTTTCTTGGAGGATATTTATCTAAGATGAATGCTTCTCCTTTGAACACCAACTATGATAAGGTAGGAACTAAAGATGGGGAGGATGATCCCTCTCATCTGCCTGATTCCATTAATGTAGTTGCAAATGAAATTGATGCCCTTCAAAGTATCAAGGATGCCTATGAATCTAAGGATTCTCAATCTGAGTACTCCATCATTGTTATTCTTGTTGATGTATCTCCCACCTTTATTTCTCATCTAATTGCATCCAACCAATATGGGATATCATTCCCTAGTGATATATCCCCCAAGGAAGATGGGGAGAGTTCAAACTTGGAGGAGTCACCCCAAGTTATACCTTCTTAATTAGATTGGGCTCTTGTACCTTATGTGAAAAAGTCAGAGGAGTTGGAGAGTAAGGCCATAATGGAAGCCCTCAGTATGCATAAAAGTAAGAAGAAACTCAAAAAAAAGAAGGAATTGAAAGACACAAATATTGGTAAGCCCTCTTTGGGTGCAAAACAAATATACAATTTCAAGGTGAAAAAGAAAAGAGGGAGGCCTCTAGGATCCACCAATAAGAAATAAACTTATAATAACAGAGGGGATCTACCTAAATATTTTAGGAGTTTTAAAACTCCAAAGGATACCACCCTTTGAGTGTTATGGAATTAAAACTGGCATCTTGGAATGTTAGGGGATTGGAATCCCCAGATAAGAAATATATCATCAAAATATTTTTAAATATGAATAAGAATATGGACATTTTGATTCTATAAGAGGTTAAGGCCATTCAATTCAATTTGGACAACAATTTTAAATGCATTTGGAGGGAAGCCAATTCTTTTTCCACCAACCACAGTAAGGGTAGAGGAGGTTTGATTATTCTGGTGGGATATAAATGGAAGGATTCTATTTTCAGATGGGGCCACTCTCCCTATAATAGAGTGGTGTGAAGATCTTCAAGAAAGATGGTATGGAATTTGGAGTCTTCTCAATGTATGCTCCTAATGAACATAAAGAGAGGGTTGAATTGTGGACGTGGATGTTCTTTTTGGAGGATATCCCCTGGATTATGGGTGGATACTTTAATATGGTTGAAAGATCTCAGGACAAACTAGGAAGCAACAAATTTGAGTGGAAGGGGGATGATTTTTTTTTAGAACAAAATGATCAGCAAGTTAAGCATTTTGGATCCCTTAGCAAGAGGGAAAGATGATAACAAGATCATCTAGTATACCTGGTGTAACTTCCAAAGAGGTGGTAAGAGGATATAAAGTAGTTTAGATAGGTTTTATGCTGACAAATTAGTCTTCAAATTTAGACGGGATGAGAGGGGGGTACTATTCATAGTTATACCTTATACCCTTTCACATCATCACCCAATCATTTCTAAGAATATAACTGAAATATACTTAGGGTTTGTAGATACTAAGAGGGATTATTTTTCCCTCAATGGTAGATTTTTGGAAGATGAAGATATTAGGGAGGTTGTTTGCATCATTAGCTAGTTTAATACCTGGTTCTATAATCATGATAGCCTTATTGACAAATGGGTTCAAAATGTGGATAGTTGGAGAACATGTTTTTAGGTTGTTGGTAAGAAATTGGCCAAGGATGCTAGGGCCAGAGACATACCTGTATAATAGTTTGATAGATGTAGAGGACCATGTTCAGAATAATCCTCAAGACCAACATGCTATGGAATCTATTTCTCTAGCTACATATATTCCCTTAGAAAGATTCAAAATTTCAAGATTTAGGGAGCTAAAGTAAGAGCTAGGGCCAATTGGGTCTGCCATGGTGACCGAGGCTCTAAGTTCTTCTTTTAACTGCTTAGGAGTAAGGATAAAAAAGAGATAATTATCTGTATCTAGGATGGGGGCTCTAACCTAACCATCCAAGAGGATATTCTCTAGGCCTTCTCCTAGTTCTATATGCATCTATTATCTTCGAAAGAGGGAGTGATGGATATGAAGTTGGCTAGAGACAAAATCAAAATGATCACCCCAAGGAAACTGAGAGATGAAGATGTAGCTTGCTTCTCTAGGGAGGTCTCGTATGAAGAGATTAAAAAAAACAAATCATGCCATATATTGTACCAATCCATTTTCTTAGCATGGGATTCTCTTCTTGATTCCAGGAATGCATTCATTTGGCCCCTTTCTATCACTTCATGAATCAAATGTACATGTAGAGACCATTTTTTTGATCAGATTTGCATATCTATTCACTCTTGTAACCTAACTCCAATTTGGTTAGGGTTCAAACTCCATGTTTAAATCTAAGTTATGCTTGATCTATAAAGGAAAATTTTGTAAATCATTTTTGAGTTCTCCTCTAGTTCTCTTGCAGTGGCTATGCCCTACACTGTAATTCTATTTTGCCTTGCATTAATAAAAATCCATGTTTTTACCTTTTCTTACATTCAATAGTCTTGTTCATCTCCTTTCCTTATGTTGAGTGCTTATTTTTTGTCTTTCCAATTTCTATGTTGTGTTTAACATGTTCATTCCTTGTAGCATTTCATTCATTTTGACCTACATATAAGTCCTTGGAGAGTAGATTAGTGTTAAGATATGTGTAGTTTGGGAGGCCTTATTAATGTTTAGTGTATTTATAGGTAGGGAGGGACCAAGTTTCAATCTGGTGCATCACCTCCTTTACCTTTTTGCATTCCTCTTTCCCCTTTCTTTGCAAGTTGTTAGTCTAGAATAGTTGATTGAAAAGGAAGTTGACCTTCTTCTAGAGATTCAACCTCACATGCGCAAGGTCCCATACTTGGAGGTTGGTTCAATGTTTTAAAAGGTTTCTTTGGGGTCATACCCCAAGCATGGGTGCAAAATTTTGTGAAGAAAATTACTTCAATCATCTTGTATCAAGTTATTATAATTTTGACTCCTTTCAACATAATAAAAAAGGAACTAGCTTTCATACCAATTGAAGAGCACAAGCTTATATTGAGAGGCAAGTCAATTAGTATAAGGAGATATTTTACTTTTTAAAAACTTAAGAACCATAACACTATCAAACATGCAAAATCAAACAAATATGCAATACAAGAATATAAGATTTATGTGGAAACCATTACATGAGAAAAGCACAACAAAATATTGCTTGCATAAAATGTTTTTACAAATTTTGTAGCTACATGCAACAACCCACAAGAGACACTAAGCCCTTCTTGATTATTTGTAGACTCCAAACTACATGAAACACCAATCTACACAAATGAGAACCAACCCAACTATGGATTGGGAAAATTAGGGGGTTAGTACATATATATGATTAGCCAACCATGAAAGCTATTCCAATTATGTTAATTCAAATCCTTATCTAACCAATAAGACTAGCAAAATGAAATGCAAAATTAACGATGAATTACAAACCAAATTCAAGCATTCCTTTGATGGTGTCTCATTAATTTTTATTTGTCCTCTAATGTGATAATGTTTCTCTTTGTATGAAAATTGCAGAAATATTAGCCAAAAGGCAAAGATTAAATTCAACAACATATGGGCGAGGATACTAGAAATCTTGGTTGCCAAAAAATGATGAAAAAGGGCCCGATTTATAGACTCCTATTTCGAAATGGATGACTGGGATTAAAGCCAATGGATAGACAAGATTGCATAAGAGGACCAAGAATGTGAAAGGAAAAGTGGGGAAAGAAGGGCCAAAGGTCAATAATAAAAAGGAATAATAAAAACCTACTTACCAATTCCCTCCAAAAAGCCCAAAAGACAATAAATATTTTCATATTTAATTGTGTGATTAAAAGACAAAAGAAATAAATAAATATAATTTATCTCTGCCTAAAGGAGACATGCTAGGACATAGGGTAATTAATTAAATGATTAATCCCCTAGGGACAAACTAAGGACTTTGATTAAATAATTGTCAAAATTATTTAAACAAATACACAACAAGGAAAAAATACAATGACATGACAAAAAATGGGCGATAAGAGGAAAAAAATGAAATATAAATCAAAATAATGAAAATGACTCAAAATTGATCCAAAATGATCAAAATCAACTAGTGCTGCAAACAAATGACCAAGACTAGATAAACAACACACTAAAAAGAAAAGCCAGAGGCACTTACCATTTTTAGGTGTCTACACCAACAATAGTCACCAATCTCTTTTGATGAAGGGAACCAACCTCTAACAACAATGTCCAAGTCTTCTCGAAAGTATAAAATTTTTAAAATCTTCCTTAAATCTATTATAGATCAACCTTAAATTTTTCTCACAAATATGCTATATATCTATTCACATATCTTCTCACAACTCTGCTATAATGATCTTCACATCTACACATAAATATTCTTGAGAATGTGCTAGAACATTCCCTTAGATTTTCTTTAAATATTCCACAAAACATGCCTTAAATCCCAACAAAATCTCCTCTTGCATCTATTATTAAAATCTGATTTTTATTTCTTCCTAGTTTCTCATGTATAAAAGGATAATCTTGGATTTCTTTCTTTTACAACACCTCCCTATTAGATCTTTATATCTTCTACAAGGTGGGCAATCTCATTGATGAGAGATATTTATGACCCATTTTATGCCATATTTTAATCTATTTAATGTAGTTTCATACTCACTTCCGTACTTTATTTCCATTCCATTTTCTCCTTCTATATTGCATATGATCCAATATATATAAGTAATATTTAATAAAACTTTTAGATAAATATGTGATAATAAAATTAGATTGTGTTTACTAAGACATGTCAAGAAAACATATATGAAAGCATACTAGTTTACAAATCAGAAATTATTATTATCATCTTTCTTTGGAGGAGATCTTTTCAACGTGACATTTGAGTTCTATAATCAAACATGATCATTTTGTTGACTCTCCAATCTATTTCAGCAGCAGGTACATTTCAGCTGCCAGCTAGATCTCTTCCTACATTACAAATGGTGTTTAATTCATGCCAAAACCATTTTATTCTTTTTGGTCAAGTTGTCCAATACCTTTTAAATCTGCTAAGAGCTGCAAGCAAAAGGTACCATGTAATTATCATGCTGGAAAAGATTTACTCTCCAAAAGCTAAAGCACAAAGGATAAATAATGATTTGAAAATCCAACGAATTATTCTCTTCCAAATAATGAGGAGCTGTTTCTACATTTTGGCAAGTTGTTGGTGGCATCAAAACAGATTTTGTTATTAGTAAATTGGTGTAGAAGATCCACAAAATATTCACATGAATGGACATGGTTTCATGTATCTAAAAAATGGTTAAAACGGTTTTTTTTGTCTTTGTATTCATGCAGCTGTGTGGATGAGTGAAAAAAATCATTTACAAAGCTTTTATGTGGTCCATCGTGGATATCTTTTGTATATTTTTAGTGAGTTAGTTTAAGTTCCTTTCGAAGGATTGTAAAGTGAACTCTATAAAAGACCATTATGTATTTACATAGGGGGGATATGAATGAATAAAATTGGGAGACACAACATTGTTGTTTTGAATTGATTTAAGAATTTTGTGATCTTTACTATAGATTTATATATATTTAATTCAAATGAAACTCAATAAGGGTACCAAGGTCGGTCAACTTGCAGTAATTTAATTTTTAAATTCCATATTCCAAAATATGGTCAACCAATATTAGCAAAATTTAAGTCTGGGCACCAATGTGAAGGAGGTGATCCACCACAAATAAGAATAAATTTATTCATTTAAAAGAAAGTAATTTAAACTCTAATTTGCTTAAAAAATCTTTCTTGTTGTAGTGATCAAATTTTCTTGAATATTCACATTGACATCAATGATAATTCCAACATATCATTTTTGTCGTATAAATGCTATTAAATCCTCTACAATATGCAACAATACCTCAAACAACTAAATTATTAAATATCATTTTTTAAACAAGATTTTCTCAACACCCAATTGAATATAGAACACCCACCAAATTACAATATATAATTGGGAATCCAAATTCTTGTAGGTATTAAAGATGCCAATAAAAAAAAATCAAAACAAGAGACACATCATAGTACTTTCCTAATGAAATTATTATTGACTTATTGATCAATCTTAGGTCTTTAATAGTGACTCAATCAATGAAGGTCCATTTTCATACATTATGGCTCAAGCAACAAGTGATAGTAGTACACTTATTTGAGTAAAGTGAACAAAAAACAAGGATTCACCCTTGCACTTCTTGTTTGACCCAAGCTACTAGCTTTTCAACTTTGATTTCTCTTCCACACAAGTACCACACTATTCTCCTCCGTATTTTCCTCAATCTCTCAATCAAGGTGAAAAAAAGAATCTCCAAGACTCATTTTTAAGATTACAATCCATCTCCCTTTTGTCTCATTCTCTACTCTAGTGTTAATTCCATGAGAAGAAGAGAATGGATTGTTTTAGACAGACTCCTTTTTCTTTAATTCACCACTATTTTTTGGCTATTTTTAGTCTCTTTCAAAAGATATGCACTATAATGGCTCTTTGTGAGGGTAGAATTGAATGAGGGGGATTTAGGGTTTAATTTCAAGGAGAGGAAGATTTCATGAAGTCAAAATAAAAATGCTTTTGAAAAAATTTCTTGAATTTTTTTTTCTTTTGTCACTTGTCAATTATCCGAAGTTTTTCAATTTTTATCAATTAATGTCTTTTATATTTATTTACTCTCATAAATTTAATATGCTAAATAAAAAAATCCATGAGACCATCAACATCCATAAATTTTAGAACTTAAACTTTTTAATCTTAAATTGTACTACAAAATTTATGGGACCACCCATTTAAAAATAATAATCCTAAAAGATCTCAACAACACCCATTGCTACTGAGATCTTATAGAGTGTAATTTATTAAGTCATATAATAATAATATACATAATTTAGTTTATAATATTTAATAAAAATTAAAAAATTATATATACATTATGTATACTATAAAATATATGTAAGTTAGAGGCATTCGTGATGCAACATGGGAGACATTAAATAAATTTATTTATAACATATCATTAGGTTTAGGGTTTACATCATGCTTAGTATTATGGTTAGGGTTAAGCTTTAAAGTTACAATTATGATTAGTAGTTAGGATTTAAGGTTAAAACTATAGTTAGGGTATGGATAAATGCATATTAGTTAGGTTTATGGTTAGGGTTAGGGTTTGTATTAGGGTTAGGATTTAGTATTGGGTTTTAGGGTTTGGGATTATAACTGTCATCAAGGTCATAGTTTACATCATGGTTAGTAGAATGGTTAGAGTTGGGGTTTTGATTAGGGTTAGGACTTAGGGTTTAGGGTAAGGACTGGTGTTCAACATTGAGGGTAAGAATTATGGTTAGGGTAAAAATTTATATTATGGTTAGTTTTATGGTTATAGTTAGGATTTTGGTTAGTGTTAGAATTAAGGGTTAGGGTTAAGATTACAGATAGGCTAGGCTACGATTAGGATTATGAAAATCTATCAAGTTTAATTAGGATTATGATTAGGGTTTTCAATAGGATTAGGGTTTACATTTAGTTAGGGTTATCATTAGGATTATGGTTAGGATAAGGATTTAAATGATGATTAACATTATGGTTAGTGTTAGAATATATATTTAAGATTATAGAGGATAAAGGTTTAGGATTTAGGATAAGGATTATTTTTAGGGCTAGGGTTTAATGTTTGGGTTATGGTCTTATTTGGGATTAAGATCATGATGAAGGTTAAGGTTTAGTGTTTAGATTAAGGTTAGGTTTAGGGATTAGGGTTAGGATTATGGTTAGGGTAAGGTTTATATCATAGACAATATTATGATTAGCTTAGGAGTTTGATTAGGGTTAGGGTTAGGATTAGGTTTAACATTATAGTTAGTGTAAGGGTAAACATCATGGTTAGTATTATGGTTATAGTTAGGGTTTTAATTTAGGGTTTAGGATTAGGACTAGGATTCAATGTTGAGGGTAAGGAATATGGGTCGGGTAACAATTTACTTTATGGTTAGTATTATGGTTATATTTAGGTTTTGATTAGTGTTAGAGTTTAGAGTTAGGGTTAAGATTACAATTATGCTAGGATATAGCTAGGATAGATATTTTAGGACAATGCTTGTGATTATGGTGGTTGTTTAATTTGAATTATTGTTAGGGATATGGTTTAATTAGGATAGGGGTTAGTATTACAATTCAGTTATGGTTCGATTGGGGTTAGAGTTAGTGTTAGGATTCAAATAAGGTTTCATTTTAAGAATAAAAAATGTTTTTAGGATTAGGATTCTATAACAAAGCTTAGATTCAAGATTAAGATTAAAAATATCTATTTTAAAAGATACCATGGAGATTGGACATTTTATTTTTGACTATAAATTTTTAGTATGCTATATATATTCTTTGTAAAGTTTTCTAAATTTGTTCAACTCCTAATAGAATGTAAGAATTGACATTCAAAATTAATTCATTAAAGGAGATCCCTTAAAACTTAAATGAAATAATTTTTGAATTGGATATCAAATATCACCATTTGGAATGGATGACTTTACAACCTCAAAAAATGTTAGAAAATAAAGGGAATCATCAAAATGTCTTTAGATATATAGATATAATATTTTTATTATTCTAATTATAATGTTCCTAAATAAATAAGAATACCAAAAGAATCAACCATATATAACTATATATTAAACTAGAAATTAAAATCAATAAGATCCTTGCCAATAGTGGCATATTTTTATAGAAATAATAGCAAGAGGGTGTTGGCCTGTGGTACAACTCAAAAACAATAGAAGCACAATAAAAAAACATTAAATACAACTACAAAAACTGCAAGAAATATTAACAACATCCATCTTCTACCTCTATAAATAACATAAGTCCAGATAAACCACATAGAAACTAAAGAAAAAATAACAGTATCAGAAGTCTTAAAGTTTAAAAGCATACGATTCCACACAGGGCAAAACCACTAGTAGTTTAATAAAATTTTAAACAACTATTCAAAACATAGCCCCCAAGGCTCGATCTTAAGTCAAAAAGCCTGCAAACCATTAGAGAAAATTAAAATCCCCCCCAGCCTCTTGGAGAATAGGATGTTCGCCCATTCGTCACTAAGGAATTGGAATAGCGCACTATTGTCTTCTTCCACTGTCAACTTCTTCCTAGAAACTTTTTCCTGCATCATACACATTAAAAATTGAGGCATGCATCACTTTTAAGGTGAACTTGCTGGTATCCTATAGACAACTGTTGATGTCAGCCAACTCCCTCTTCAGGTTGTTAATTGTACAATCCAACTTTGTGACTTTTTGTTTAAATTTACTAACAACAACCCTTGAGCAAATGTTGGTAGAGACAACCACCGTAGGATGGATTTTCTTAATGATCACATTCTTATGAGTATCTTTTTGTGGGGAAGGGGAAGGGGTAGAGGTAGGGTTACTCTCAATAGGGTTCTTGATAGGGGCGTGGACATATCCTTCTTCAAACTATCAGAGACATAGTAAGAGGATCTATTCTCTGACTCTTTTTCACTATTTCCCTCCAACTCATTAGAATTAGCAACATTAGTATTTTTCATTTCCTTTTTGCATTTTTCCTCGACAAGCTGATTAGAGTGGCAAGGAGTTTCAGTATACTCTGCCTGAGAGTCCACATTATATACACTGACCACTTGGTCTTTTTTAAGGTTTTGGAATCCTCCAGGGGACTTTCAACTTTTTTCTTCCCTTTAACCACATGGGTCTCAGAGACAGGGGAATCATCTTTGCAATCCTTAGACCTAAAAGGTTTTTCCACACACCACTTATGTCTTGAGCTATAGGGGGAATATATCTCTTCTCATGAGTGGCCCCTGATGAAGAGAGAGCATTGTTTTGTAACATAGCTTGAACAACAATATTAAGGGGAGGATAAAGAGCCAGGTAGAACTTATACAACCTAAACATGAGACCGTGTTACAAAATAGTATTATTTTTTCCAGCATCCTTAGCCTCTGTAATAAACACAATATTTATCTCCATAGAATGAAGAAGAAAAAAGAGAATGGAAATATAATTTTTATGGTGCAAGTGATTAAGAAAGAAAAGGTGGTAGAAAGCGTAAACAGTAAATTTTCCTTCCAAAGTGAAATACTTCATAGTTATGGAAAACATCTTAGGCTAGATGTCAGGTAAGTCCTCTCTACTAAATCAACCTTGCTTCTTCACTAGTTGTTCCTCAGGAGAACAAAAAAACCAGTTGATACTTTCCTGGTCAGGCGCGCGACTAGTTTTTTTCCATTTGTGGCCTTCCTAATAACCTTGTTGATCTCAAAATTTATCCTGTTCACCGTCACCCTTCTTTCATTCTAGGATGAGACAAATTATCAAGAGACAAGCTCGTCATAACTGGTCATACTCTCCATAAAGGTGAGGATGTTGTAATCATCCAAAAATGGTCTAGTAAACCTTGAGCTCCACTCTAACATTAAAATTTAAAATACTAGACTTTATCTTATGCTTAATCAATTCTGCATATTGATTTAATCCCTTATCTCTCGATCAAATGATCACTTTATCATTTATTTGATGATATCCTAAAATTTGACCACTTTATCCTAAGATTTATTTGATTAAAAGAACATGTCCCTTTTTAATTAAATAAAATCTAGTTTATCCTATGTGTGCACATGAAAAAGGAATTTCCTAATTTAAAAAAAGAGAAAAAGACAAAAGTGGAATCTCTTTTGCCTCTTAATGCTCACCACCCATTTCTACCTAACCTTTCTCATCCATTTCTCTTGAGAATCTTGTGCCTAAAGTCAAAATTGGGATTATTCTCTACCCTTGGATTTTGCCTCTTAATCTCTCAACATCCATTGCTCTTTAAAAGGAGACTCTCTCCTCACTCTTGCATTCCTAACCTAGAGATCTTAGACTTATTTTATCATTTTTTTTTCTTGCATTCTTAGAGCATTGTAGCTTACTTGCATTTTTAGCTTAGCATTTCCTTATTGCATTTAGCTTAGATCACATAGCTTAACTAGGAGGTATTGTAATCTTGTTAGATTAGATTTTCTTTCTTGTTCTTGAAGTTGCATTCTAGCTTAGATTTTGCATCTCATTTAGATCTCTTATGCTTGCATCTTCATTTTAAATCTTCCATTCTACAGTGCACCTTGCAAGGGTTTCTTATTGAGGTTCATTTGAGATCCACTATGCATAATATTTACATTCTTGCACGTCATAGATAGGAATCTATAAGCCGATTCTTGAGATCTCCTCTTCCATGGATTCTCTCAAGTATAATGGTTTATAGAAGTGTGTCAACTTTTGATCACTCGTCTTTGGTGCCCACCGTGGGGCTAGACTCATTTTTAGCTCTATTTCTTGCATTTTCAATTTTTTGTTGATGCAGGTTCATCACTTTTGTTTTGCAACCCAAAAAATCATACGACATTTTAGGCTATAGTGGGGTGATATTTCTTAATACTACCAGAAAAAACTTCACATTGCTGAAATATCATTTCTCTGTTCTAGGGTATATCATCCACATTCTGGTAGAATATCACACCACTTCTTTATAGTCTATCACATGCTTCTGGAATATCATATGCTTTGCATAGATATATCATATGATTTTCCTGGCAATTTGTGAAGTTTTTCCTAGATTTATTTGTTGTCACAGTACGAGTCTTAGCCTATCCTGCTTGCATTTTCTTATTTTGGGTTTTCTGGTTTTCTAACACAACTTAACAAGTTATTTTGCAGGGTTGTGGATTTGATTTGTATATTATTATGTCGTAACTTGTGGTTTTGTAGGAATCACTTGTCAAAGAAGTTGTATTTCTAAGACTACTAACTTGTGGTTTTGTAGGTTGCCTTGGAGATACAAATATTATGCTTGGATATACTTGATTTTCTAGGCACCTAGCTTAATTAGTTTTCTTTTGGTAAATGAACATGTGCTTGATGTGTTTGGGAGACACTATGGAGTATGAGAGTATGCTCTTTTCCTCATGGAAAATTAGAAATCTAGACCTCCACTAGTTATCCTTTTGCTTTCTTGCATTTACCTTTAGTGGGCCTACCAATAGAGCAATCTTTTAGGAATGACCCAAGTAGGGAACAAGAAAACCTAGCAACTACATACCACTATAATCAAAATCTTCCTTCAATCTAAAGAGAGATAAGACTTGGCTATTTTCTATTCCTAATGCTTCTTCATGTGTAGGGCCTAGTTGCCTAAATCTTACTAAGAAAGACTACACTTGACTAGGTGCTTGTAGGGCCTTCTAGGTCTAAATATTGTTTACAAGACTACAAGGGGAGTACATTCACTTTGTGTAGGGCCAAGAGGTCTAAATCTTGCTTGCAAGACTATGCATTTTGGGTGCTTGTAGGGCTATAGGCCTCAATTTCACTTGTGAAAATATAATGGATAGTCAGAACAATGATTCTTATTAAGAACCTTAGGACTTAGAGACTAACCATTTTGGCCCTATGACTTCCTTTGTGCAAGGATTGATCCAAGTGAACTTACCTAGATCACCCCAAGATACTCACCATATGCGTTCCCTTGGATGAAAATATTGAATATGGCAATATGGAAAACATGCGATTCGAGCATTGTTCTCTTCCAATTGATCCATAACTTGCATAGTCCTAGGAAAAGCCATTCAACCACCTAACTATGGGGATATGAACATCAAGTTGTGGGAAAAGGTTGAAGTACTTCCCTCTTGACCTCAGGTAGAACTTTCTTGATGTGTCTTCATTTTGTGCAAGACTTGTGGAAATAATTTGAACATACACATGCCAGTACTATTCATGGAGTTTTTCTTTGAGACCTCACAAATGTTTGTATCATACAAGGTTTCTTTGTCCCTTTCTTGATTGTTTAAATACTACTCTATGTGCCACAATTTCTTTGAAAACTTCAAACTTGTTGTTAAACTTGCTGTTACGTATTGTCACTCTACTGGATTAGTCCAAATGGTTGACTGGAAAAAGGATCTTAAGTAAAAATTGATCCTTTTTTGTTTACTAATTAAATATTGCCTACCTTAGTGAGAAATATCATGCGATATTTTAGAGTGTCACCTTCAGTTTAGAGAAATATCGCCTCACAGTATTGGGGTATATCCTCCAGTCTATTTCTAGATTATCGTCCCATCTTAAAGTGTCATTTTCCTTCACTGGGGTCTATCATACAAATTTTCTTTTCCATCTAAGTGTCTCTTGGTTACTTGAGGTATATCGCCCAGGTTCTAATCTGAGTTCTCCTAGTCCAAATTTTCTCTTGGTTGGTTTAGGGAGCTTACATTTGAATCTTTTTGGTCTCTTAGTCTAAAATTGATAGGATATGAGTTGTTTTAGCTAAAAAGGATTACTTAAATTCCTTGGTTATATTATTTACTAGTAGAGTTATTCACTTGTCTAATCTCTCTTGATTGTCTTGGCTTTGTCTTTATCTTTTTAATCGATTCACAAGTGTCATATACAAATATCTTACCTGCAACTTGGGCACTTTGTGACAAGTCATCTTAATTTTTTCTTTTCTTTTCTTTTATTTTGGACAAGTGAACACTTTTCTTTTCTAGGGTGGACATCAAGTTATCTTGTGTCATCTTAATTGGATTTTTACATTCTCATTCATGCTAGTAACAACTAGATACCAAATCGATCAAGGCAAGAAACTACTAATTAGCTTCGTTGAATTACCCTTTCCCACTAGGCGTCAACATAATCAAGACAAAGACCCTCAGGTTATCATTGACAAAGAAGAGAATACCAAAATTTGGTTTGATCCTTTTGGAAGTACTTTTGATAGCACCTGTGAGTCACCTATATCCTCATTGAAATTTGAAAATAGTTTATCCTTCACCATGTCTAGAGAAGAGCATGACAAGTGATTCAATGATCTTTTTGAACAAAATGAGAGGCTAAGATGAATTGAATTAGAAAGAAAAGCTTATATGAAAGAAAAAAAAACCAGATTGGCTCAACAGTTTAATAACAATTTCTATGGGAATAACGGAAATGATGGAAATCATTCACCACCAAGATCTCCTCCATGATCTCAACACAATGGATGTGATTCACCTCTGAGATCTTCACATTCTAGACATAACTCCCAATATGGTAACAATACAGAGCACAAAATTACTAAAGAAGAGCTCCTAAATTTTCAACAATATGACCATTACCAAAGGTTTATGTTGAAGACATTGGAACAAAATAGTGACCAATAATTTTTACACCTAGCTTCTAGAGGATTGAAGCTTCCACTTGACTTTGACATTGATGGATTGATTTGGAATCGAGAAACCTCAACTTTGGAAGTTGCCATCAAAGAAATACAAAATTTAAAAAGTGAAATGTCGAGCTTAAGAAAAGAAAAGGATAAGCCTAAATCATCAATTTTTGTGGAATCTATATGTGGTTTACCTTTTGATAAGAGTCTATACATGATACCTTTTCCAAGAGATATTGAAATCCCTAAGTATGACAAATATGATGGAAATGGGGATCTACATGATCATGTCAAACAATTTTATGCTTTAGGTATGAATTTCATGCATGAAAATACTTATCTAATGAGACTCTTTCCTAGAAGTCTTAGTGGCCAAGCCATGGAATGGTTTACAAAGATTACACCTCCACTTAAGTCCTTTGATAAATTAGTGCAAATGTTCATACAACAATATTCTTACAATATTCAACATCCAGTGACTATGCTTGACTTATACAACATCAAAAAAAGGCAAGGTGAACCCTTTGTCACATTCTTGTAGAGACGGAGAAAGTTGCACTCAAGATATCCATGACAACTTCCTGAAAATGAAAAAAAATATCATCTTTGTTAATAATGTTATTCCTGAATTGCACTATTACCTTGGAAAGCAAGTCTTCTTCACTTTTAATGACATGATTGAAAGTGCTTTTTGAATAGAAGATGTCTTGGTCAAGAAGGGTGAAATCATTCTAAACAAAGAGAAATCCAATAATGGTCATGGATACAACAAAGATAAGAGTAAGCCTTGGAACAAGAAAAATCACTTGGTTAACGATGGTGTTGTTGATGAACCTAGGCCCAAGGAACCAATTTTCAAATTGGCTAGTGCTATCTTAACAACTTGACAAAAAGAGGCTACAAATTGTAATGACTCTAATAAGGCTAGATCTTCATGGGCACCTACTCTAAGCATGATTTTACCCCTTTGGGAGACTCATACGATGTGATACTTAAGACATTAGTCTCCAAAAATATTATCACATTACCAAAATATGCTAAGCCTTATGAACCTGAGGCGAAACCCAAATGGTAGAATGATAATAATTATTGTGAATATCATAAGAACAAAGGACATAAGGCTAACAACTACATAAGGCTAAAACCTATTATCCAAGATCTTATCGAGAATGGGAAAGTCAGTGTAGATGGTCTTGTCAAGAATTTTGACCATAAAGCTTTTATGGAGCCACTTCCTAAGTATGGTAAAAGGGAGGTATCAACATCCAAGAAAGAAGAGGGAGCTAAGATCAATTATACCTACATGAACAATGACAATGTCATCAATATTCTTGAGCTAATGGATGAAAGTGTTAACATGGTGATACATAATGGACCCGACTATGATTTAGATATTGATGAGGTGCCCAAGGTCATCTTGAGAAGTGCTAGTTCTTTCATGCAACTGCAATCTTCCAATGAGTATAGCCACATGATCATTCTTAGAGGTGTCAAACTTCCTTTGTCTAGGGAAAATCTCAATTCCATCACTAGAAGTCAACCCAAAGTTATGCTTAGGGGTCTGAACTCTTTAAAACAAGAAAATCCCAAATAAATGACATCTTCTTCTAAGAAAGCCTCTACTTCTTGAAAGTCGAGCTATAGTCTAGTAGACCAAATTCAATGAATTCCAACCTAGATTTCAATATTTGAGTTGCTAGAATTGTCACCTACACACAAGGAAATCTTGGAAAAATCTTTACAAATAGCTAGTGTCTCTAAGAACATTGACACTAATCAATTCCAAACTATGGTTAATCTTATCGCTGCTCCACATTACCTTTCCTTTTTGGAGGAAGATGACAATTGCTTAAGTCATCCACACAACCTTGCCTTACACAATGAGATTCAAATATATCAAACTTGAGTCAAACGTGTGTTGATAGATAATAGCATTGGGTTAAATATTTATTCTTTCAATGTAATTAAACAGCTAGGGTTATCAAAGTTTACTATTGATTCAAGGAAAAAGATCACTATCAAGGCTTATGATGAAGTTGCGAGGTCTTCTAAGGGATTGATTGTGTTACCCATTCGGGTTAGTCCATTTTAAAAAGAGGTGGTCTTTCAAGTACTTGATATCCCTCTTGCCTATAACATATTACTAGGGAGACCTTGGATTCAAGATATGCAAGCAGTCCCCTCTACTTACCACCAGTGCATAAAGTTCCCCTTTAATGGTACTGAAATCTCTATTCCAAGAGATAATTACATGTCTATTAATGCACTTATTGTCAAGTCCTTGGTACCACACAATAGAGCTACCAATGAGAATAGGACTACTCTCGTCGATTGTGAGAAAAAGATGAAAATGTTGAACCTAGGGATGGGAGAATACCGACTTGACTCTATTGCTACACACTTGGTTTCCCCTAAATCTTATGAAAAACCTTCAGAAGATAAAAGGGCCTCATGTTCTTCCATGACATGCTATGGTACTTTTGTCCAATCCTTAGTACCTTTAGAATATGAAAGAGAAGAACAAGTTGTTAGAGAATGGGTCTATAGAGGAAAATAACCTAAAGAAGTGCTTACTACTACACTATCTCCTGAAAAATATGGAAAAGGATATGAATTCCTAGCTAAAATGGGTTATCCTAGTCATGGTCCTTTAAGTGATAAGAGAAATGATCTTGTTGAGCCTATGATTCATACTAATGGGAGAAAATCCTAGGATAAAACTGGATTGGGATTTTCTAATGCACAACTTGCTTTTGACCCATCTCTTGATAATAATGAATATGAAGAGCAGATTGTACATACTCTTATTTGTGATAAAAATGAGGAAAAATTTATTCCTTCTACTACCATTCTTTGGAATGAAGAAGGATCCCCACTTGAACATAATGATGAAGCTTCTACATCTCACCACAACGAGGAGTTAGAAGATGAAGATCACAATAGGGAACATATCTACAAAAACATGGCACAATTGTTACAAGGAGATAGAGATGTTGACTCACAAGAACCTAAATAGGATTCTACCTTAGTTGAGTCAATGGAATAGGGGATAGATGTGGTTCATACCTATGCTAACCAAACCAAGGTGGTAGACGAGTCACCCATAGGGCTTGATGAGTGAAACTTACATGTCGCTCTCATTGATCAAGTTGACCATGATAGGAATTATATCGATCTAGGTAATTTCAAAGGAGACCTTATAAGCTCTAAATATCTTGTCCCTAGAGATGATTCCCCCATATAAATTCCTTGGAATCGATCCCTTCCCTCCCACTCACATACCTTGACCTTATTGATTGGTCACAACAAAACCAACAACCTATGTTACCTTCCTTCCATAATGATTATGAAATTGTCTGTTACCTTAATGCCATTGAACTTGTGGTTTCTTCCACTAGTGAGCTAGCAACCAACATGACTAAGATAGATATCAAGTACCTTAGTCACAAAATAAAAATAAAAAATGAAAAAGAATGAGTGCTCCGATGGCAAAAACCACTTTGTGGCAATGTTAGAGCCAAAAAAAGTAAAAACAAAAGATGTATCTGAGGGTAAAAACCTCTTTGAGGTGCCTAAGCATGAGGTACTTGGTAGCCTACCCAGTTACTTTTAGGAAAGATCTTTAGTCTTAATAGAGCCAACAGAAGCTATAAATATTGGAACAACTGAAGTACCTCAACTCAATCTTTGTTAGCAGATGAAAAAAATAATTCACTAAATTTTTCAGAGAAAAGAAGATAAATTTTGCTTGGACATATTCAGACATGCCAGGGATTGACACTAATCTTATTATGCATCATCTATCCACAGCTCCTGGTATCAAGCCATTAAAAAAAAAGTTACAAAAGATGCATCCACATATAGCTCTCTTGGTCAAAGTAGAGTTAGAAAAACTCCTAAGTGTTGGATTCATAAGGGCCATAGATTACGCTGAATGGATATCCAACATTGTTCCTATTTATAAACATGATAAATCCATTCATGTATGTATAGACTCCTGAGATCTTTATTAAGCATGCCCAAATGATGACTTTCCACTCCCAAACATAAACATGATAGTGGAGATGACAGTGGGTTATCAAATGTACTCTCTTATAGATGGTTTCTTAGGATATAATAAGATCAAGATAGCTCTCAAAGATCAAGAGATGACTTCCTTCACATGTGCATGGGGAACCTTTTATGGGAATGTCATGTCATTTGGATTAAAAAATGCAGGAGCTACCTATCAAAGAGCTATGACCACAATATTTCATGACATGATGCATAAAAACATGGAATATTATGTGGATGATACCTTGGCTAAGTCTAAAAGGAGGAATACACATATTGAAGATTTGAGTTTGATATTAGACAAAATGGAACAATTTTAGCTCAAATTGAATCCTAAGAAGTGTGCTTTTTGTGTCACCTCAGGAAAACTACTTGGATACATAATTTTAGAAAAAGTAATTGAGGTTTCCCCCAAGAAGGTCCAAGCTATAATGGAAATGCCACATCCCAGAAACATAAGTCAACTACAGAGTCTGCAAGGATGCCTTCAGTCTATCAGGAGGTTCATATCTCAACTTATTGACCTTTTAATAAAAATATACACAAGGGAGATACATGTACATGGAATGAAGAATGTGTAAAGAGTCATCAATAGATTAAAGAATACTTGGCTAAACCTCCAATCTTAATGCCTCCTATCCCAGGGAAAACCCTTATTTTGTATATCTCAACTAATACTACATCCTTGGGAGCATTACTAGCACAACAAGATGAACATGGGAAAGAAAGAGCTATATACTATATCGATAGAACATTGGTAGCTTATGAGATCAATTATAATAACATTGAGAAAGCTTTCCTTGCCGTGGTGTTTGCATCTCAAAAACTCAGACATTACATGCTGGTGCATACTACACATCTTGTGGAAAAAATTGATCCTCTAAAATATTTTCTAAGTAAAGCTACCCTTACTAGTCGACTGGCCAAATGGATGATGATCCTTTCAGAATTTGACATTGACTACGTCGATCGTAAAGCTATAAAAGGACAAGCAATTGCTGACCAACTAGCTAAATTTCTTATACTAGATGATACTCCTATGCAGATTAACTTTCCTGATGCATCCGTCATGTATGTCACCGAACACACCTCGAAAATGTTCTTTGATTGATCTCGCACGTAGAATGGTACTGGAGTTGGGATTTTGTTTATCACACTGTTGTCAATCAGGATTGTGCCTATAGCTTGATGTGAAATCTAGCTATCCTGTTAAAACATGGAAATTCTCTCTAGTGGTGGGTTGTCCTAAAATGAGAGAAGAATCTCTGGAATATAGGCCGGTTCCTAATAGTGATCACCTAAAACTAAAAATGCATGTGGGGAAATGGATAAGAAAATATGAATACTTAAAACCTAAATGAGGTGATACACCAATGATTTGTATGCAACTTCAATTAAATCAAGATGAATTATTGAAGATACTGATGATTCTCAATAGTTAGACAAGCATGCCATTACAAAAATGATTCTATGCAAGGACCTAGAATCTTTTGCTTTGAAAGGGAAACTAGGCTTCACCATTTTTTTCCAAAAAAGATAAGGAGACAAACAAAGACCTGCAATAACAAGTATCAAGATTTGAATATGCAATAAGGAATGCAGTTTAAATGAAGGATAAACACAACATAGAAACAAAAATCCATAATATTCCACCCCAATCAATGATAAGGAACCATTGTATTTGTATAATCAATGCTGAAAAAATCTCTCTACAAAGTGCTCATACAATTCGCTCCCAAATTTGCAATATGAAAAAATTAGAGCCAAAAGAAGAACCCCTCAAAATCAAGTCAAAATACAATAAATAGGACGCAAAATTAGAAAGGGTTGGATTCACAAGAAAACCCCTTTAAAAAAGAGCCAAGTTGTCAAAAACTCTAGTCCAACTGATCCACAAGTTCCACCAAGCCACGCCCAACTGAAAAATCACTCAAAACTACCCCAAAATTGCCCCAAAACTACTCAAGATCCTCTAAAAAACATGGAAAAAATGTGGGGGTTGGATGTAAAAATAAATCCCACTAAAATAGGGATAGAATTGCTAGAAATTAAAGTGTCAACCGCTGGAAAGAGTCCTCAAAGTGATGGTAACTAATAGGTAACTTCAAAACACCTCCAACTAGGCTCCAAAGTGCTATAAATAGGCCTAAAATGTCCCACACCAGATCATGAACAAAATAAACTCTCTCCCGAGTGAGCATAAGATGAGCAGTCAACTAATTATCCATCCCTAGAAAAGTGTGACATAACCTAAGGCCAACTCCTAAAGAAGACCTAACTATACTTGAATAATTAATAATATTTGCCTTATAACAGTGACAAATATTAATATTATTCGCAAATATATTAAAAAAGAGAACCCCCCTTAAGATCATTATTTATTTATTTATTTATTAATTATATTATAATACATTCAACCTTTAAAATGAATAATATTAATATTCATTTTTATAATTTGATATACTATAATATAATTAATTAATTAATAAATTGATAAAATAAACTTTAAGATAGAAAATCAAAATTTATAACTTATTTAAATATAATATAAATTAAGAATAAAAAATGTGTAACTTAATGAATATTAAAGAAAAATATCCATTAAATTATACATTTCTTTGATTTTTAAATTATATTATAAAAAATAAATTATAAATTTCTATTTTCTATATCAAATACAAAATTAAGAATTTTTATTAAACTAAATTTATGAATTAATAAATAACATTAGCAATGTCATTTATTAATCTATGAATTTAAGTTTGATAGAAATTACATTGCTTTTTTATAAGCAAGGATGACTACCTAAGGGTGACACCACTAAGAGAAGACCTTAACTAAAGTTAAACTATGGAAGAAAAATCCTAACTTGAGAAGAAACGACTAAGGCAAAATGAAACATATTTTACATAGGGTAAAACCCTAAAGTCATTTCATTCGCTTCCTTTGATATTGTCTTCTATTGTTGTTCCCTTGTTGCCTCCTTCATGAGGGTTCAGAAATGCATGGTAATGTGTTGTTGATTTGCTCTGTGTGATGTCTATTGCCGCCATTTCCTAGGATTTGGAAAGAAAATATTGTTTCCCTCTCGGCCGCCATTTTCTATTTTACGATGAAACTCTTAAATCTTCCTATGCTGCATCATTTTCTCCAAGACTTGATGTCTCTTTGGCCGTCACTTGCTAGGATATCTCTGCATTTTCTTCTCTGTCACTTTCATGGCTACTCATAGCTATTGCTTTGCTTGAGGGTTGGGACTTGTGGCTACCACAACTGGTAAGAACTTCACTACTATACCAAATTTGCAGCTTGTTACTTCCTTAACTCTAAAAATTTTGTGAAATAAAAGGTTATCTTTCCTTTTGCATTCATACTTGTGATCTCACAAGGGTTTTAAACTGCACTTTTATGAATTTGTGCTTTCTCTGCTTCTATTTTCTATGGATTGTTTGGAACTTCATGCATCCTTAAGAAAACAAAAACTTGAAACCCTCCATGACATGACCAAAAATGATATTTCTACATTACTGAAAATGGCTTTTAAAATGAACATTTGGCATAGTAGGCTCCATCTTTGAATCATTCTGAAGCTGAGGCTCAAAATTATTAAATTGTAGATTCAAAACATCATTGTCACTGACAATATGAAATATTTTAATTTGTTATTTTAACATGAAATTATATAAATAAGAAATCTTGCGGCTCCATGGGTAACCTTGATTCCTTCATAATCTTTTCTTTTTAAAGACTAGTTCAGATTTGCTCCTATTTGATGTTGACGTTTAAGACCCATAACCCTTATCTTGAGCATTGTGAAAATATGGCCCGTTCTTTATCTTACTTTCATAATTGCATCTAACTTCTTCATTGCTGACACTGACTCTTATTGGGTCATTTTGTATATCTCCCTCTTACTTCAGTGTATATTTAATTTGCCTTGGTGCAATTTGTAAAACTGTGACTTACTCCCCAAGAATTGTATTACTATTTCTATGACTGTACCCTAGTCACTATTTTTATTTCGATCTTCATGATGTGGCCCCTATGATGTAATTCTCACTGTACTCACTGAGTTTGGAACTTCAAGATCAAAAGTCATGGTTCTGGACCATTGTCTTATGCATTTTAAAAATGCCTCTATATTTGTTCCCTTTGAATATTTGGTATAACACACCTGTGCAAATCTATTGATATATATGGCTTCATAACTTTTGATATCCTTGCTCATATTCTAATTTTAGCACTAGAATATTTATTGTAACAACACTACCATGAAACATTGTTGCTCTAAAATTGATGCAAAGAGTGTGGTCTAATATATTAAGAGTTAAATATTGAATGATTAAATATTACTGGATATCCTATTCCTGAGATTATTTCTTTTGTTCCTGATATCAGTTAGATGAAGAATGTCTTTGCCTTTTTTATTCAATGTATAGTGCTGCTTCTCTCCGATTTAACAGATTCTGTAGATGATCCTGCGGTAAGAAATATAAATTTGAAATGATACTATATCTCCCCCCTTATATGTCACCTCACTTATTCGTAATGAAAATTGAAGATTAAAAAGGTTGAATATCTTTGCTGCCAAACTTATATCTCATGTTGTTGTTCACATTTTTTATGTTCATGCTGTAACCTCACTAATTATTTGACTAATCCAAATGTTGTAAATTCTTCTTGGTCTTTGTCAATATGTACCACTCCTCTTTGTTAGCTACCTATTCAATGTTTTGATGCTTATAGTATCCTTGACCTTCTGTAGAAACACTTATACAACTTAGGATTCAATCCATAACTATAGATTCTCCTATAGCAAATTATGAAACTGAAACTCAAAATTGGTCCATGAAGTCCCATAGAATTTATAATCTTCTGTAGCATTGTTATATTATGAAAAAATGTAATTAGTTACTGTAGCACTCCTGTTCTATTTCAACAAAAAACTTTCTGTAACAAAATGATTGTTCTATTAGGCTGAAAGGTTTCATGACAAAATGTCATGTCCCTTCAATAGCCCGTCTTCAAAAACTCCATGATTCAATTGAAAGGTTTCATACATGTAACTTATGTATGTCCCTTTAACAATCTCCTCAAACCTTTGGTCTTCGCCCCTTCCTGATTTGATCAGAAGGTTTCATGATTGTAACTTATGCATATCCCTTCTATGATCTCCTCAATGTCTTCAACCATCTACTTTGGTTCAACTAGAAGGTTCCATACCTGTAACTTATGGATGCCCCCTCAATAGTCTCCCCAATATCTTTGTCTCTACCTGATTCAGTTGAAAGGCTTCATGCTTGTAATTTATGCATGATCCTTCAAAAACTTCAAATTTTCATACCTATATCTGCACATAATGCAAACATGTTAACAAATAAAATAGTTCAACTATTGTAATCATTCATTTTATCAACTCATTTTATGCACCCTTCTTTTTCATATTTATAAATGCACGAAAGTAGAATGATAGAATGATAGGTCTAACTCTTCCATTGCTCAGTTCGAATGAACTGGCCCCCATTCTTCTCTCTCTTTTGCAGGAAATCCTTAGATGTGGACTCAAGGACACAAAAAAAATCAACTCTCAACGGAAATACTAGGCAATAGGGGCCTAACCCTATCCTTCTATTTCTCATTACCTTTCATTTGTGAAAATGTAATGAAGTCTTCATTTCTGCATTAAAAAATTCAAATGGACGCTTGCATTAGCCTAAGACACGGGTTGTGTGGCTGCATGATGAATGCATTTTCATTGTTGTATCTCTTTTTATTGATAAAAGAGCTTTTATTTTTCTTAAAATGTACTTTTAGCTTATCATTTTCAAAATAACTACTGCTTGTGTGGACCACTTTAATTGTTGTATTTCTGTTATTTAAAATGAACAAAGATTTCCTTTCTGTATAAACTTAAGGACTCATACTTTACCAAAATCTGAATTTTTTGATAGTTTAGGACAACAATTTTTTATTTATTTTTAATTCTAAACAAGAACTAGAAATGCACAAACAATTTTTTAAAATGAGATAACAATCTGATAAATGAATGTTAATTGATTATCAATGAAATTTTTTCACCAGAAAATAAGGGCTGATAACAACCCTATCTATTAGAACAAGCATAGTGATAATTGGTAACATTTTTGGTGACCTCTTAGGGGTGTTTGCATGCTAAACAATAACAAACTAGTTGCCTTTTGCATATCCATTGGGCACATAGTATTCAACTTAGAAAAACTAAACCTTCTCAGACCTTTAGAGAAACTAAAGACCTTGAAAACTGAAACACAGATGTTGAAAATAAACACACCACTCCAATTGAAAATTGAATCTAAAACTAAAACCAAACTGATTTCCACAAGCTGTGTTAGAAATATGTATCTACTTGTCTTTACCATAATTATATCTTCGTTATACCAATTTTTTTTTCTGAGTGAGTCTTTCCTCATCCATATATTTCAAGGCAATGTATTTTGGGGTATACATCTATATGATGATGTTGATGGGATGTTGCTATTTATAATTTCTAAGATAGATTACTGAAATCTTGAAAACAAATTTGAGTCAAACTTACTATCTAATGATTGATTAGTTTTAGTTTGTTGATATCTGGTAGCGGAATAAGTTCCATGCCATATGTGAATAAGCTGGTTGTAATCAATTTTCTGTACTATTCTAAGTGCATTTCTCCTTGAAAATTTTGCTTTCCTGCTGAAAATTGTAAGAGAGGATATGTCATAGGTAACCTGTTGTGAAGTGTGGACATTGAGCATGATTCAAAACTTTGGAATATCCAATGTTTCACTTTATAATTAATGTGTAGATTTTATAACAGTTTAGCTATGAAGTAATCAATCTTGTATCTTTCAGAGAACTAACAACTGAAAACTAACACGCCAAAGCTGAAACTAAATGTATTGAAACAACACTTATTGAAAAATCAAAACTCAATCACACTCTAATCTATTGTGCAACTGCACCTATTACCAAAATAGAAAAAAAACCTCAAAAGAAACACTTGAGGTGAATCCCATTGACCAAGATTCCTAACTCTTCTCCTTCAAGTGTAGATAAATGGAAAGCATTGTGTGGCATACTAGTTGTTATGATATACAAACTAGCCCACATGACATCAAACTTTGTATGCCTTCCAAGCCTACTTTTCAATTCATCTCATTTTAATACAATTTCTCTTGGATGGAAATCCTTGGGAGATGTTTTCTTATCGAATGTTCTTTTCATTTGAGCTTGATGAAGCTCAATTATTTGTAAGGTATCTCTCCTTTTTTCCTCTAATTCATTGAGTTGAGCCAAGCTTGCTATCATAGGATCCTCATAAATCATATCCAATTGATACATAGAATCAAGTGTTGGAAACTCAACTGAAATAGACAATCTAGCTTCCTTACCATAAACCAGTGTATAAGGAAACATGCCAATTGACCTTTTTGGAGTTATTCTATCAACCCATAGTGTTGATTTCAACTTATCATGATAAGAAAGTTGATTCCATTCCAAAGTATTCTCTATGATTTGAATCAAGTTCTTGTTAGTAGATTTAGCTTGCCCATTACCCTATGGGTAATAATTTGATGAAGTATTCAGAAACACACCATTTTTAACAACCCATTCTGAAATCTTGTTTCTTGTAAATACACATGCATTATCTAAAATAATCGAATATAGTACACCAAATCTACAAATTAGATCACCATAAAAATTTTAAACAACAGTCTCATTTGCATCTTTGAGAGCAACTGCTTCAGTCTACTTTGTGAAATAATCAGTGGTTGTCAATACCCACTTATGTCCTACACTTGAAGGTGGGTTAATGCCACTAATAAAGTCCTGACCCTATTTCACAAATGGTTGGTCCACTTGAATAGGCTGCAAAGGCAGTGCTGCTAATTTTTCTTTACTACCAAAAATTGCACATTGTTTACATTTTCTTACCTAGGAATGTGCATCTTTGAATACACTTGGCCAATAATAGCCTACTTTCATCACTTTGAGAGCTGTAGGTCTTGGTGAAAAGTGGTCTCTAGCTGGCCCTTCATGAAACTGATGTAAAATATGCTCAATCTGATATGGTTTAATACATCTCAGCAAAACTCTTTGCAAATCCTTCTTAAATAAAATATTATTTAGTAAACAATAAGGAATAGATTGTAATCTATAATACCTTCATTTGACCTTTCCAAACCTTGAGGACAATGTCCTATTTTCAAGAAAGTAATCATATCTTCCACCCAATCATTTTGTTTATTAGGAACAACAAGCTGATCATCATTAGTTAAAGCTAGAATAAAATCAGAATTAGTTCTAGGAATATTATCTCCATTTCCTGCAAGGTGCGCACACAAACCTTTGCCTCTAACAAGCTTTGTGACTTTATTTTCAATATCATACTCCATTGCTTTGGTAATCCAACCTGCTCTTTTGTTATCTAGATCCTTATTCAACAAGAAATACTTAACAAAAGGATGTGCAACCATTAGTTTAGTCTTATTGTTTGAAAGCATGTGTCTGAATTTTTTAAGACTTCTTATAACAACAAGTACATGTTTCTCAACAAACGAATAATTTAACTCATAATCCTTAAGTCCTTGATTGAAAAGCGCTAAGGGTTTCTCAAAAACTTCATCATTTTTCTATACTAACATAGCATTAATGCTATCAATGTTTCCATAAGCGTATAAAATGAAATCTTTTGAAAAATTTAGATTTCATAACATGGGAGAAACAACTAATGCTTCTTTTATCGACT
Source organism: Chamaecyparis obtusa (assembly GCA_027943335.1). Classification (NCBI taxonomy): domain Eukaryota; kingdom Viridiplantae; phylum Streptophyta; class Pinopsida; order Cupressales; family Cupressaceae; genus Chamaecyparis; species Chamaecyparis obtusa. The sequence goes on along the minus strand of BSBK01003050.1, from coordinate 2,049,404 downwards.
CAAAACTACGCTTACCTTCCTTAGTCGAGCTGAAAGTCATGTTTTTTTTAAGCATAGCTATTAATAATTCAACAATATTTAGAATAAATCTCCTCACAAAATTAATCCTACCCAAGAAACTTTGAAGTCCCTTCTTATGAGTTGGAAGTGGTACAGAAAGAATAACACTTACTCTTTTAGGTTCAATAGTAATACCTTCTTTAGAAATAATAAATCCCAGTAACTTATCTTCATGAACAAAAAATACACTTTTCTTAAGATTTAAAGAAATTCCATATTCCCTACATCTTTCAAATATAACTCTTAAGTGTTGAAAGTGATCTGATGCATTCCTTGAAAAAATAGTAATATCATCAAGATAAACAAGTACAAACCTATACATTAAGTTTATAAAAGATTTATCCATTGCTTTCTAAAAAGTTGCACCTGCATTTGACAAACCAAATGGCATCTTCTGATAAGCCATTATTCCCCATTTGGTTGTAAATGAGTTTTAAACCTGTCTTCTTCCTTTACCAAAATCTGGTTATAACCAGATAAACCATCAAGTAATGAAAATCATTCTGAGCTTGAAACAACCTATAATAGTTGCTCCATTGAAGGAAAATGATGTCTATCCTTTAATGAAGCTCCTATGATTTCTCCATTCTTTTTCCTAACTGGAACCAAATTTCATACCCAAGAGATATGTTTGATTGGGAATATTATATTGCTTTCAATGAGTTTATTCAATTCTTTAACCATAAGAGGTTCTAACTTAGGATTTATCGGTCTCTATTTTTTGTTAACTAGTTTTTCTCTTGGTTTTAACTTAATGGTATGCTGAGAAATACTAGGATCGAAACCTTTTAAATCTAAATAATTCCAAGCAATAATATCATGAAATTCATTGCATAAATCGATAAAGGTCTAATGTTCTTTAGGCGTACATACCTTCCCAAGTTTCAACATCTTGTCTTTTGCAACTGCAATCTCTTCATAATGTTCTTCTTTAATTTGCAAGCTAGATTTATGCTTCTTTAACTGATCATTAGTGATGAAAATTGATTCTAAGGTCACAAGACCTTTGGGCAGCTTATTTGTCCTTAATTAAATAATCTAGTCCTCATATTGGTCCTATAATTTCTACTGGTTAGGCTGATCAAATTTGACTTCTTCTCTTAAGAAGTTAACAATATGTTGATCAGATTCAAAAACTTGCCAACTGTCAGCATTATTTGGAACAATCTAACAACCACTTTTACATAATTTTGACCTTTGACTTTTTTTTATTTAAGTTCGAATATCATATTGTGATCCAACTGCAGCAAGTCTATTAGCATGCTTATTCTAATTTGTAGGTACAGATTGCAAATTAAATGCTTCCAATCCTTTAATTAGATTCCATATAACATGCTTATAACTTTTCAATAAATCATTTTTAGTTGTATGAATATTTCTAACTTGATTAACAATATGTTCTGAATCACCAAAAACTTGTAAACAACTGACACCTCTTTTAATTGCCCATTTTAATTTGTGCACAAGTGCTTCATATTTAGCAACGTTATTGGTACAACTAAAAGCAAATCCAAATGATGCATAATACCTTTGATTTGTTGGTGAAATCAACATACAACCTCCTCCTACACCTATCTTGCTGTGTGAACCATCAAAAAATATTTTCCAAACAACATTAGGTTGCTGTTCCAAACTTAAATTTGAACCTTTTATGACATTTGGAAAGAAATCAATGGTTTCATGAATAACATAATTTCCCAATCTTGGCTCTTCTATTTGTTCTTCTAAAATTTTAATATTTTTAGTAGCCCATACATCTAATAATATATCAAGAACTTGATCTATCTGTGTTTGAGACTCACAAATAGCAACAATTTCCTCTCGATCAAATAACATAGTTGTTGTTTCATTTTTAGTACCACCAACATGCTACTCAATACAAATTTTTGTAATAGGTTATGTGGGAATAGTGACCTTAGTGCCATACCTAGTGAAAAAAAGCATATGAGACCAATCAACAAATAAATAACCTCCTATTTTGGCAGTGAAATCTCATGATAGACAAATAGAAAAATTAGGAGGCAAATCAATAATGTAAACATCCACAGGGACTGAAAAACTAGGACAAGCGTGCATGGTCAAATTTAGGTTCCTTATGAATTTAACAATTTCAACGACTGTCCCATCTAGTAAAACCACCTCTTTTCAAGTGGCTCGTACTCAAGGCCTAACTACTCTATAGTTTTCTTTGGCATAATCGAACTAGCACCTTAATCAATCATGCAATTACAAACTAGGTGTTGTCCTATTATAATAGTGACATAAAAGGGTGGTAGTTTAACCCACTTGGATGGTTGTTGGGTTGAAGTGGCATTTGCAACTATTATAACCTTAGGTGTTTGTTGTGTCAAAGCATCATTAGATAATGCAAGTGATTGCAATGCTTTATGTAGCATATCCTTTTGACCTGGAAGTGCTAAGACATCCCAAATTAATATAGGAACATGTGTTTTCTTTAAATGATCAACTATATCGAAATGTTTAACACTACCTTCTGTTGTTGTTTTGGAACAACAAGCTCCTTTACTGATTGTGATGGCTGCATTATCACTTCTTGGACTTTTATTTGTTGTTGTTTGCCTTTAATGGCTTGTTGTTGTGGCATAACAATGGACTATTGTACTTTATCAATTTGTTGTTGATTATCTGTAGCCTTGCTTTTTGACCTTGTACTTGCTTCTATGGGCTTCCATACTTGGTTTGAATCAAAACTCATTGCTAAAACAACCTCATCTTCATTAAAATTCATTAGAGTAACATCATGATTACCTTGTGGCTTCATTTGGTCATGTTGAGATTCTCCTTGAGCATTTACTAATTATCCCTTTAGAACATCTTGCTTTTTGGCTTCAAACACACAAGGACAATCAATCCAAAAGTGGCTGGCATTGCAAGTGTTACACCACTCCTCTTGGGCATAATTACTCTGAGGAATAACTACTAGATCTTTAGAAGTACTAGGAGTTGAATAATTATAAGGTTGACCAACTCTTTGACCATAATTTCTTTTCTATCCTTGAGCTTAGTGTGGCTAGTTTGAACCAGAAGCTTGATTCGACTGCCTATTTTGCTAATAAGCTACTTGAGGAGGCCTATTTTATTGGCCCTATTGCCTCTTCAAGTTTTTTATTTCATTCCCATAGGTTTGTAAAGTCCTCATCATAATGTCACTTTTATCCTTTAACTCCAGATTCTTCTCTTTTATCTCTCTAAAAGGAGCTATAAAAATATGTTCCTCTGCTGCAACTTGCATATTAAATGCTGGTAATACTGGCAATGGTGGAACAAAATCTATTAGTGGTATAAAAACTAGTACAACTAGATGTAATTCTACAAAATAAGGAATTGGAGGCCTAGGAGGTAGCTTACCAGCTTGTATCAAATTTTTTTAAGCTCTAACATCAATATCAAATGCATCAGGGAAAGTATGTCCACCCATAGACTGTATCATAACTGAAATATCACTATTAAAAGTCTTCAAATAAAATAAAAATGCATAGTCATTAGAAGGTTTAACAGAAACCTGAATCTTGTCCCAAGTTTGCTGGAAATGAAAATTAAAATCAGAAATATGCTCATTAGGATGCCTTTTAATAGTAGTCAACTGCTCAACCAATGAAAGATTATCAGAGTTATCTTCACATTTACTATTCAAAATGGTTCCCAAATCATCCCATGTAGCAATAGAATTAACTGCTAAACCTTAGAACCAAATTAAGGCTTTACCTTTGATGGTGGCTCCTAACAATTTTAATGCTACATCTTCATGTGTAACTTGGTGAAATCCACAAAGAGTGGCTACATCCTTGATATGCTCAATTGTTGAAACATGATTTTTATGAGTAAAATACGACAAACCTTTTAGTGTTGATGGTGGAATATCATGATGAGTAGCAATTTGTAAGGGGCTGCTGGCATTAAAATCTACAAATAGAAAATTTTTGGCCATTTGATGAACTGGTGGTACTTGTTACTGAATTATAGGTGGTATAGAAGGCTGACTAGGATGAATTACCTTTTGCTGATATGTTTTAAAACCTTGAGGAGTAGCTAGAGTATCACTTGTGGATGTTCTAGAAGAAAACTAATCCCTTGGTGATTCTTCAAAAATAGGTAATTCTAATCCAGAATTATAAAGGAACACTTGAATCTTTAGGAAAATTGATATCTTCAATAATTACCTCAAGTTCTTCTGAATTTGCAGCTTGATCTTCAAAAATAGGATTATCAAATGATGAAAAATCAAAACCAAATAAAGAAGATCTACCTCTTATATCTTGTGGTGTTCTTCCTCTTCTTGCTAATCTACTTCCTCTTCTACTCGGCTACAATTCCTGGTATACAAATCCCTCTTTGTTTGATCTTGTTGGAGTTCTTCTCATTAAAATAATAATTAAATCTGCAACTGAATCCACAAAAAATCTTCAAAACAGAGTCACTAGGTGCTATAAAATAATCCTTCAAAAAGGCTAGAATACTGTTGTTCACACCAAAACAATGGTAAGAATCTCTAATTCAAGGAACTGAGAAGTAGTCTGCATCCCATTGGGTGTGCAAAAAACTATTGTCAATCAGGATTGTGCCTATAACTTGATGTGAAATCTAGCTATCCTATTCAAACATGGCAACTCTTTTAGGTGGTGGGTTGTCCTAAAATAAGAGAAGAATCTCCAAAATACAAGCCAGTTCCTAGTAGTGATCACCTAAAACTAAAAATGCTTGCGGGGAAATGGATAAGAAAATATCAATAATTAAAACCTAAATAGGGTGATACACCAATGATTTGTATGCAACTTTAATAAAATCAACATGAATTATTGAATATACTGATGATTCTCAATACTCAAATAAGCATGCCATTACAAAAATGATTCTATGGAGGACCTAGAATCTTTTGCTTTGAATGGGAAACTAGGCTTCACCAATTTTCTGCAAAAAAGATAAGCACACAAATAAAGACATCTAATAACAAGTATCAAGATTTGAATATGCACTAAGGAATGTAGTTTAAATGAAGAATACACACAACATAGAAACAATAATACACAATATTGCACTCCAATCAATGAGAAGGAACCACTATATCTGTATGATCAATGCTGAAAAAATCTCTGCTACAAAGTGCTCATACAATTCGCTCCCAAATTTTCAATGTGTAAAAATTAGAGCCAAAAGAACCCCTCAAAATAAAGTCAAAATACAATAAATAGGACCCAAAATCAGAAAGGGTAGGATGCATGAGAAAACCCCTAAAAAAAGAGCCAAGCTATCAGAAACTCTAGTCCTACTGATCCACAAGTTCCACCAAGCCATGCCCAGCTGAAAAATCACTCAAAACTGCCCCAAAACTACTCAAGATCCTCTAAAAACCATGCAAAAATTGTGGGGGTCGGATGTAAAAATAAATCTCACTAAAATAGGGATAGAATTACTAGAAACTAAAGTGTCAACTGCTGGAAAGAGTCCTCAAAGTGATGGTAACTGATAGGTAACTCCAAAACACCTCCAACTAGGCTCCAAAGTGCTATAAATAGGCCTGAACTGTCCCACAACTGATCATGAACAAAATAAACTCTCCCTTGAGTGAGCATAAGATGACCAGTCAACTGATGATCCATCCCTAGAAAAGTGTGACATAACCTAAGGCCAACTCCTAAAGAAGACCTCCTAACTGCACTCAAATAATTAATAATATTTTCCTTATAACAATGACAAACATTTAATATTATTCACAACCATATGCAAAAAGAGAACGCCCCCTAAGACCCTTATTTATTTATTAATTATATTATAATACATTCAACCTTTAAAATGAATAATATTAATATTCATTTTAAAAATTTGATATACTGTAATATAATTAATTAATTAATAAATAAATATATAGCTAAGGAACCTCAATTTATTTACTTATTATTACAAAAAACATAAATCTATATATTTAACTTTTAAAATTAATAATCTTCACCATTAATTTTAAATAAAATATATTAAACTCTTTTGTTATAATAAATAAATAAATTGATAAAATAAACTTTAAGATAAAAAAATTGAAAGTTATAACTTATTTAAATATAATATAAATTAAAAATCAAAAAATGTGTAACTTAATGAATATTAAAGAAAAATATCCATTAAATTATACATTTCTTTGATTTTTAAATTATATTATAAAAAATAAATTATAAATTTCTATTTTCTATATCAAAAACAAAATTAAGAATTTTTATTAAACTAAATTTATGAATTAATAAATAACATTAGCAATGCCATTTATTATTCCATGAATTTAAGTTTAATAGAAATTACATTGTTTTTTTATAAGCGAGGAAGACTACCTAAGGTTGACGCCACTAAGGGAAGACCTTAACTAAAGTTAAATTATGGAAGAAACATCTCAACCCGATAAGAAACAACTAAGGCAAAATGAAACATATTTTACATAGGTAAAACCCTAAAGGCATTTCATTCGCTTCATTTTCTATTGTCTTCTACTATTGTTTCCCTTGTTGTCGCCTTCATGAGGGTTTGGAAATGCTTGTTAATGTGCTCTCGCTTTTCTCTGCATGATGTCTCTGCCCACCATTTGCTAGGATTTGGAAAGAAAATGCTGCTGCCCTCTCGGCTGGCATTTGCTATTTTATGATGAAACTCTTAAATCTTCCTATGCTACACCATTTTCTCCAAGACTTGATGTCTCTTTGGCCACCACTTGCTAGGATATCTCTGTGTTTTCTTCTCTGTTGCTTTCATGGCTACTCATAGTTGCTGCTTTGCTTGAGGGTTGGTACTCGTGGTTGCCACAACTGGTAAGAACTTCACTACTATACCGGATTTGCAACTTCTTACTTCCTTAACTCTGGAATTTTTGTGAAATAAAAGATTATCTTTCCTTTTTCTTTCATAGCTATGATCTCATAAGGATTTTAAACTCCACTTTTATGAATTTTTGCTTTCTTTGATTCTATTTTCTAGGGATTGTTTGGAACTTCATGAATCCTTAATAAAACAAAAACTTGAAACCCTCCATGACATGACCAAAAATGATATTTCTACATTACTGAAAATGGCTTTTAAAATAAACATTTGGCATAGTGGGCTCCATCTTTGAATCATTCTGAAGTGGAAGCTCAAAATTATTAAACTGTAGATTCAAAACATCATTGTCACCGACAATATGAAATGTTTTAATTTATGGTTTTAACATGAAATTATATAATTGAGAAATCTTGCGGCTCCATGGGTAACCTTGATTCCTTCATAATCTTTTATGTTTAAGGACTAGTTCAGATTTGCTCCTATTTGATGTTGACATTTAAGACTCGTAACCCTTATCTTGAGCATTGTGAAAATATGGCTCGTTCTCTATCTTAATTTCATAATTGCATCTAACTTCTTCATTGCTGACAGTGACTCTTATTGGATCATTTTGTATATCTCCCTCTTACTTCAGTGTATATTTAATGTATCTTGGTGCAATTTGTAAAATTGTGACTTACTCCCCAAGAATTGTATTACTATTGCTATGACTGTACCCTAGTCACTGCTGCTATTCTAATCTTCATGATGTGGCCCCTATGATGTAATTGTCATTGTACTCACTGACTTTGGAACTCCAAGATCAAAAGCCATGGTTCTGGACAACTATCTTATGCAGTTTAAAAATGTCTCTATATTTGTTCACTTTGAATTTTTGGTCTAACACACCTGTTCAAATCTGTTGATATTTAGTGGCTTCATAACTTTTGATATCCTTGCTCATATTCTGATTTTAGCACTAGACTCTTTATTGTAACAACACTGTCATGAAACATTGCTTCTCTAAAAGTGATGCAAAGAGTGTGGTATGATATATTAAGAGTTAAATGTTGAATGATTAAACATTATTGGATATCCTATTCCGGAGATTATTTCTTTTGTTCTTGATATCAATTAGATGAAGAATGTCCTTGCCTTTATGATTCATTGTATAGTGCCGCTTCTCTCCAATTTAACAGATTTTGTAGATGATCCTTCAGTAAGAAATAGAAATTTTAAATGATATTATGTCTCCTCCCTTATATGTCACCTCACTTATTCGTACTGAAAACTTAAGATTAAAAAGGCTGAATATCCTTGCTGCCGAACTTATATCTCATGTTGTTGTTCACATTTTTTATGTTCATGTTGCAACCTCACAAATTCTTTGACTGATCCAAATGTTGTAAATGCTTCTTGGTCTCTGTCAATATGTACCACTCCTCTTTGTTAGCCACATATTCAATGTTCTTATGCTTATAGTATCCTTGACCTTTTGTAGAAGCACTTACACAACTTAGAATTCAATCCATAACTATAGATTCTCCTGTAGAAAATTATGAAACTAAAACTCAAAATTGGTCCATGAAGTCCCATATAATTTATAATCTTCTGTATTATTATTATATTATGCAAAATGTAATTGTTTCCTATAGTACCCTTGTTCTATTTCAACAAAAAAACCTCCTGTAACAAAATGATTGTTCTATTAGGCTAAAAGGTTTCATGACAAAATGTCATGTCCCTTCAACAACCAGTCTTCAACAGCTCCATGATTCAATTTAAAGGTTTCATACATGTAACTTATGTATGTCCCTTTAACAATCTCCTCAAACTTTCGGTCTTCACCCCTTCCTATTTGATCATAAGGTTTTATGCTTATAACTTATGCATGTCCCTTCTATGATCTCCGCAATGTCTTCAACTAGCTACTTTAGTTCTACTCGAAGGTCCCATACCTGTAACGTATGTATGCCCCCTCAATAGTATCCCCAAAATATTCACCTCTACCTGAATCAGTTGAAAGGATTCATGCTTGTAATTTATGCATGATCTTTCAACAACCTCAAATCTTCATACCTATATTTGCACATAATGCAAACATGTTAACAAATAAAATAGTTCAAGTGTTGTAATCATTCCTTTCAGTAGCTCCTTTTATGCATCCTGGTTTTTCATCTTTGTAAATGCACAAAAGTAGAATGATAGAATAATAGGTCTAACTCTTCCATTGCGCAGTTCGAATGAACTGACCCCCATTCTTCTATCTCTTTTGCAAGAAAACCACAAATGCGAACTCAAGGACACAACAAAAATCAACTCTCAATGGAAATACTACGCAATGGGTGCCTAACCCTATCCTTCTATTGCTTATTTCCTTTTATTTATGAAAATGTAATGAAGTATTCATTTCTGCATTTAAAATTTCAAATGCATGCTTGCATTAGCCTATGCCATGGGTTGTGTGGCTACATGATGAATGCAATTTCATTGTTGTATCTCTTTTTATTGATAAAAGAGCTCTTATTTATCTTAAAATGCACTTTCAACTTATCATTTTCAGAGCAACCACTTCTTGTGTGGACCACTTTAACTGTTGTATTTCTGTTATTTAAACTGAATAAAGATTTCCTTTATGTATAAATTAAGGACTTGTACTTTACCAAAATTTGAATTTTTTTTATTGTTTAGGACAATCAAATTTAAATTTTTTTTAAATTCAAAATAGGAACTAGAAATGCACTGGCCATTTTAAAAGCGAGATAACAATATGATAAATGAATTTTAATTGATTATCAATGAAATTTTTTGACCAGAAAATAAGGGCTGATAACAACCCTACCAATTAGAACAAGCATAGTGAAAATTGGTAATGCACACCTCATGGATATACCATCCCAAAGTCATACAAATTGTTGTTTCCTTGCACAAACAACATAGCAGAGTAAGAGGCTTTGACAAATGGAATCAAGTTGTCTATTGAATGGAGGATTTCTGAGCTACATACCTTTGGAGATTGGTAGCTTGTCATCAATCAAACTAATAATGACTATAAAAAAAAGATGAAAAATTGGTTCCATTAAAGAAGATGATTGATGACCTCAAAAACTACTTCTCCTTTGTCACATTTCAACAGATTCCTAGGGCTGAAAACAAGGCGACTGATGCTATGGCCACCTTCGCTTCTATCTTACAACTGGAAGAACATGAATCTAGATTTCAATTCCTGGTCCACGAACTATACTATCCTGCCTATGAATCCTCTGACAACTGTGTGATATATACTATAATCGGTCATGATTTCTCTTGCTATACCAACATCGAATCTTACCTGTGTGACCAAATTATTCTTGATTACTTAACCCGCAATAAGAAATGACAAATCATTCACAATGCTTCATGTTATACCATCATCTTCAGTGACTTGTTTAGGAAGGGTCTAGATGGAAAACTTCTTGGGTGCTTAGAGAAATATGAGTCTGAATGTGCGTTAGCCGAAGTCCACGATGACGTATGTGGGTCTCATTATAATGGTCTTGTGATAGCTCGAAAACTACTAAGGGCTGGTTACTATTGGCCTACTATAGAAATAGATGTTGTGCGCTATGCCAAGTTTTGCTAGAAATGTCAACTACATGGGAACTTGATTCATGTTCCAGGCTAGGAACTTATTCCTTCTATTACAAATTTTCCTTTTCAATAGTCAGCTTTTAATTTTTTGTGCCAAATCCACACTAGTTCATCTAGCAGACACAAATTCATTATTAATGCAATGAGATTGTTATCATTTTAGTTGCACACTAAATTGGTAAATTGATAATTGTTTTAAATTGAAATATGGATTTGATAGTTGTTGTATTAAGTTGCAGAATTGCTTAAATTGAGAAGAGAAAGTACATATGCAGCAATACAACTATAAGCATCAGAGAACTTGCATTAAGGTACATCTATTCAACATTACTATTCAGATATTGAAGATAAAATACATTGCATTCATATTAGCATTGATGTTGTTCTCTAAGTATTGATCAGATTTAAACTTTCAATTTCATAAATGATCATTACATTGAACATTCAAAGTGAATGTAATAAACAAGTATTTCCTTCATAGGTTACATCTTTCATATTGAAAAACTTAGAGAAGATGTACAATGCTAAAAGTAAGACAGGAGCATCAGAAGGTTTAGGGGTCCATGCATTTTCTTTAAGAGGTCTTCTGCATGTTGAGGCTGATTGGTTGTATCATTTGAATCTTTAGCTTTGTCCCTGTTTATCATGCATCCTAAGTTTTCTGCTAGTTTTGCCCTGCATCATGGAGAGAGAGAATAGTTAGATCCAAATTGGATCTAAGGAATACATAGATACCTAAAACATCATGCTACATTCACACTTTTAGAGCTATACTTCTATGTAAACATCAATACAAGAGCAAGAGACATTTCAAAGGTAGAATGCAAAAAGAAACACAGTACTGAAAGTTCACAAGAAGAAAGAAGAAGACAGAAAATGAGATCATTTTTTATACTAACATTGTTTTCTTCATGTGCAGATTGAATACTAAGTAGGACACACAATCATTACAGTGTATGCAGAAGAAGTACATGTTTGGAATGAACTTCATGTCATGAATATGACCCATGGGAGTCACGCGCTTGTGCTCAAACCCCATGGGTGATAGTTCATATATCAATATACAGAGTAAAGTAAGAATGCTAAATGGATGATCAAGTGCCAAGAACATAGTGTTGCATAGAAGGAACAGAGTTGCAAATCAAATAGTGAGATAAGTATGCAAGAATACATAAAAAAAATAGAGAATTCATATGTTGTTTCAACCTGGTATGCATTCACAGAAGTGTCAACTACATTATATCAAGTTGAGAAAGTATATACATAAGTTCTATTTGCTGTTGGCATCAGACAAATACTTTATCTTAATACTATTTGGTATACTAATATCTTTGGATAAGAAGAAAAAATAGTACAGTTTTGCACATCATGCAGTGCATAAAGACACCAAGCTTATAGTGGTTCAACTTCAGTGCATAAGGATGTACTATTATCAAAAAATAGTGCACAGGTCAAAGAGGATCATTTATGCTATTGCAAAGAAACATGCATATGGAATTAATAGTGTTATATGCAGAAATAAAATATTAACAATAGTATTATTTTGGGCATATTCAAAAGAAAATACTATGCAATGCTATTGCTAATGTTGTTATTCATGATCAATTGTCAGTGTTATAATAAACAATGAAGATGCATATATATAACAGTGTTGTTTTAATGAAAAAGAGATTCATATTCGTGGGTCGTTCACAATGTTTCTCATAAGAGTCACGAACCTAAGCTCGAACCTCAGGAGTAATTCCTTCACAAAGAGGTGATCACTGTATATAAATGTGCTACTTGTCATTTTGCAGTATAAAACTAGACAGTGGATATTCAAGCATGTTGAACATAGAGACAGAGCACATTTTTAATAGAAATATAGTAAAAGGTGAAGAAGAACATACAAAAAACAACTACAACATTCAACATGTGCAAGTAAAGTAAAAGTTTCCAATTTTTCATTGTTAATAGCATGGCAAAAAGTGAAACCCAAATCAGTACAGCTGAAGATATAAAAAATGGTTGGATGTGACTGGTGAAAATGCAGTGAGGCAAAGCTAAGAACCAAGTCAAAAATCCATAAGGAATGTCGTCAGTCTCCAAGCTCGAGTTCAAATTAGTTTAGTAATGGTCAGCTAAAAAAATTCAAGCCCAATATAGACCGAGTGCCAAGGAAAAAATACTGTGAGCGGTTGTAAATGCTCAGTCAATATTAAAAAAAAGAGTGTCACAGCCATGCTTTGTGACTGTAACAAATTTGTAGTCACGACTCATGGGTTGTGATAGTTAAAGGGGAGTATTTTTAAAAAAAAATAGTGAGAGACTCAACCTTCAATCTCAAAGCTCATGATAAAAAACAACATAGCCAAGTAGATAAATCGTAGGCCGATTTTCAATAAATTATAGCTTCAATGTTGAATAACAAAGGAACCCACTTCCAGTCTCAAGTCGTGAGCTTCTAATAAAGCTCGAAGATAACAGTCAAGCAATAAATGGCATTCAAAGTTAAGAGCAAAGATAGAGGAAGGAGATACTAGATACTTATCTTGGTCTCGACCTGAGTCTTCTTGGCAGCCTGTGAACTTCAAGTTGTAGGTCGAGTTCTTTTCAAGAATAAGCAAGTTACTAGTTGAAAGCCCATGTTCAAGAAAATCTAAGTGCCAGCAAAATAAAGCCCATATTCAACACTAGTCAAAGTATAGCTCCAAGTAAAAGTTATAACAATTAACACCTATGAGACTACCAGTTAGCTCACACCATTCCCACAACACAAAGAAGTCAAGAGCTTCAACAACAAAATCAACATGCAAAGAACTGTGAGTTCCAAGTCTTCAACCTAAGTTTAATAGCAAAAGCTTCAAGATCAAATACCAGAGATGAAATGCAGACAAGCATGGCGGCACAAACCCTAAACTTCCTCTTCTAAAAGGCTGTGAAAATACAAATGAAGAGAAATAAAATGCTTTTGTTCATTTTGATAAAATTTGGAGTCTGCAATGCAACTGCAGTGTACGAGGACTAAAGTGAGAGGCCACAACACCCTCATCACATGCCTTTGAAAAAGTAGAGATATTTTAAATAGGTCATGTTGACCATATTGATAGGGTGTCAAGTTGGGTTGGTTTAGGCATGCACTTCAAGTTAGGGTTTTGATAATTGGAGTTACATCTTACAGTTTTTCTTTAGTTATAACTTGTGTATTTAATATTTTCTTTGATATAATTGAGATGTGTTATGTAATTCCTCAATTATTAGCAATAGGAGATCTAAATTTAGGAGCTAGCTTTTTGGCATTATTTATGCCTTAAATTTAGGGATATCTATTTCTTTATGAGCTCTTTTGAAAGAGGAACTTAATTTTCAAAATTGGCCTTGGAGGCTATATAACTAAACCTCTTATTCATTTGTAAGGGTCCAGAGTTTGGGGAAAATAAGGTATTAGTGAGCCTAGAGTTCCTTTGCATCTTTTCCTTGTGTTTTGTAACCATTTTTGTAGAATTTGAAAATAATAAAGTTGGCCTCATTATTCATATATTTTTTTGAGTTTTGCTATCAATCCTTCCAAGTTTTCTATATTTAAGTGTTTGTGTCTTTCAACCATAGATTAGTGAATTGCTCCGAATTCCTATTCTAAATTTTAAAGAATTAAATTTTTGCAGAAGTTACCTGTTTGCTGGTTAAATTCCTATCATTAGTGGTACCAAACCCTAATTGTGAATTTTAAACCATCCTAGGTGTTGAGAAGTGAAAATAATTGCAAAATTTAGTAAATGTGTCTTGTAGGTATAGGTTTACAATTCTGATAAATCTGAATCCATTTTTGGTGTATCACCCTGTTAGTTAGTATTCATTTTTCAGTTATCATTCTCCCTTTTCTCAAAGCTTTAAAAAGATCAGTATTAGGTGATATTCCAAATCATATATGAACCAGCCTAGAATCCAAAGATTCATTCTCTCTCCCACAAAGAGTTCATTTCCATGTTTCAATAAGAAGGCTAGATTTTCAATCAAGATAGAGGCGCATTCCTAATTGAAAATAGTTTTTGGCACACCTAGTGGGACATGAACTACTTCTCAGTTCCCTGAGTTACAAGTTTTTATCACTGTTTTGGTGTGAACAATAGTATTCCAGCCTTTTAGAAGGCATTTTGTAGCACCTGACGACTCTATTTTTTGAAGGTTTATTACAGATTCAGTTGTAGATTTGAGTGTTTATTTTAATGAGAATAACTCCAACAAGATCAAACAAGGGGGGTTTTGTGTACCAAGAATTATAGCCAGGTAGAAGGGGAGGTAGATCGGCCAAAAGAGGAAGGACACCACAAGATCCAAGAGGTAGATCATCTCTATTTAATTCTGATTTTTCATCATTTGATAATCGCATTTTTGAAGATCAGGCTGCAAATTCGGATGACCCTGAGGTAATTGTTAAGGATATCAATTTTCCTGAAGATTTAAGTGCTCCTGATAATTCTGGATCAGAATTACCAAGTTTTGAAAACTTACTAAGGGATCAATTTATTTTTGGAGCATCTACAAGTGGTAATTCATCCTATCTAGCCTTCTGTTACACCTGCAATTTAGAAACAAGCACCATCAGTTCATCAAATGGCCCAAATTTTGCCATTTGTAGCTTTTAATGCTAGCAACCCTTTATGGATTGCTACTCATCATGATATTCTGCCAGCAGCGTTAAAAGGTTTGCCTTATTTTACTGGTGAAAATCATGTTTCACCAATTGAGCATATTAAGGATGTAGCCACTCTTTGTGGATTACATCAAGTCACACATGATGATGTGGCATTAAAAGTGCTAGCAGCTTCTTTTTAAGGTAAAGCTTTGATTTGGTTTAGAGGTTTACTAGTTGATTTTATTGCTACGTGGGATGATTTGGGGACTGTTTTGATTAGCAAATTTGAAGATAAGTATGATAATCTCTCATTGGTTGAGCAGTTACCCACAATTAAAAGGCACCATAATGAGCATATTTCTGATTTTAACTTTCCTTTTCAACGAACTTGGGACAGAATTCCAACATCTGTTAATCCTTCTAATGATTATACATTTTTATTTTATTTGAAGGCTTTTAACAATGATATTTTAGTGATGATTCAATCTATGGGTGGGCACACTGCCAAATGCATTTGACATTGTTGTTAGAGATGAGAAAAGCTTGATACAAGCTAGTAAGTTACCTCCTAGGCCTCTAATGCCTTATTTTGCAAAAGTACAGCTAGTCGTACCAGCTATAGTTCCACCAATAGCAGTTGTTCAAACAATGCCAGCATTGCCAACATTTAATATGCAAGTTGCAATAGAAGAACATGCTGCCACAACTCCTTTTAGAGAACTAAAAGAGCAAAATTTGGAGTTAAAGGACAAAAGTGACAGTATGATGAGAACGTTGCAAACCTATGGCAATGAGATCACAAACTTGAAGAGACAGCAAGGTGAGTACAATAGGCCTCCTCAAGTTTCCTGTCAACAAAATAGACAATCTAATCAAGACTTTGGTTTAAATCAGCCACGCTAAGCTCAAGGACAACACATGAATTACAATCAGATGACTAGTCAACCTTACAACTATGCAACTCCTAGTACTTCTAAAGAGATAGTGCTTGTTCCACAAAATAATTATGCACAAAAGGAGGAATGGTGTAACACTTTTAATGCAAGCCATTTTTGGCTTGATTGTCCTCATGCACTTGAAGCTAGGAGGCATGATGTTTTGAAGGGTCAATTGAATAATGTTCAAGGAGATGCTCATTATGATCAGATGCAATCACAAGGTAATCCTCATGTTACTTTGATGAATTTTAATGCTGATGAGACTATTTTAGCAGCTAATTTTGATCAAAATCAAGTATGGAAGCCTGTATTAGCAAGTAAAATGTCCAAAAATAAGGTTGCAAATGATCAACAAGAGGTTGATGAAGTGCAACAACCTGTTGTTATTTCCCAACAACAAATATTAAAGGGCAAGCAAGAACAAATTCAAGTCCAAGATGCACCTTCACAGCCATTACAACCAACAAATTTAGCTGGTTGTTCCAAAACAACAACAAAAGGTTAGTGCTCAGAATTTTAATATTGTTGATCACTTAAAGAAAACACATGTTCTTGTATCTATTTGGGAAGTTTTATTACTTCTAGGCCAAAAGGATATGTTGCACAAAGCATTGCAAACACTTACACTATCAGATGATGCTTTAAAATAGAAAACTCTTAAGGTGTTAATGGCTGGAAATGAAACTTCAACCCAACAAGCACCCAAGTTTATAAAGCCACCACCTTTTTATATTACTATTATAATAGGATAGAATTTAGTGCATAATTGCATGATTGATTCAAGTGCTTCTAGCTCAGTTATGCCCAAGAAAATTGTAGACGAGCTAGGCCTTGAATATGAACCAACTGAAAAAGGGGTAGTTCAGCTTGATGGGACAATAGCAAATACTGTTAGAGTTATAAGAAATATAGATTTGACCATGCATGCTTGTCCTAGTTTTTTAGTACCTATGAATGTTTTTATCATAGACTTACCTCCTAATTTCTCTATTTGCCTATCACAAGCTTTCATTTCCAAAATAGGAGGGTATTTATCTGAAGATTGGTCTCATATGCTTTTTTGCACTAGGTATGGTACTAAGCTAACTATTCCTTCAGAACCTATTGAAAATTTTTGTATTGAGCCATATGCTAGTGGTACTAAAAATGGAACAACAACTATAATTTGATCAGAGGAAATTGATGTTATTCATGAGTCACAAACACAGATTGATCAAATTCTTGACATATTGTTAGACACATGGGCTACTAAAAATGTAAAAATCTCTGATGAATAGATTAAGGAGCCCAGTTTGGGTAACTATTCTATTAATGAAATCATTGATTTCATGCCAGCTGTCATGAAAGGTATAGATTTAGAGCAAAAGTTTGGTGCTATCTGGAAATTGTTTTTTGATGGCGCACACAGCAAAATAGGTGTTGGAGGTGGTTGCATGCTAGTTTCACCAACAAATCAAAGGTATTATGCTTCTTTCAGATTCACTTTTAGTTCAACAAATAATGTTGCTAAGTATGAAGCCCTCATAAATGGATTGAAGTGGGCCATTAAAAGAGGTATTAGTTGTTTGCAAGTTTATGGTGATTCAGAATTGACTGTGAATCAAGTTAGGAATGTTCATACAATTAAGAATGATTTGTTAAGAAATTATAAGCATGTTGTAAGGGATTTGATTGAAGGTTTTAAGGCTTTTAATTTATAATCTATTCCTAGAAATTAGAACAAACACACTGATAGACTTGCTTCTGTTGGAGCCCAATATGACATCCCAACTGAGATCAGCAAGAGTAAGGGAATGAACTATGTTAGAGTAATTATTAGACCTATTGTACCTAACAATGCAGATAGTTGGTAGGTTTTCAAATTTGATCAACATATTGTAAATTTTTTGAGAGAAGAGGCTGAGTTTTCACAGCCAAACTAGAAAAAATTGTAGGATCAATATGAAGACCAGATTATTCAGCTAAGGAAAAATAAAATACCTAAAGTTCTTGTGACCTTAGAGTCCATGTTTGGTACAAATGATGAGTTCAAAAAGGACAAATCCAACATACAAATCAAAAAGGAACATTATGAAGAGATTGATGTTACAAATGATTAAGTGCTAAAACTTGGAAAGGTATGTACACCTGAAGAACGTCAAACCTTTGTCAACTTATGCAATGAATTTCATGATATTATTACATGGAATTATTTAGATCTGAAAGGATTTGATCCTAATATTTCTCAACATACAATTGAGTTAGACTCAGAAGCTAAACTAGTTAGGCAAAAACAAAGGCCTGTAAATCCTAAACTAGAACCTCTCATCATTAAGGAGTTGAATAAATTGATTGAAAGTAATATAATTTTTCCAATCAAACATACTTCATGGGTATCCAATCTGGTTCCTATTAGGAAAACTAATGGACAAATCAGGTTATGTGTTGATTTCCATGACTTGAACAGAGTTTCATTGAAAGATAGGAATCCTTTTCCTTCAATGGAACAAATCTTGCAGGTTGTTTCAGGTTCAGAACGGTTCTCATTGCTGGATGGTTTCTCTGGTTACAACCAGATTTTGGTGAAGGAAGAGGACAGATTTAAGACAACATTTACAACCAAATGGGGAACTATGGCTTATCAAAAGATTCCATTTGGGCTATCTAATGCGGGTGCAACCTTTCAGAAAGCTATGGACAAGGCTTTCATGAATCTAATGTATAGGTTTGTACTAGTTTATTTGGATGATATAATTATTTTCTCAAAGAATGTAATAGATCACTTTAATCATTTAAGAGTTATCTTTGAGAGATGCAGGCAATATGGTATCTCTCTAAATCCGAAGAAGAGCATATTTGATGTCCATGAAAGTAAGTTGCTGGGGTTTATTATTTTAAAAGAGCGTATCACTATTGAGCCTGAAAGATTAAGTGCTATCCTTTCTTTACCTCTTCCTCATCACAAAAAGGGCCTTCAAAGCTTCTTAGGAAGAATCAATTTTGTTAGAAGATTTATTCCAGATATTGCAGAAGTACTAATGCCATTAACAGCCATGCTGAAGAAAAATATTTCTTTCAAATGGACCAAAGAAGGTAAACTCATTTTTGAACTGATTAAGGAAGCATTAGCTACTGCCCCTACCTTGTTAAATCCTGATTTTTCAAAGGATTTCATTTTGTATGCATATGGGAATGTTGATAGCATTGCTACTATGTTAGTTCAGAAGAATGATATAGGATGTGAGCAGCCAATAGCTTTTTTTAGTCAAGGTCTAAAATATTTTGAGCTACATTACTCATTTATTGAAAAACATGTCCTTGTTGTAATTAGAAGTTTGAAGAAATTCAGACATATGCTTTCTAACAACAAGATAAATTTGATGGTTGCACATCCTGCTGTCAAGGAGTTTTTACTAAATAAGGATTTGAACACCAAAAGAGCTGGATGGATCACAAAAGCAATGAAGTATGACATTGAAATTAAAGTTACCAAGTTGGTAAGAGGTAAGGGTCTATGCGACCAACTTGTTGGAAATGCAGATAATACTCCAAAAGATGATTCTGAAATGATTTTGGCTTTAGAAGATCATGAGCAAGTTGTTGTTCCAGATTTGTAGAATGATTGGGTGAAAGAAATGGTTAATTTCTTGCAAACAGGATGTTGTCCTGAAGGTTTGTATAGATAAAAAAGAAGATACTTTAGATTTTAATCTATACCTTATTGTTTATTGAATAATATGTTGTATAAGAGGGATTATAATGGTGTATTGCTAAGATGCATCAGTGGAGATGAAACTGAAAAAGTGTTGCAGGAATTCCATGATGGACTAGCAGGTGGTCATTTTTCTGCAAGGACAACAACATTGAAGATAATGAAGGCTGGCTATTTTTGGCCAAACCTATACAAGGATACCTTTATTTGGAAAAGAAGATGTTTGAAATGTGTTGTTTTCTCAAGCAAGCAAAGGTTAGCAGCTTTACCTCTTAATCCAATTCAAGTTGAACAACCTTTTGTCAAGTGGGGTCTAGATTTTATTGGTCCCATAAACCCATCATCAAGTTCAAGTCATAGATATATATTGACAACAACATATTATTTTACAAAGTGGACTGAAGCTATTACATTGAAAGATGCAAATGAAAATTTAGTTCTTAATTTCTATGAAGATCTGATTACAAGGTTTGAAGCACCTAAATCCATTATTTCTGATAATGCCTTGGCCTTTTTAGGCACAAGAATTTCTGATTGGGTAGTTAAGAACAATGTATATCTTAGTACCTCATCCAATTATTACCCATAGGGTAATGGAAAAGCTGAATCAACAAATAAAAATCTGATTCTCATCATCAAGAGGACTATTGAAGACAATCAACAAGCTTGGGACATCAAGTTAAAACATGCCTTATGGGCTGATAGGATCACCCCAAAGCTCTCGACAGGCAATTCACCTTATATGCTGGTTTATGGAAGAGAGGCAAGATTTCCAATTTCAGTGGAGTTGCCAAGTTTGAGCCTGATCAAATAATTAGACTTGCTAGACCAATAGCCTATGGAGGTAAGGTTGGCTGAATTGATAGAGTTAGAAGATATTAGGAAAGGATCTTTTCAGAAGCTGAAGGAACATCATGATTAAATGAAGAAGACATTTGATAGAAAAGCTGTCGCAAGAGTCTTTATAGAAGGTGATTTAGTGCTTAAATGGGATGAGATGAAGAGTAAACCTGGTAAGCATTTGAAGTTTGATGCAATTTGGAATGGTCCATATGTGATTACAGGATGCAAGGCTCACAATGCTTTTCAGCTCTCAACTATGGAAGGAGAAGAATTGCCAATCCTAGTTAATGGGATCCATCTCAAATGTTATTTTTGAGGTGAGTTAGTTTGAATAAGTGTTTTGCACATAGATGGTTTTATTTCAGTTAGTTGCAGTTAGTTGCTTTCAAGTAGAAAATAAGCATGCTATTGTAGCACATCATATGTCATAAATGAGCGCCTATAACATAGAGCCTGAGTTGTAACTCGCTGCTCTACATCATAAGACATCACATATCCCACTATCATGAGCTACAGTAGTAGGTTTATTTGTTGTTTTTGTTTTCCTCTAAGTGCTTTGAGCACATGTTTCCATTTTCAATTGGTAGTTTTCTAAAGGCTACAAGTTAGACAACTTCATGGCAGAACTATTCAGAAATTTATACATTAATCCTAAAGTGAAACATTGGATATTCCAAGGTTTTGAATTAGGCACAATGGAGACACTCCAAAACAGATCATCCATGACATTTCCTAAACAACTAGCATGAGGTCTTCAAAGTCAGTTTCAGTTTTAGTTTTGCAGTTGAGTGGTGTGTTTAAGTTTTCAGATTTTTCTAAATTTTTTTCAAGGTTTAATAAGGTTCGGTTTTGTCAAAGTTCAAGACTCTGTGCCCAATGGACTACAAAAGGCAACTGGTCTATTTGTTTAGCAGACAAATACCCATAAGTGGTCCCCAGAAAATGTTATCATTTTAGTTTCACACTAAATTGGTAAATTGATAATTGTTTTACATTGAAATATGGATTTGATAGTTGTTGTCTTAAGTTACAGAATTTCTTAAATTAAGAAGAGAAAGTACATATGTAGCAATACAACTATATGCATCAGAGAACTTGCATTAAGGTAAATCTATTCAACATTACTATTCAGATATTGAAGATAAAATACATTGTGTTCATATTAACATTGATGTTGTTCTCTAAGTATTGATCAGATTTAAACTTTTAATTTCATAAATGATCATTACATTGAACATGAAAAGTGAATGTAATAAACAAGTATTTCCTTCATAGGTTACATCTTTCATATTGAAAAAATTAGAGAAGATGTGCAATGCTGAAAGTAAGACAGGAGCATCAGAAGGTTTAGGGGTCCATGCATTGCCTTTAAGAGGTCTTCTGCATGTTGAGGCTAATTGGTTTATCATTTGAATCTTTAGCTTTGTCCCTATTTATCATGCATCCTAAGTTTTCTTCTGGTTTTTCCCTGCATCATGGAGAGAGAGAATAGTTAGATCCAAATTGGATCTAAGCAATACATAGATACCTAAAATAGCATGCTACATTCACACTTTTAGAGCTGTACTTCTATGTAAACATCAATGCAAGAGAAAGAGAATGTTAAAAGGTAGAATGCATAAACAAACACAGTACTAAAAGTTCACAAGAAGAAAGAAGAAGACAGAAAAGGAGATCATTTTTTATACTAACATTATTTTCTTAATGTGCAAATTGAAGACTAAGTAGGACACATAATCATTATAGTGTATGTAGAAGAAGTACATGTTTAGAATGAGCTTCATGTCATGAATATGACCCATGGGAGTCACGAGCCCATGCTCGAACCCCATGGGTGATAGTTAATATATTAATATGCAGAGTAAAGTAAGAATTCTAAATGGATGATCAAGTGCCAAGAACAAAGTGTTGCATAGAAGGAACAGAGTTGCAAATCAAATAGTGAGATAAGTATGCAAGAATACATAAAAAAATAGAGAATTCATATGTTGTTTCAACCTGGTATGCATTCACAGAAGTGTCAACTACATTATATCAAGTTGAGAAAATATATACATAAGTTCTATTAACTGTTGGAATCAGACAAATACTTTATCTTAATACTATTTGGTATACTAATATCTTTGGATAAGAAGAAAAAATAGTACAGTTTTGCACATCATGCAGTGTATAAAGACACCAAGCTTACAGTGGTTCAACTTTAGTGCATAAGGATGTACTATTATCAAAATATAGTGCATAGGCCAAAGAGGATAATTTATGATGTTGCAAAAAACATGCATATGGAATTAACAGTGTTATATGTAGAAATAAAAGATTAACAACAATATTATTTTGGGCATATTCAAAAGAAATACTATGCAATGCTATTTTTATTGTTGTTATTCATGATCAGCTGTCAGTGTTATAATAAAAAATGAAGATGCATATATAGAACAGTGTTGTTTTAATGAAAAAGAGATTTATATTCATGGGTCGTTCACAATGTTGCTCATGAGAGTCATGAGCCCAAGCTCGAACCTCAGGAGTAATTCCTTCACAAAGAGGTGATCACTGTATATAAATGTGCTACTTATCATTTTGAAGTATGAAACCAAACAGTGGATATTCAAGCATGTTGAACATAGAGACAGAGCACAGTTTTAATAAAAATATAGTAAAAGGTGAAGAAGAACATACAACAAACAACTACAACATTCAGCATGTGCAAGTAAAGTAAAAGTTTCCAATTTTTCATTTTTAATAGCATGGAAAGAAGTGAAACCCAAATCACTACAGCTGAAGATATAAAAAATGGTTGGATGTGACTAGTGAAAATACAATGAGGCAAAGCTAAGAACCAAGTAAAAAAGCCATAAGGAATGTCGTCAGTCCCCAAGCTCACGTTCAAATTAGTTTAGTAATGCTCGGCTAAAAAACTTCAAGCCCAACATAGACCAAGTGCAAAGGAAAAAAGCCCGTGAGTCATTGTAAATGCTCAGTCAATATTAAAAAAAAGAGTGTCACAGTTGTGCTTTTTGACTGTAACAAATTTGTAGTCACGACTCGTGGGTTGTGACAATTAAAGGGGAGTATTTTTTAAAAAAAATAGCGAGAGACTCAACCTTCAATCTCAAAGCTCATGATCAAAAACAACATAGGCCGAGTATATAAATCGTAGGCCGATTTTCAATAAATTATAGCTTCAAAGTTGAATAATTGAGGAACCCACTTCCAGTCTAAAGCTGTGAGCTTCTAATAAAGCTCGAAGATAACAGTCACGAAATAAATGTCATTCAAAGTTAAGAGAAAATTTAGAGGAAGGAGATACTAGATAATTATCTTGGTCTCAAGCTGAGTCTTCTTGGCAGCCCGTGAACTTCAAGTTGTAGTTCAAGTTCTTTTCAAGAATAAACAAGTTACCAGTTGAAAGCCCATGCTCAAGAAAAGCTAAGTGCCAACAAAATAAAGCCCATATTCAACGCTAGTCAAAGTATAGCTCCAAGTAAAAGTTATAACAGCTAACACCTGTGAGACTGCCAAATAGCTCACGCCATTCCCACAACACAAAGAAGTCAAGAGCTTCAACAAAAAAATCAACATGCAGAGAACTATGAGTTCCAAGTCTTCAGCCCGAGTTTAATAGCAAAAGCTTCAAGATCAAGTACCAAAGATGAAATGCAAACAAGCATGGTGGCACAAACCCTAAAATTCCTCTTCCAAAAGGCTGTGAAAATACAAATGAAGAGAAATAAAATGCTTTTGTTCATTTTGATAAAATTTGGTGTCCACAATGCAACTGTAGTGTACGAGGACTAAAGCAAGAGGCCACGACACACTCATCACATGCCTTTGAAAAAGTAGAGATATTTTAAATAGGTCATGTTGACCATATTGATAGGGTGTCAAGTTGGGTTGGTTTAGGCATGCACTTCAAGTTAGGGTTTTGATAATTGGAGTTACATCTTAGGTTTTTTCTTTAGTTATAACTTGGGTATTTAATATTTTCTCTGATATAATTGAGATGTGTTATGTAATTCCTTAATTATTAGCAATAGGAGATCTAAATTTAGGAGCTAGCTTTTTGGCATTATTCATGCCTTAAATTTAATGATATCTATTTGTTTACGAGCTCTTTTGAAAGAGGAACTTCATTTTCAAAATTGGCCTTGGAGGCTATATAACTGAACCTCTTATTCATTTGTAAGGGTTCAGAGTTTGGGGAAAAAGAGGTATTAGTGAGCATATCGTTCCTTTGCATCTTTTCCTTGTGTTTTGTAACCATTTTTACAGAATTTGAAGATAATAAAGCTAGCCTCATTATTCATATATTTTTCTGAGTTTTTCTATCAATCCTTCCAAGTTTTCTGCATTTAATTGTTTGTATCTTTCAACAATAGATTAGTGAATTGCTCCAAATTACTATTATAAATTGTAAAGAATTAACCTTTTGTAGAAGTTACCTGTTTGCTGGTTAAATTCCTATCATTAGTGGTACCAAACCCTAATTGTGAATTTTAAACCATCCTAGGTGTTGAGAAGTGAAAATAATTGCAGAATTTAGTAAATGTGTCTTGTAGGTATAGGTCTGAAATTCTGATAAATCTGAATCCATTTTTGGTGTATCACCCTGTTAGTTAGTATTCATTTTTCAGTTATCATTCTCCCTTTTCTCAAAGCTTTAAAAAGATCAGTATTAGGTGATATTCCAAATCATATAGGAACCGGCCTAGAATCCAAAGATTTGTTCTCTCTCCCACAAAGAGTTCATTTCCATGTTTCAAAAGGAAGGCTATATTTTCAATCAAGATAGAGGCGAATTCCTGATTGACAACAATTTTTGGCATGTCCGATGGGATACAAACTACTTCTCAGTTCCCTGAGTTACAAGTTTTTATTGTTGTTTAGGTATGAATAGTAGTATTCCTGCCTTTTAGAAGGCATTTTCCAGCACCTAGTGACTCTATTTTTTGAAGGTTTATTATAGATTCAGTTGTAGATTTGAGTGTTTATTTTAATGAGAAGCACTCCAACAAGATCAAACAAGGAGGGTTTTATGTACCAGGAATTGCAGCCAGGTAGAAGGGGAGGTAGATTAGCCAAAAGAGGAAGGACACCACAAGATCCAAGAGGTAGATCTTCTCTATTTAATTTTAATTTTTCATCATTTGATAATCCCATTTTTGAAGATTAGGTTGCAAATTCAGACGAAACTGAGGTAATTGTTTAGGATAGCATTTTTCCTGAAGATTTAAGTGCTCCTGATAATTTTGGATCAAAATTACCAAGTTTTGAAAACTTACCAAGGGATCAATTTATTTTTGGAGCATCTACAAGTGGTACTACAACAACTCCTCAAAGTTTGAAAACATATCAAAGGAAGGTAATTCATCCTATCCAGCCTTCTATTACACCTGTAATTTAGCAACAAGCACCGCCAATTCATCAAATGGCCTGAAATTTTCAATTTGTAGCTTTTAATGCTGACAACACTTAATGGATTGCTACTCATCATGATATTCCGCCAGCAGCGTTAAAAGGTTTGCCTTATTTTACTGGTGAAAATCATGTTTCAGCAATTGAGCATATTAAGGATGTAGCCACTCTTTGTGGATTACATCAAGTCAAACATGATGATGTGGCATTAAAAGTGCTAGCAGCTTGTTTTAAAGGTAAATCTTTGATTTGGTTTAGAAGTTTACCAGTTGATTCTATTGCTACGTGGGATGATTTGGGGACTGTTTTGATTAGCAAATTTGAAGATAAGTATGATAATCTCTCATTGGTTGAGCAGTTACCCACAATTAAAAGGCACCATAATGAGCATATTTCTGATTTTAACTTTTCTTTTCAATGAACATGGGATAGAATTCCAGCATCTATCAAACCTTCTAATGATTATACATTTTTATTTGATTTGAAGGCTTTTAACAGTGATATTTCAATGATGATTCAATCTATGGGTGGGCACACTCTGCCAAATGCATTTGACATTGTTGTTAGAGCTGAGAACAACTTCATACAAGCTAGTAAGTTACCTCCTTGGCCTCCAATGCCTTATTTTGCAAAAGTATAGCTAGTCGTACTAGTTGTAGTTCCACCAATAGTAGTTGTTCCACCAATTCCAGCATTGCCAACATTTAATATGAAAGTTGCAGCAGGAGAACATGCTGCCATGACTCCTTTTAGAGAACTAAAAGAGTAGAATTTGGAGTTAAAGGAAAAAAGTGAAAGTATGATGAGAATGTTGCAAAACTATGGCAATGATATCACAAAATTGAAGAGGCAATAAGGTTAGTACAATAGGCCTCCTCAAGTTTCCTATCAATAGAATAGACAATCTAATCAAGACTCTAGTTCAAATCAGCCACACCAAGCTCAAGGACAGAAAAGGAATTACAATAAGAGGACTAGTCAACCTTACAACTATGCAACTCCTAGTACTTCTGAGGAGATAGTGCTTGTTCCACAGAATAATTATGCACAAGAGGAGGAATGGTGCAACACTTGTAATGTAAGCCATTTTTGGCTTGATTGTCCTCATGCACTTGAAGCTAGGAGGCAGGATGTTTTAAAGGGTCAATTGACTAATGTTCAAGGAGATGCTCACAATGATCAAATGCAATCACAAGGTAATCCTCATGTTACTCTGATGAATTTTAATGCTGATGAGACTATTTTAGCAGCTAATTTTGATCAAAATAAGGTATGGAAGCTTGTAGTAGCAAGTACAAGGGCCAAAAATAAGGTTGTAAATGATTAGCAACAGGCTGATAAAGTGTAACAGTCTACTGTTATTTCTCCGCAACAAGTATTAAAGGGCAAGCAACAATAAATTCAAGTCCAAGATGCACCTTCACAGCCATTACAACCAGCAAAAGAGTTGGATGTTCCAAAACAACAACAAAAGTTTAGTTCTCAAAATTTTAATATTGTTGATCACTTAAAGAAAACACATATTCTTGTATCTATTTGGGAAGTTTTAGCACTTCTAGGCCAAAAGGATATGCTGCAGGAAGCATTGAAAACACTTACACTATCAGATGATGCTTTAAAATAGTAAACTCCTAAGGTGTTAATGGCTAGAAATGAACTTCAACCCAGCAAGCACCCAAGTTGATAAAGCCACCACCTTTTTATATTATTGTTATAATAGGACATAATTTAGTGCATAATTGAATGATTGATTCAGGTGCTTCTACCTCAGTTATGCCCAAGAAAATTGTAAACAAGCTAGGCCTTGAATATGAACCAATTGAAAAAGGGGTAGTTCAGCTTGATGGGACAACAGTAGATACTATTGGAGTAGTAAGAAATCTAGATTTGACCATGCATGCTTATCCTAGTTTTTCAGTACCTATGGATGTTTTTACCATAGACTTACCTCCTAATTTCTCTATTTGCCTATCATGAGATTTCACTGCCAAAATAGGAGGGTATTTATCTGGAGATTGGTCTCATATGCTTTTCCGCACTAGGTATGGTACTAAGGTAACTATTCATTTAGAACCTATTGAAAAATTTTATATTGAGCCATATGTTATTGGTACTAAAAACAAAACAACAGTTGTAATTTTTGATCAAGAGGAAATTGATGCTATTCATGAGTCACAAACACAGATTGATCAAATTCCTGACATATTGTTAGACACATGGGCTACTGAAAATGTAAAAATCTCTAATAAACAGATTAAGGAGCCCAATTTGGGTAACTATGTTATTAATGAAATAATTGATTTCATGCCAGTTGTCGTGAAAGGTACAGATTTAGAGTAGCAGTCTAGTGCTGTTTGGAAATTGTTTTATGATGGCTCACGTAGCAAAATAGGTGCTCGAGGTGGTTGCATGCTAGTTTCACCAACAAATCAAAGGTATTATGCTTCTTTCAAATTCACTTTTAGTTACATAAATAATGTTGCTGAGTATGAAGCCCTCATAAATGGATTGAAGTGGGCCATTAAAAGAGGTATTAGCTGTTTGCAAGTTTAAGGTGATTAAGAATTGATTGTGAATCAAGTTAGGAATGTTCATACAGCCAAGAATTATTTTTTAAGAAATTATAAGCATGTTGTATGGGATTTGATTGAAGGTTTTAAGGCTTTTAATTTACAATCTATTCCTAAAAATTAGAACAAACACGCTGATAGGCTTGCTTATGTTGGAGCCCAATATGACATCCCAACTGAGATCAGCAAGAGTAAGGGAATGAACTATGTTAGAGTAATAATTAGACCTGTTGTACCTAACAATGCAGATAGTTGGCAGGTTTTTGAATTTGATTAGCATATTGTAATTTTTTTGAGAGAAGAGGCTGAGTTTTCACAGCCAAACCAGAAAAAATTGCAGGATCAATATGAAGACCAGATTGTTCAGCTGAGCACAAATAAAATGCCTAAAGGTCTTGTGACCTTAGAGTCCATGTTTGGTAAGAATGATGAGTTCAAAAAGGACAAATCCAGCTTACAAATCAAAGAGGAACATTATGAAGAGATTGTTGTTACAAAGGATAAAGTGTTGAAACTAAGAAAGGTATGTACACCTAAAGAACGTCAAACCTTTGTCAACTTATGCAATGAATTTCATGATATTATTGCATGGAATTATTTAGATCTGAAAGGATTTGATCCTAATATTTCTCAACATACAATTGAGTTAGAACCAGGAGCTAAACCAACTAGACAAAAACAAAGGCCTGCAAATCCTAAACTAGAATCTCTCATGATTAAGGAGTTGAATAAATTGATTGAAAGTAACATAATTTTTCCAATCAAACATACTTCATGGGTATCCAATTTGGTTTCTATTAGGAAAAAGAATAGAGAAATCAGGTTATGTGTTGATTTCCATGACTTGAACAGAGCTTCATTGAAAGATAGGAATCTTTTTCCTTCAATGGAACAAATCTTGCAGGTTGTTTCAGGTTCAGAATGGTTCTCATTGCTGGATGGTTTCTCTGGCTACAACTAGATTTTGGTGAAGGAAGAGGACATATTTAAGACAACATTTACAACCAAATGGGGAACTATGGCTTATCAAAAGATGTCATTTCATCTATCTAATGCAAGTGCAACCTTTCAGAAGGCTATGGGCAAGGCTTTCATGAATCTAATGTATAGGTTTGTACTAGTTTATTTGGATGATATAACTTTTTTCTCAAAGAATGTAGTAGATCACTTTAATCATTTAAGAGTTATCTTTGAGAGATGCAGGGAATATGGTATCTCTCTAAATCCTAGGAAGAGCACATTTTCTGTCCATGAAGGTAAGCTGATGGGGTTTATTATTTCAAAAGAGGGTATCACTATGGAGCCTAAAAGAGTATCCTTTCTTTACCTCTTCCTCATCACAAAAAGGGCCTTCAAAGCTTCTTAGGAAGAATCAATTTTGTTAGAAGATTTATTCCAAATATTGCAGAATTACTAATGCCGTTAACAACCACGCTGAAGAAAAATATTTCTTTCAAATGGACCAAAGAAGGTAAAATCAATTTTGAACTGATTAAGGAAGCATTAGCTATTGCCCCTACCTTGTTAAATCTTGATTTTTCAAAGGATTTCATTTTGTATGCATATGGGAAAGTTGATAGCATTGTTGCCATGTTAGTTCAGAAGAATGATATAGGATGTGAGTAGCCAATAGCTTTTTTCAGTCAAGGTCTAAAAGATTATGAGCTGCATTACTCATTTATTGAAAAACATGTTCTTGCTGTAATTAGAAGTCTAAAGAAATTTAGACATATGCTTTCTAACAAAAAGATAAATTTGATGGTTGCATATCCTGTTGTCAAAGAGTTTTTATTGAAAAAAGATTTCAACACCAAAAGAGCTGGTTGGATCACAAAAGAAATGGAGTATGACATTGAAATTGAAGTTACCAAGTTGGTAAGAGGTAAGGGTCTATGAAAACAACTTACTGTAAATGGATATAATACTCCAAAAGAAGATTTTGAAGTGATTTTGGCTTTAGAAGATCTTGAGCAAGTTGTTCCAGATTTGGAGAATGATTGGGTGAAATAAATGGTTACTTTCTTGCAAACAGGACATTGTCCTGAAGGTTTGGATAGATAAAAAAGAAGATACTTTAGATTTCAATCTATACCTTATTGTTTATTGAATAATATGCTGTATAGGAGGGATTATAATGGTTTATTGCTAAGATGCATTAGTGGAGATCAAACTGACAAAGTGCTATAGAAATTCCATGATGGACTAGCAGGTGGTCATTTTTCTGCAAGGACAACAGCATTGAAGATAATGAAGGCTAGATATTTTTGGCCAAACCTATACAACGATGCCTTCATTTGGGTAAGAAGATGTTTGAAATGTGCTATTTTCTCAAGCAAGCAAAGGTTAGCAGCTTTACCTCTTAATCCAATTCAAGTTGAATAGCCTTTTGTCAAGTTGGGTCTAGATTTTATTGGTCCCATAAACCCATCATCAAGTTTAGGTCATAGATATATATTGACAACAACATATTATTTTACAAATTGGACTGAAGCTGTTGCATTGAAAGATGCAAATGAAACTTCGGTTCTTAATTTCTATGAAGATCTGATTGCAAGTTTTGGAGCACCTAAATCCATTATTTCTGATAATGCCTTGGCCTTTTTAGGCACAAGAATTTCTAATTGGGTAGTTAAGAACAATGTCTATCTTAGTACTCATCCAATTATTACCCATGAGGTAATGGACAAGCTGAATCAACAAATAAAAATTTGATTTGCATCACCAAGAGGACTATTGAAGACAATCAGTGAGCTTGGGACATCAAGTTAAAACATGCCTTATGGGCTGATAGGATCACCCCAAAGTGCTCAATAAGTAATTCACCTTATATGCTAGTTTATGGAAGAGAGGCAAGATTGCCAATTTTAGTGGAGTTGCCAAGTTTGAGCCTAATCAAAGAATTAGACTTGTTAGACCAGGAGCCGATGGAGGTAAGATTGGCTGAATTGATAGAGTTAGAAGAGATTAGAAAAGGATCTTTTCAGAAGTTGAAGGAACATCATGATCAAATGAAGAAGACATTTGATAGAAAGGCTATTGCACGAGTCTTTACAAAAGGTGATTTAGTGCTTAAATGGGATGAGATGATGAGAAAACCTAGTAAGCATTCAAAGTTTGATGCCATTTGGAATGGTCCATACATGATTACAGGATGCAAGGCTCACAATTATTTTCAGCTCTCAACTATGGAAGGAGAAGAATTGCCAATCCTAGTTAATGGGATCCATCTCAAACGTTATTTTTGAGGTGAGTTAGTTTGAATAAGTTCTTTGCACATAGATAGTTTTCTTTCAGTTAATTGCAGTTAGTTACTTTCAAACAAAAAATAAGCATGCTACTCTAGCACATCATATGTCATAAATGAGCGCCCATTACATAGAGCCTGATTTGTAACTCACTGCTCTACATCATATGAGATCACATATCCTACTATCATGAGCTACAATAGAAAGTTTATTTGTTGTTTTTGTTTTCCTCTAAGTGCTTCCAGCACATGTTTCAATTTTCAGTTGGTAGTTTTCTGAAGGCTGCAAGTTAGACAACTTCATGGCAGAACTATTCATAAATTTATACATTGATCCTAAAGAGAAACATTGGATATTCCAAGGGTTCGAATCAGGCGCAATGGCCACACTCCAAAATAGGTCATCCATGACATTTCCTAAATAGCTAGCATGAGGTCTTTAAAGTCAGTTTTAGTTTTAGTTTCGCAGTTGAGTGGTGTGTTTAAGTTTTCATATTTTTCTAAGTTTTTTCCAAGGTTTAATAAGGTTCAATTTTGTCAAAGTTTAATGCTATGTGCCCAATGGACTGCAAAAGGCAACTGGTCTATTTGTTCAGCAGACAAACACCCCCCCCAGAAAATGTTATCATTTTAGTTGCACACTAAATTGGTAAATTGATAATTATTTTACATTGAAATATGGATTTGATAGTTGTTGTCTTAAGTTGCAGAATTGCTTAAATTGAGAAGACAAAGTACATATGTAGCAATACAACTATATGCATCAGAGAACTTGCATTAAGGTACATCTATTCAGCATCACTATTCAGATATTGAAGATAAAATACATTGCATTCATATTAACACTAATGTTGTTCTCTAAGTATTGATTAGATTTAAACTTTCAATTTCATAAATGATCATTACATTGAACATTCAAAGTGAATGTAATAAACAAGTATTTCCTTCATAAGTTACATCTTTCATATTGAAAAACCTAGAGAAGATGTACAATGTTGAAAGTAAGACAGGAGCATCAGAAGGTTGAGGGGTCCATGCATTGCCTTTAAGAGGTCTTCTGCATGTTGAGGTTGATTGGTTGTATTATTTGAATCTTTAGCTTTGTCCCTATTTATCATGCATCCTAAGTGTTCTTCTGGTTTTGCCCTGCATCATGGAGAGAGAATAGTTAGATCCAAATTGGACCTAAGAAATTCATAGATACCTAAAATAGCATGACACATAGATGTGTTCGATCACATGCAAGTATATTAGAAAAGGATGTCATAGAGTTATAACATGAAGGATCATTCTAGAGAGTTTCAAGTTGGAGATCTCGTCTTAAGAGATAATCCCAAGAATCAATAGAATAGAGTACATAAAGGAAAATTTGAACCAAACTGGTTGGGTCCCTACATAGTTACGACTACTTTTGTATTTGGTGCTTATCAAATTTTGACACATGAGGTGGAATAACTCCCTGAACCTATCAACATCCTTCATTTGAAGAAGTTCTACGCATGATGTTACAAAATCTTTTTACATATCTTAATGTCTTGAAAAAATCATAAAAATTAATATATGATCCTGAAAAAATCCTAAAAATTATAAAAAGTTCTGAAAAAATGATCTTAGTGAAAACCTGGCAAACAGACACTTTGATGTATCAATCAAAACAATCAAATATAATAAAAAATAATGAAAAGAACAAAAAAAAACTCAGAAAAAGAAAAAATCATGCCTTGGTGTGAACCTAGAAACATGCGCCTTGGTAGCAAAAATAAATAATCTTCCAAGTGGTAAAAACCTAGAAACATTCGCTATTTGAGACCCATGCGCTTATATCTATCAGCTTGTGGCTTTGCACTTCGAACCCTTTTTCGACTCACATCTTCCATCTCCTTGGTTTCAGATTGGTCTTTGTCTTGGGCTAGGGGGCATGGACTATATCCTCCTTTGGTGCACGATGGTGTTTCTTGACTCACCTTAAACAATGTTTCTCAACATTACCTTTGACATCTAGTGTTTCTTAACACTTATAAAATATGTTATCTTAAAGTCTATGCTTTGTTCGTAGTGTAGGATTGTGCGATATTTCTCACTTACAGGCATGAGTCCTAGCAAGTCAGTCATTATATTTTCTTTTTCACACCGTGCTTAAACTAAAATGACTGAGACATGTTATGACTTATTTTTTGTGTGTGTTGATTGACTGATAATTTTCATTGAGTGTTCCCTCCTTAGTCTCTCCATGATGTCACGACTAGAGGACTGAGGGCATGGGGCATATTTTCTTTGATTTTTACCTGTGGGTATCACTTTAATGATCCTAGGTGTCTCTTTCTTTGATGCCATGGACACTCGGGAAATTTAGAGCTATATCCTTGACTATTACATTGTGTTTTCTTATGCAAGACCTTACTCGTGGTTATCTTGGCACTTATGCCTTGATACTGGTATAATCTTGCAACATTAACTTGGAAACCATGGTCAGGTCATCTTGACGCTTATGTCTTGATTCTTACATGTGTTTCCTACATTCTATCTGATATAGATCATATTCATATCTTGATAGTTGCACCCGCACTAGTGATGGTTGTATGATCTTGTGATGTCCCTTAATAAGGCTCGATGATAAAAATAAGAACCTATTAACCCCTTGCAAATCACACTATGCATTTTCATGGTAGTTTGCAATTCTTAGGTGCATTCTTAGTTTGCATCTCAAGTTTGGAGAGAGTCTCCTTCATCATTATTGGAAAGGTAGTCAACTATGCTCGATCACGTATTTTCTTCTTCTATCTCAATCATGTCTTTATCGTCTCCTCAATCTTTCACTCTTTCGCCCTTTCCTATCATCTCAATGGGTTAATCATATCATCATATCTAATCTACTCAAAGGATTACATTTAAAATCATGAAGTGCATTACATATATATCAGAGCATAAGGAATCCACAACTATGAGAGCATCACATTTTAAAGTAGTAAGGAAGAAGACATCAGTACACAATCAATATCATATGATACATGTGCAAAAAATAAAGATACATCCATGAGCATAAAGGAAATGAGACAAGTACACAATACATCGACAAAATCATGTATCTCATATATATATATATATATACATATATATATATATATATATATATATATATATATATATATATATATATATATATATATATATATATGTATATATATATATATATGTATATATATATATATGTATATATATATATATATGTATATATATATATATATGTATATATATATATATATATATGTATATATATATATATATATATGTATATATATATATATATGTATATATATATATATATGTATATATATATATGTATATATATATATATATATATGTATACATATATATATATATATATCAAGTACAATAATGAGATCAAAATATCAAGTCAAAAATATCAGATGGAGCCCTAATACAATCTACGACTGGCTTCCACCCTTTGGAGTAGGTGAAGCTAGTGGAGGATCCTGGGATCTGTTTGGTGCCTGCACTGCACCCTCTGATCTACCCGCCCACTGTGAGTAGTCTATAACTCTTTGAATCATAGGTAACACAACTTTGTAGGCTGGGTAATAATAGATCACTTTGGCCCCATGTCATTGTGCCTCCTTTTGCGCTTGGTCTCTCTCCTACCTCAACTCCTGTATCCGAGCCCTATCATCAAGCTGTTGTTGGTCTCTCACGACTATAGTAATTTGTGTCTGTTGTAACTCTGCCTCTAACGTAGTAACCCTCTATGCTAGCCCATCATCAGCAAGTGCCCTTTGCTCTAGCTATGCTGAAGGTCTGTTCTCTGTTCTACTCCCCCAGTCTACTCATGGCCTCCTCACTAGGAACTCCTCACACTAGTATATTTGACCTATTTTTTCTACCAAAATTTTTGACCATGAAGCCAAAAGGTTTTGGTTGGTTGGAATATAGAAGGAAACTTTCATTTTTTT
The DNA here is from genome assembly GCA_027943335.1 of Chamaecyparis obtusa. NCBI lineage: Eukaryota > Viridiplantae > Streptophyta > Pinopsida > Cupressales > Cupressaceae > Chamaecyparis > Chamaecyparis obtusa. The sequence goes on along the minus strand of BSBK01003050.1, from coordinate 2,013,632 downwards.
TAAATTTATGCCCGTGTTAGTCAAAATTTCAACCAATACCGTGTTTCATTTCTCATTCATAATTACCACAACAAATTTGTTTCAAGGGAATTGTAGCACATGAAATGCAAATTCGAAGATCATCTCATCATTGCTTCATCTAGTTGAGCATCATCAACTTCATCCTAGGGTTTTTCTTTTACCTATTCTTTTCATGGCTCAATGAGGGTTCCATTATATAATGTTATGGTTAGTCTTAAATCCCCTGATTCTTTTACCTATTCTTTTCATGCTTCGATGAGGGTTCCATTTCTTCCTATAATTTGTGAACTTATCTTATGTTTCTGATGGTGGGTTATATTTCATTTCTCATGACATTGAAAATTGATGAACCGTGTAGAAAAGTCTTCAAATAAAACCCCAATCATTCTAGGCTATCTTGGCGGCTTGATTATCCTCATTTTATTAGGAGGGCTTCTTGTAGCGTGAAGAAAATTGAATTTTGCAATATCTGGGAAGGGTACAAACTGAGGTAACTTTCAATTGAATCTCTATACAATCTTCTCTGCAATGCTTTGTGTACATGTGTTCGATAATGGGAGGTCTATTTTAAATGCATAATCTTGGAATGAAATGTTGAAACATAATTAACAAATGATGCAACCCATTTCCCCTTTCACTAAATTTCAATATTCAAGAGACTATTATAAATCTTAATAACACCATGATTAATTCTCCCTATAATGAACACTGGACTAAGCTCAGAAGGCTTCTCCACAATAATGTCCTCAACCCTTTCCCATGTTGCACTTCAAAGCTCTTCTCACTAGGCAAGTGTGAAGAAACTCATTAGCAAGTTAGAAAAGGGGGTGAAAAAGAATAATGGAGTGGTGAAGCCCTAGTTAATGATCAATTCCAAATCTTAGTTTACATTCATTGTAATGATCTCTATAATCTGCATCCAACACATCTGAAACATATAACATAATGACAATACATTGTTTTTAACTCCATTCCATTCATGGAAAACAATAAATACTTTCGATCCATCATTTCTTCATGATATTTCACTGGTGCACTATTCAAGAACAATCACTCTTCCTTGGACTCCCACACACTAACCTTCTTCATAACCCTTGGACATTCACAAAGGGATTCAACTTAAATGGAATCCATTCCAACATACTCACTATGCATGAAAAAGAAACAATGTTAAATCCAATCATTGCATCAATTTATCATGACTGTTACATTCCCTGACTGTACAGGGACAGTCACGTTTTGAGGACCCAAAACACCTTCCAAATGTGCACAAAACTATTCAAAACTCCAATGAAATGTAACACCATATCCTAGAAATCACTTGAATCCATATCAACCATAAAAATAAACGTTTGTCAACAATATAGTCAGACTGTACCCTCATGAGCAGTGACTGGCATATTTCAAATGAATTTACATTTTCATTGCTTGAACATAGTTTACATTCACTGTTATGATCTGGAATCGATCATTAACTTGGTCCATTACTAATACTCATTAACTTAGTTTACATTCACTATTATGATCTCTATAATTTGGAACAATGGAGTTTTTCATTTCTAGTTTCTAGAGTGTATTTATTTTGATGTTATGTAAATTTAATTTATAAATCAATAATATCAATACAAGTATAATCATTGTTAAGTGGATTTGTATTCTCAATTCAATTTGTGCAAGAATATGATGTACTTTATGTACTATTAAATTTTTGACAAAATTTCACATATTAACTTTTGAAGTAGAACTTAAAGGCAATGCATTGCTGTTAACTTGTTATTAATAAAAAATTTATTGGCAAATAAAAAATTAGTTATTGTTCATGTTGTAAAATTGAACTATTTTAACTAAAGTATACATGTGGTTTTTACGGGAAGAGGTTGAACAAACTATAATCTTGAACAAACTAAGCGGAATATGTAAACATTTGCTACAATGTCTCTTTTCTCTATGATTGATTATACATATCATGGTGTTTTATGGCCCTTTTCATTAATTGTATCATGGTTGTTCTCTACTATTGTACTTAACCTTTAACATATCTCCAATGATTACAATGACTTGCACATGCTTGTACCTTGTGGTTGTTCCATCTTCTTATTGTGATTGTTGTTGATTTAAGGCATGATATGTCAATGTCTTCTTATTGTATTTATTCTATTAGGACTTCAAACTAAGTGACATTTCCTTTTCACATGAGCATAGAATTCAAAATTGCCTCTATAGAAGAAATTGTTCATTAATAGTAGATAGATGCATTTTTTCCTATGATCTCATGATAATGGCCATATTCAATAACTCTATAACATGATGGTTGTTCCTTTTAAGAGAGATGGTTGCTCCATTGTTCTAAAAACTACACTTTGTTGTCCTTTTGACATGATAGCATTATATGTAAGAAACTTTGAGGTTCTCTTACCTTTTGTATGTCATGGCTTCACCTATATGTAGCTAAATATCACTCTGAAAATGATCTTCTTTTAGGAAACAATGAAAATCCTCTATGGGTTCATACTTATTGTGACTTTCCATGGTGAACTATCATTGCTTGTACACTTTATTTTTCCAATTCTTTTAAATTGTCACTGTCTTTGAAAATTAATGCCATATGTTGCTTATATTTGATTCAATTTCCATATTAATTACTCTCTTCAGTTGTATTAGGAAGTTTTGCCTTAAGCATGTGTGATGCAAACTTGTAACATCTCTTTTATCCTCTAGTTTTTTTTGTTTATTTATAGTGCACTTTTGATGGATTCTCTATATGTAATCATGATGCTCTATTTATTGGTAGTTGTGAATCTTAATGATTAAACCATCTCTTGATCATGTTATTACACTTGATTAATAAATGCTTTCAAAATCTAAGAACTATTTAACATTAGCTATAGAAGTACAAAAAATAAGGCCCCAATATACGTACATCATCAGAGAGCTTCATATTCTTTGTATGGATGCGAAGCACTTCCAACCTACCTACTTCATCCGGAACCCCCATATCAATCTCCCTGTCAACCTTCCAAACCTTCTTTTGAGTGCTAGATCAATACTGTTTGGCAACCTTCAAATAACACAGTCCGTCATTAAAGGAGATAATTCAACCTCCTTATGATGCTCGATTAATGAAGAATTTTGAAATTCCAGCCTTGATAATTTGCAGCTTGATGTAATTGCTTCAACTTCACATTCTTGATTTACTTCAGCATCAAGAATAATATCCATAGATTCAGTAGTCTAGTGAGGAGATTTGTGTAACTCCCAAAATAATAATAACTCCCAAAATACTTATCCTTTTGAATATTTCGTGGTCTAGTGAGCCTGATTTGTGCCTGTATTTGTAAATCTTGTATAATCTTATAATATATATATTTTTTATTATATACAAGATACTACTAATGTTTGTATATTTACATTTTGTATATTTATAGCCTATGAAGAAAGTCCACACCTGGCAATATGAACCTAGAACAAAATAATGAGACAATTGCTAGATTGTGGTCTCAGTTCCAAAGAAAAGATGTTGATAAATGTAATTGTCCTTGCAAAAAGTGTAAGGGCTTAAAGAATCAAAGAATTCTAATCACAACAGCCGAGAGTCATTGTAGGCAACATGATCACATTGAAAGAGGCCACTATTTTCGTCAATTGGTGAATGTGGATTTCCAATTGGAGGAACATGGAGGTGTGAATATCCAAGCCGACGATAATGCTCCCATGAAAGAAGATGATCCTGTGGCAGAGAACACAATTGAAGATGATGGTATTGGCATAGCTAATAATGTGCCAGAGGACATGATTGAAGGAGATGGTATTGGTGTAGCTGATCAAGATGATCATGATGATGGTACTAGTGCATCTGATAATGATGATGAAGATGGTCTTGATATACCTATACTTGAGAAGGCATACGAGCCCCTATACCAAGGCTCCCAAATAACTCTTCTCTCCGCTATAGTGTTGTTGGTGAACTTGAAGATTATGAATGGTTTATCCAATGTAGAAATGTCACGTATGCTAAGGTATGCCATTTTTGTTATCTTCAATGTTAGCATATCATTACGATTCATTATATTAACAATTCATATTTGTGTTGTAGGTTGATAGGTGAGTTTTTGTTACCACCATCAAACATTCTGCCTCATTCATACCAAGAATTATCTACCATTATGAATCAAATTGGAATGAAGTATCAGACAATACATGCATGTCCCAATGATCACATTATATATCATAAACAACATGAATTTGCAATAGAATGCCCTGATTGTCATATTAGTAGATATCAGTCTGATCAAATAACAAAAAAGGTGCCTCACAAGACTCTTCGATACATTCTCATTATTCCACGTCTTCAACGATTATTCAGGTGCACTAGCTTGACACAATTTATGGATTACCATGCACACAATAGAAGTCAAGATGACATTATGCGAATGCTTACAGATGGTTCTGCATTTAAAGACATAGAAACAACATGACAACACTTTAAAGAAGAATCTCATAATCTCAAGATTACAGTGGCAGTGGACGGTGTCAATCCATTTGGAGATATGAGATCTGTTTACTCAGAGTGGCATTTTTTTGTTATTAACAATAACATTCCTCCTTGGATGTCCATAAAGAGGGAGCACATAATGTTGTCAATGATTGTACCAGGTATTTTTTCATTTAATAGTTATGTAAATTAATTTATAAACACCGCATCAAGATGGTTATAATAATTATGTAATATTTTTGTTCATTCAACTAAGTACCAAGTTAAAGATATGAACATGTATATTGAGCCCCTTATTGACAAGTTGTTGATTTTATGGAATGAGGTCACTATGTATGACATCTCTAAACCAATAGGATAAAGAAAATTTTAAAATCATATAATACTTGTATGGACAATACATGATGCCCCTGGGCTAACTCATTTTTGTGGTATGTTATATATTCATGTAAGGTCGCATATTTTTGGTATGTTATAGTGCTTACACATGATTGCTATATGTTTAAGTTGTGCATGATAATTGTACATGATCCAATTGTACATTATCTTTTAGGTCTTCAGACAAAGGGTAAATTTGCATGTCCAATTTGTGGTCTGAAGATGAAATATCGTCATTCAGGAAGTTTAAGAAAGTGGGTGTTTGATGAGTTTAGACACTTTCTCCACAATAATCATAAGTATCGAACTATCAAAAAATATTTTTTTAATGGGAAAGAAGAGACAACATCAAGGCCACGAAGAATGACACCTCATCTATGGAAGTTAGAATAAAATAGACTAAATCACCAAGGTAATGTCATTCCATCTGATAATTTTTGTTTGAAATTTATATTTTGATATTATCTTTTATTTACTAATGATGTTATTGATTCTCGTGAAGGTCGTTAAGGCATCAATGACCAACTTTCTAGAGGAATAAAAAGTTATACAAGTCAATTTAGTAGGTTGTCATACTACAAGGATCTCCTAATCATGCATTTGTTTGATGCTATGCATATTAAAAATTATGTAACAAAGACACTATGAAAAATATTGGATGAAAGACGTGACAAAGAAAAAATTACCAAAATTTGTAATGACATTCATGAATCCAATCATGCACTGAAAACTTTCATTGAATCAAATAGCAATGAAGTCCGCTTAAATACGAGTGCCCTTCCTTGGTTATTAACTAAGCAACAAAGTGATGCATTAAAAGAAGTCATGAAAAAAACAAAATTTCCAACAAAATTTATTGCAAATATAAACAGTCTTGTATCAAAGAAAGGTGATTTTGGGCCAGGGTTGAAAACACATGATTGGCATACCTTCGTCAAGGTAAGTTGTGTTCTCTATTTACAATATATTTATAAAATTGCATGTACTTTTTATTTTATTATTTTACAATATATTGAAAAGATAATTTTTTAATCATTGCAGTATGTCCTACCTCTATCCCTCCCAGACCAGTTTGACAATAGTGTTAAACAGGTTATATACGATCTTGGAGAATACATGAGGTTAGAAGTGTTATTTCTTAGACTTGTACGTATATTATATTTATGACTTGCTTTACTTTTTATGTAATTTATTGTATATTTTTTTAATCTAAAATCTTGTTTATATGTTCTTACGAGTTGAATCTCTTTTAGGTAGTTATCATCTAAAGAAATTGATAAAAAAGATATAAAATATTGGAAGAGAAAAATTCTCCAACTTATGTGTGAAATGAAAAAGTGTCTACCTCCAACTTTTTTCAATGCTCAAGAACACTACCTCATACATCAAGTTGAAGAGATTGAATTGTGTGGACTTGTACAAACTAGGTCAATGTGGATGGTTGAGAGGAACATAAAATTTATGAAAGGCTTGATTCAACAAAGAGCACGTTTTGAGAGTTCTATGGTAGAGGGATATATGGTATACTAGACCATGGTGTACATTAGTGAATATCTTCCCAAGTTTGCAGCAAATATTCATGTAGATCACATTTGGGATCCCAACTCTATTAACAAATTCAAAGGGGAGTACTTGATGGGGAAAGGTAGATTGAGAAAAGTGAGAGGTAATTATACGATGTTATTGTAGTTTATTAATTCTTATAGATCTTCAATATAAGTTGTTTCTAAGGGGTCTATTTATTTTCTTTACAGTTGGTCATGAGTGAGATGCACTACATTTGTATATTGCAAATAATCTTGATTGGATGACGGTATGGATTCAACAATCTCAAGAAAATGGTCGCTCATTAACATGGGATGGTGTTGCATCATTGGTTAAAAAAACTCATCGTAATGAAGATCCCAATGTTACATCAATGGTACTTGATCTTGCATATGGTTTAAGAAGTAGAAAGGTACATATAAGTTTACTAACCATGACCCATAAGTTTAATATCAACTCACAGATCGATGCAAATAATCTTGACATGTTTGAATAATTGCAGATCAAACACCACAAAGCTATGTACTACCATGGCCGTAAATTTCACATAAAAAAGTTAGACAACACAAAAAAAATTTGTGATTCTAGGATAAGTGCAGTCTTTGAGGTCACTAATATTTCATCTAGAAATGACATACATCCTCAACAATCTGAAAATTGATACTCTGACATTTTGGATGATATACTTGAGTGCGACTTTAATTCATTCAAATTAGTTCTATTTATTGTCAAATGGTATAGGCTACGACTGAATCAAAATAATCCTAATAGAACTGTTATTGAACATGATAGTAGATTTACAATGATTAATACAAGGTCATTTGAGCCAGTTGGAGATGAGCCCTATGTTCTTCCAAGCCAATGTGAGCAAGTGTTTTACTTTTTCGTTTCACATAAACCGAGTTGGTCATTTGTTGTTAGACATGATCCAAGAGGAAGACTGATACAATATAATGTGATGGAAGAAGAAGATACTGAAGAATCAGAAGATGAAGTAAATGATGATCACAAATGACTGTTACACAAAGAAGAAGAAGAAGAAGAAGAAAATGATGATGATTCCGGTGATGCTGACGATATTGATGGTGATGATGGTGACGATCATGATCATGGTGATGAAGATGGTGTTGATCAAGGAGATGATGGTCATGATGATGACGGTCATGATAATGATAGTCATGATGATGGTGATGATGATGATGATGATATTAGTCATGATGATGATGATAGTCATGATGATGACATGGATGAGGAGGATGATTAATAACATGATCAATGAAATGTATGTCAAGGTATGATCAATGTCACGTATGAGGTATTGATTTATTCATAGAAATTTGAATTAAGTTATTATGTGTTGAACTTTATAGTCATGGAGTATATTTTGCATCATGTAAATTTTGTCTTTTATGTAATTTGTAGCTTACATATCAAGTAATTTTTTGCTAACTTAAGATAAATCATTTACATATGCAAAAAATTTGATGCCTTTGACATGGATCGACAGGTATAATTTATTATTTGGTTTCCTTCTCTTTAGTCAAAAAAATATATAGATCCTACTATGTCTCTCATTTGATGGATTGTAGGTATCACAAATAGGTATTTGTCTGATCCGTCTTCCTCAAGTGAGGAAAATGTGGGAATAAAAGACAAAGGTGAGACATCTAGTAGGTCTAAAATAGGGAGATCAACTAGAGGTCAAAAAATTAGAAGAAAATTTGATAAATGAATGAAATTTTTCCTTGTTGAGGGGGGTCATGTTCTTATGATAATGAGACCAAAGGTGACATGAAGGTTCCCTTAAGGGACACACATCTTCAGAGAGAATGGCTACCCAAGGAACTATCTCTAGTTAACACTGATTTTTCTGTTAACGAAAGGATATATCACATAGCTCCATCTTCATTACATGGTTTGGGCTTATTTTTCATGGATGGAATAAAGGTCAGTTATAATCAAGTTGTTGAATTGATGGAGTATGTAGGACCTTGTTACAATTACAAAAATTGGATGCAGATTGTGCAATATAAAAAAATTATGCGTAGATATGCATTGTCAGCAAATTATATACAATGCAAAGCAAATGATCAAACTAAAAAGCTCGCTATGTATATTGATGGAAGGCCAAAAGCAATAGGGAATATTGTAGGTTTTATAAATAGTTCTCGATCTGAGTCAACTAATAAGCGTCCAAATTGTATATTCGAGGCACGTGAGGGAAATTGTGTATTTGTATGTGCAATAAAATCAATAAGTGCAAGGAAAGAGCTTCTGATAGATTACAATTTGAATCGTGTAGATACAAAAAAATTCCCTATCATGGGACTGGTAAGTATAACATTTAAACAAATTGCCTCCAATTAATATTGACTCCAATCGTTTCTGATTGCTAAGAATTACTAATCTTTGTCACAAGGTGACATGGATCCACCTCAAGATATAGGTGGGGATGTTCCTCATAGTACACCTTCATCAAAGATAAACCTTAATTAGTGTAATTCTACAAATTATATAGAAACAAATGTCATATTATTATGTTCTTTTCTTTATGGCTTTGGAGTTATTTTGATAGAATTTTACTGATATTGATGTCACAACTTGATACTTATTGATAGAGAAAAGCAAAAATGGCAGCAGATCAATTGCGATCTGAAATTGAGGTGGCATTTATAGATGACATCGAATCTAACTCCAACCATGTATTTATGGCTACTCAAATAAAAACTAAATATGGTAAAGAAATTCTTAACCTTATAATGGAAGAAAACAAAACTGAGGAGTCAAAGGAACTTGAAGAAGAATTGATACGTAGAGTCAATTGTATTAATGTAAGTAGTAATTAATCTTAAGCAATAATTAAAGTTCAATAGATGTTTATATTTTATACTATCTTATGGATCATGATCTAAAATACGATGTTTTCTTCTTACATGATTTTTTGACACGTGTGAATCATGGTCAATATAGTGAGGGTTGTAGCGCCACATAGCCTTCATGTAAATAATCCTTAAACCTTTAACCATTGATTTAACCTTTGTATACATTATTGACTCAACTTATGTTTGGGATGCTTCTAGTACCCCATTTAATCTTTATCCATTGAAAATGTCTTTGCTAACAATGTATTCTTCAGCTAATGATGAAGTGCAGACGCCTCTTTCGATTAACATTCCGCTATCGATGACTGCCTTGTCCGCAACAAGGTGCTTGCAAACATCTTCCTTTGTACCAGCTACAACTAGTAAAACATTATTTTTCTATATTTTGTTATGTGCTAATCATGCATTGATTATTTTTCTTGTGTGAATTTTATATACTGCATGGACCTATTTTGTGCACTAATAGGTACACCTACACCTGGTACAAGAACAAATTAGACCAGTACTAGTGAAAATCAACCATTTCTAGGATCAACCCGTGTTACTAGTACTGGTTCGTTTGCAGGGACATTGTTGTTGAACAAAAACAATATGGTTTTGTTAAAAGTACCAAAGTTTCTAGGTGCTTTAAAATTGTTATTATTTACAGTGTAATTGTAGTTTACTTATACATAACTCATTTTAGACTGATAATCCCATGATATTTTTGTAGGAAATGATGTTTTTTATGATCATCTTTTTGAAATGACATTGAAGCTATTTGGGCCCACCATACATAAAAGGTACGTAGCTTCATAATATTGGTACAATATTTTTCTTATCTTACATTTATTGTACTATATTAAAGTTATGATAGCTAACAATTTTGTTTTTTCAAAAAAGGTGGAATGATCAGGATGCTGACTTAAAAAATCAGCTCATTAAATCTTTAGAGGACCTCTTTGGAAATAAAACTTTTGACAGATTCATGATTCTTAAAAGAACATCCAAACATATAAAGACTGTGAGGGAACAATATAGAAGGGCTCTAAAGGATAACCCAAAGTATGAGCTGTGTGCTAAAATGTTGACACACTTCTATAAGTCAATAAAATCCAAGATTGCTCAAGAATGAGGTTTCAAATGGCGACTCATAGCTCTCTATTCATGGAGTGCAAGGGTTTGTAATTGAGGCTCTCATATTAGACCTAGTTTGTGTCCATGCAAGTACACCATAAAATGAGAGATTCAAAGAGGAAAAGAAAGAATGTTATTCTCTATGATCATCAAGTATGCATGCAAATGAAAATGAAAGCTATTCTAAATGATAACAATGCATAAAAGAAAACTAATCTATGAAAGGAAATACTTATGCAAGATTATTCTATGAAAGGAAATATTAATCTAATCTAATATGCAAGTGCAATATTAATCTAAATGGATTTCTATGAGGGCATGAGAGAAGAAGACAAGAAAAGAGAAGTTGCAATATCCAAGCTCAAGTGCTCAAGAATCTTCTCTAAAATCGCTCTCCAAATCTGCAGCATAACAATACAAAAATATTCTATATCTAAAATGAGAAGGAGAGAGATCCTTATAAATGAAAGTAGACGGTTAAGATTAAGAAGCAAAAAAAAATGAGAAATGGTGGAGATTAAATTTTGGTTGATCCATGTGCTCAAGATTCTCAAGAGGCAAAAAGATGAAAAAGGCCCACCACTTAGAAGTATGTGCATTCAAAGTGGAGAGAAAAAGAGATTTTATTTATTATTTATTTATTTTCTTTTCTTTTTCAACACAAAGAGATATTTTAAGTGGAGATTTTATTAAAAGAGAAATTTTATTTTAATAAGATGATTTTATTTAATTAAAAAGGAAGTTTTTCTTTTAATTAAATGAGGCTTAGGATAAAATGATCAAACTTTAGAAAATATTAAAATATTAAAATTAATTACGATTTGATCAAGGAAATTGATTTGAATTAAAAATATTGCAAGATATTGATTCAAGAAATTGATAAATTGATGAATGGGGGCCCAAAATCTAGGCGACCATTTTAGAGTGCATACATTTGACCTTCTTTGACTAATGTGTGATCTTTATGGGAACACATGTAGTCAAAAAATAAAGTTGAAATGTGAGATCGATTTGGGATCACAAAATAACCCAGACGTGTGATCAACAGATGGGAACACATCAGGACAAAGATAAGCTGATTGAAAAAGACAAGGCCAACACCCTTGTAAATAGGTAATTGTCAAGTCTCAAGCAAGGTTGCCCCAAGTGAAGCAATTGATAGGATTGATAAAGTTGAATCAAAGATTGAAGTTTGATAGGTACTGCCCCCTCATGATCGAAATCGAAATGAGATAGAGGAGAAATGGTAAATTGATAAATTTAATCAAATTGAACTAAAGATAAAGTTTTTGATGTAAGATGAAAGATATAAAGATCACAGAACCAAGGTAGATCATCAAGGAGGAAAGATTGTGCCCCAAGGTTGAATTAGAAGAAAAGAAGTGGGGTGAAAGCGAATGGAAGATAGAAGTTTGGAAGAGGTGGAAAGAAATGGAGAGAAGAAAGGAAATTTGCCTCAAGAAAGAGAATGTCTCAAAATCAATCAACTGTTTAAGATAAGAAATTTCGATTGAGATCACGAAAGAAGATAAGGAAATGAAGATCAAAACGTGACTATAGTTGATTAAAAGTCCAAAAGAAAGATGAAGGAAAACCCTCTCAAACTCCTAATGCAGTCTAAAAATGTAAATTAACATGAAGTCTAACAATGCAAGCTACATGAAATTGCAAATGTGTATTTGCAATAGAGAAACTGTAACATAGGATTTTGTGTTCATCATTCATTAGAGAATGTTAAGGAACTTATTTTCATCATTGGGCCATTATTAATGGACATCGAAAAATCACACAATCATCACTAGCCACAAATGCAACTATGAAGCTATGAATGTGATTTATATCGGATTGAAATGTGAAAAGATTCTAACATAAGCATCAAAGACATAAAGGTCAAAATGACTTCAATGTTAGCTTACCCAATTTAATGTAGAAAAATCATGCTCGCATCAAAGCATAGATGCTAGGATGACCATAAGAACGGTTGTGCAAAAATAGTCAAAGATGATGGAAGACAAGAGAATGAAGGAGAATGAAGGGAAGAAATCCTCAAGGGCAAACTCTTCAAGAGTACCCAAGCTAGAGAAAAATTGTCATATAAAGCACATTTGGACAAGCAATGAAAGGCCAGCATAGGATAAGTCACAAAGGCATAATGCAAAGTAGGAAAGGATGCAGTCCAAAGGAGTAGACATGTCAAGAGGCTTCATAACATCGTGTTTTACTCTTTTTTATTAGATCTAGACCAAAGGGGAAAAAGATAGCAAAAGACTAGAATGAATGGAGGAAAATAAATATGAAGGCTAAACATGAAAGGAATGAAAGAAAGATAATTGTAAGATAGCTCACAAGATAGGCAAATGTTCGTGTATAGGTCAACATTGTCAAGATCAAAGAGAAGAAAAAATTGATGAAATATGTAGAAAAACTACGCATGATGCCTGATTGCCAGGTTTTCATCACGGTACTTATCTAAAGCACCACAAGGGAGTGGTTTTCACCATAGGATGAATTTATTTCTCTTTACTTTTGCTACCAAAGTGCTTGTTTCCAAGTTTCCACCAAGGCACATTTTTAATTTTTTCATTTTTTTTGTTTCCTTTTTGAAATTTTTTTTTTGGAAGAAGGCAAGCTTTTTAGATAATGCTCCTTGAAAGGATAAACCATGATATGCCAAGGATTCAAAATATGCTCAAAGATGCTAATAGGGAAAGGAAGTGGAAGAGAAAAATGGAAGATAAGGTTTTATGTAAAAGCGAGTGAGGTTGGAAGATAGGAGGAATAGGCAAATGAGGAAAAATGATAGAAGGTAGAAGGATAATAAATGGAAAGATTGTAAAATGGTAGATGGAAAGGAAGGCAAGATCAACATCAACACACACCTTGAAGGGTGGTGAGAGGATAAAGGAAACGTGAAGGAATATGGTGAATGGATAGTAGAAGTTGCGGTTTAGGCACATGGAATGGAAGAATGTTTTTGGAAGAAGATGAAGTGGAAGCCTTTGGAAGCTTGAATGTCAACTTCACTTATTACTCAACATCAAACTCTTTCAAGATAGACTTTGGAATACATGTCGTCATAGGATTTTCATTTTTTTTTGATGATTTAGAGAGAATATCTTCAATGATGGATATTGGAACCCATACTTGTCTTGTAGTTTTCTTTTTAGATATCTCTTTTGACTTCATGCCTCAATGTCGATTAGAGGAGACATGGTGATATTTTTTTGATGGATTCTTGTATTGCTTCTTTTTCTTGTATTGAACATTTAAGTTACTTCCAAAATACTTGGGACTTGTGGAAGAAGGAGGATATGACTAGTTTAGATGGGTGGGTGGATGAAAAGGATTCAAGGGTATGCATCTATGTTGATCTTGAGGAAAGATAGGAGATGGAGGGACGTAAGGACCCAAGATGGAAGGAAGATATGAAGCCCTTAGTATTGGTGGAGGAGGTCCAAAGATGGACGTGGAAGATACAAAAGGATAATCAATAAGTTCATCACATCTATATGACAACCAATGACATCAACATTTTTAGAGTGAGCATTAGGATTTGTAATAGGATCATAAACATCTTGAATAGGAGAAACTTCTTTGATAGGATTATTCGAAGCTTGAAAAGACTTAGGAAGAGTAGAAAGTAGAAGAGAACATGGAGTGGTAGAACAAGAAGATGGAAGACTTTAATCTTGACAAGGAGCTTTGGATAGCATAAGAGTAATTTTTCTCTTGATTTTCAATAGGCTTAACATTGGAAGTAACAACACTATTTTTAATAACCTTAATGGAAGTATCATCTTTGGAAAACGCAAGTGTAGTAAGGTTATTTTGATTGTCAATAAGCTCAACGATGTAAGTAGTAGCTTGATCTTGCTTAGGAGAAGACTTAAGAAATGGTGGAATGAATGAGAAAGGACATGCAGGATCAAAAGAACCTCATCAAATGGATAAGAGACATCATGAAAAGGATTGGATGACATGGATGGTTCTTGATCTTGATCTTTCTTTATGTTCTTTTCTTTATCATTTTTAGAGTCCTCTTGACATGGAGCCACTTCCAAGGACAATGAAGCATGTTGGAATTGTATGGAAGAATTTGGAAGAGATGGTAAAGGACTAGCTGAAGTAGGCATTATAGTGTATCAAAGCTTAGGCTCTTTAAGTTTAGCATTATTGAAAGTATTTGCAGCCAAGTGAAGGTTAGCTTGAGTTTCTTTAAGAGGTAGCCCTTGAGGACAACTATAGGGAACCGCATGAAAAGTATTAGTACCTTTGTTGGATGAAAGATTTGTGAAAGATTTGAAAGACTTGGAAGCTTTAGGAAATGTATGGGTATTGGAGGAAGTAGGGGATGGAAGGGAACCATCAAAAGACAAAGGTCCATCATTAACATAATCTTGCTCGAGAGTGTAATCTTTACTTTCAACATGAGAATTCTTAGAGGAGAGATTCTTATAGTATTTACATTTATAATCAGCACGGAAAGCTTTCTCTTCCTCAATAGAAGTAGATGTGTCATCTAGGTATTGTTCACAAAAATCATCAAAGTCTCTTTCAAAATCAGAATCATATGGATCACCATCACGATCTATCCAATGTGACAACCTATTTCCAGTAAGCACGAGCACACGACTAGGAGGACTCTTAGGAATAGAGGTGTCATAGGTATTACTATATTGTTCATCATCATAGTCATCAAAGATGGGCATGTCATTATAAGCACTCTAAAGCATGGATCCCAAATGAATAGAATGCATAGTGAAAACTTTGCTCATTTGTTTTGACAGACTGTAGTAGAGTTTCACATGAGAAAATGCAGTCCCACACGAAGAAATGCTAGGGATCGCGCGAAAATATGCTAGGCTCGCATGAGAAAATGATGGATCAGACTGGTAAAGCAGAGACTTCTGGAAGACTGTACTAAAATCCTGCATGAGGAAATGAAATCCCGCACGAGAAAATGCACGGTCTCTGCGAGGAAATGAAAGCTCGTGTGAGAGAATGCTGGGAACTAGGCGAGGAAACAAGATCAGACCGCCTAATAATGAGTTGTAAACTCATGAACTCCGTTTTTTTTTGTTTTAAATAACCAAGTATATGCATCAATAGATTTTTACCATCAATCAAGCACGCAAGACAACAATCAAGGAGCTCAAGCAACAAATGTCTTCAAACAATAAGCAAAGGGCAAAAAAATCTTGCACATGAGTAAGAATAGTGACTTAGTATGCTACTCCTTAAAGATTCTACTTGTGTATGTTCTCAAAAATGTTTTTCCAATCACGCACATAGTCCTAGCAAGTAAAAATTTGGTTGCACTATGGTTCTTAGTAATGGTTTGACTCTGCAACTTTTGCAATCTCAAGAGGGCAAACTCCAATCCAGGTGCATTGAGGTTTTGACACATTCTGAGAATTTAATTAGTCGAAGATGCTGAGGAGATCTGACAGCCTAACAAGAAACTACATCCATGGAGATTTCTTCCACAAGGACATTTGTATAGCGGTTATTGCTACCATGGCGAAAATGGCTATTACCGCTTGAGGTTCCATCCACGTGGTTTACCCAATAAAAGGAGTGTCCACTACGGTTAACCCTCTCTAAAAAGGTGACTCACAAAAGGACCACATGGGTACTTGGTTCAAATTCAAGGATCTGAGTTTCTGGTACTACCCAAAAAGGGAGTAGAGCATAATCTTTTAGCCTCTTCACTTCACCCAAACATAGCAAGCAAATTCATTGACACACTAAGATTGAAACCACCTCACCAAGGTTCATGATGTCAACAACAATGTCTATCGAGCTCTCTAAGTGGGACCAAGAAAGAATGTATCGATCAATGTTGAAGACCAAACCAAGTAAGACCATGAGATAGTAACAATATCCTCCCTACCCACAAGAGGATCTATCATCAAGAAGAGTTTCACAAGAAACCCCATCTCTCAAGAATGCCACAAATAGTGTTCATAGGGCCTAATTACTATGTGAAACATGTATGCAAGAAAGCAAATCTAGATTCATTGTCTCCTTTATAGAAAAATTGAAGTGTGATCAATGAAAGCAAGAAATCACTCAAGTAAGACACATGAGAGATTCATTTTATTCCCAAAACCAAAATGTTATAGAGATTGTAGCAACTCACCTTAGGTCCAAAGATCTGCAATCCAATGCTATGTTGCCTTAGCAATCAGAATCAAAGCAATAAATCACAACAACTGTTAAATGTCAGAAAATAACAAGTAAAAAGTAAATCTGCAAATTTTAGGCCTTTGCTGTCAAAAGTTCGCACAAGCCAGAACCATGTTTCGTGTGAGGAAGTACACAGAGCTGCGTGAGAAAATGCCTTTGTCGCATGAGGAATCATTGATACCAGTAAATCTTCGCGCGATACAGTGAGAAACCTCGCGCGATGATCTGTAATAGAGATGCACAAAAGTATAGACAGCGCATGAAAATCGTTAGAAAAATAAAATAAAATAATATGAGGCAAGAAATACAATTTTCTACCCCATGGTGGGCGCCAAAAATGTGTGCTAAAATGTTGACACACTTCTATGAGTCATTAAATCCAAGATTGCTCAAAAATGAGGTCTCAAATGGCGACTCATAGCTCTCTATTCATGGAGTGTAAGGGTTTGTAATGGAGGCCCTCAGATTAGACCTAGTTTGCGCCCATGCAAGTACACCATAAAATGAGAGATTCAAAGAGGAAAAACAAGAATGTTAGTCTCCATTATCATTAAGTATGCATGCAAATGAAAATGAAAGCTATTCTAAATGATAACAATGCATAAAAAAAAACTAATCTATGAAAGGAAATGCTTATGCAAGATTATTCTATGAAAGGAAATATGAATCTAATCTAATATGCAAGTGCAATATTAATCTAAATGGATTGTCATGAGGGCATGAGAGAAGAAGACAAGAAAAGAGAAGTTGCAATATGCAAGCTCAAGTGCTCAAGAATCTTCTCCAAAAACACTCTCCAAACCTGTAGCATAACAATACAAAAATTTTCTATATCTAAAATGAGAAGGAGATGGCTCCTTATAAAGGAAAGCGGACAGTCAAGATTAAGAGGCAAAAAAAAATGAGCAATGGTGGAGATTAAATCTTGGTTGATCCATGTGCTCAAGATTCTCAAGAGGCAAAAAGATGAAAAAGACCCACCACTTAGAAGTGTGTGCATTCAAAGTGGAGAGAAAAAGGGATTTTATTTATTATTTATTTATTTTATTTCCTTTTTCAACACAAAGAGATATTTTAAGTGGGGATTTTATTAAAAGAGAAATTTTTTTTTAATAAGATGATTTTATTTAATTAAAATTGAAGTTTTTCTTTTAATTAAATGAGGCTTAGGATAAAATGATCAAACCTTAAGAAATATTAAAATTAATTACGATTTGATCAAGGAAATTGATTTGAATTGAAAATATTGCAAGATATTGATTCAAGAAATTGATAAATTGATGAATGGGGGCCCAAAGTCTAGGCAACCATTTTAGGGTGCATACACGAGCGTCCTCCTATGATTCCACCGATGGAGTGAAATGAAATAATAGAAGATGCAAAAGAGAAAAGGCTAAAAGATAGTGGAATTCAACCAGAAGACGGCAAAAGAAGGTATGTCATGATAGTATTAAGTAGAATGTAATCATGCACTAATTAGTGATCTTTGTAAATATATAATCTAACATGTTTCAAACTTTTCATAGACTACAAGACACATCAAAAGTCACACAAGCGAGATTAACAAAGGTTGGCCAACACAAACTTGGCTCTTGTGGCTATATGAAACTTCACTCTTGACTTGTAAGTAGCAGCATTGGAATTTCATATCAAATTTTTATATATAAGGTTGCAAACAATTCTATTTAATCAAATCATACGTGTAAAAGTGGTGATATTAAACAAAAAATACAGGGCACAAAATTCAATGTAGAGCCCACAGATGAAGACAAGAGGATAGCCTTGAAGGAAGGCTATGAAGTCGTGGTTGCACGCCTATGCCAAGAATCTAAAAGCCACAACAAAGAATCTGCTACTCCGAATGAGACATGGGTAAATTGGTCAAATGAAAAGTAAATCAAATTGAATAGTTACTTTCGAACATAAATTGACTATTTCATGATAACAATGCGCATGACATTTCACTACAGCCTTCAAATCCTATCACAGAACCTGGGTGTGATGAAGGCCATGATGTGGATCACAGTGTTGGAGGTATTAATTTGCTATTAGAAATAAATTACGTAATTATTAATAGAATTTAACATCTTTAATTGCAGTTGGCCATGTAACCATTTTTTGAATATTTTAGAGCATGTTGAGCATGTTGAGGTGGCAGAAGATCAAAATATTATTGTACATGATGATGTGGCATTGTCAGGTAAAGAAAAATGCATGTTATGTTCTACTGGTTAATGAAATACATGTAATAGTAAAAAAAAATATGTGAATTTAACCCATTTACTTGTTATTGCAGCAGACCCCCCTTTAGTGCAGCAACGTTGTCCTCCTTGAGACACGAGGAAGCATCATAATTTTAGATCACAACCACAAGAGGAGGAAGATAATATTAATGCTACTCTCGGCCTTTACCTAAATAAGAAATCTAAGAAAAATTCAAAAAAGAAATGATTTCTTAAAAATGCTCTTTGATAAAACTTGTTTGATTAAATTTGTTGGATAATGAAAGAATGTTGTTTTAAGTAATTATCTATGAATGTTGTGTATTAATATTGAATTATATGTCATGTTAATGAATATTGTTGTGTTAATGAATTCTTGATTATTGTTGTGTATTAATGAATGTTATATCATATTAATGAATGTTATGTGATTGTATTAATTGAATGTTATAGTTCATAAATGGATGAATGAAGTGTGTAATTAGATGTTAATGGGAATTTAGATTGATGTTAGGGGGAGGGGGGGTGAGGCTAGATGAGCTTCCACCTTCACATGGTTGGCCTTATTAAGTAGATAATATTAAAGTATTCTCGAAACCAAGTGAAGCTCAAACTAACATACCTTCATTATTTAATCAATTTCATTCATTCTAGGTCTTTGCTCATAAGTGCATTTTGAATGTGTCATTGTCAGACAACTATTAAATAAAAAACTAGAAGGGCCAATAGTCAACTTCTCATTGTCATTGTCTGGCATGATTTGACTTCATTTTGTGTAAGTATTCTCGTATTGAATGCGTCAACCTCTCTTGGCCTAATGTGGATTATTTCATTGGTTTGTGTTTTTGAGTAGGCGAAGTGTTAAATTAGTTCCTATCTTCTATTCTTAATTCATTCAAACTGCAAGAGGGCCTGACAGATATACTCAACATAGAATTGACTGCTAGTCTGGGCCATTGAACACACTGAGTCTTTGGCTTGAGAGAAAGAGTTGGGTAATGTTGTTTCTAGAGACCTGTGTAATTGTCCTCAGTGGCCTCTCTTTTTTTAACAGGTTATTATAGATAATGTCTTCGATGAAGGAATTGATGTACCACATGTAAACCAAAATTCATGCTTAATGCCATTTTGTGCATTTCCTGAGTCATGTTATTCTGAGCTATGCTGAATGAAAGGGATATATTTGTAGCTATTCTATTTCTAGCATCATGCATCAATCTGTAAAATGGGTCACACTAGAAGAAGGCCATAATTTATAAAGAATACAACTACTCAGATATCAATTGGATCTATAAGTAGCATAGATATTCTATAGCTAATAGGCTAATACACCCACGTGAATAAATTTACTTGCTCTCGCCTTAGGATTTACTTAAGCAAACAGTCCTTATGTGCTAAAAAATCAATTATTTTAGTGCTGCAATTGTAGATGATTATATGCATGAATTCAATGACAAGAATTGGACATTAAGAAATAGAGAAATAACACAAGATAATACTGCAGAGAAGCACGATGTGGTGAAAATTCTTGCATAGCAAGGTTGTACCTTCCCTTGACACTGTCTCCTTGTGAAGATACAAGCTTACTGCCCTTCCCAGCCCTTCAAGGACACCAATCAACAATGACAACATAGTAACACTTATATAACAACTCTGCAACTTGGGGAGTTAACACTCTTTACTGTACTCAACTCACCAATAGTCCTTGCCACTACCAAACCTGTTACATATACAAGAAGTACACAAAAGTCAGCAAAGAAAACATGCATAAAACTAAAATGCCAAGAGCCTTTGCAAACACTGAATTCTAAATGCTTCAGTGCTTTAGAATACTATGGTGTCTATTGTTTGGCTCTTTACTAAACTTTTTTGAGCATGATCAAACCATTCAAGTCTCATTTTCTATCGAGGGTGTTTTAAACATTGTTAAATATGTCTGATAAGTTTTTGATTATGGTAAAAACAAGTTTTGAAGGGGCCCTGAAACCCTTTAACAAAGATATATAAAGATAGGCATGATAGACCAAAAAGACAATGAACTATCCCAAAAAGGAACAGTCTACATAAGGGACACTTCCCAGATTTTCAATAAAAACTGACTTCAAAAAGCAAAATGTGCAGAAAACTAGTCAAAGCAACAAAAAACCATCAGCAAGGTGAAACCAAAAAGTCCTCCAGCACCATGATCAGGTCAAAGTCTTCAAGAAGCACTTTGATTCCTCCAGCTGACTCTGCATAGTCTTGATTGAGTCTTTCAGCTTCATGATATCCTGGTCCTCAACCTTAATCTTCTTCTTAGTATTTGACCTAGTTCTAGTTCCTAGCCCCATATGTTGACTGGGAATAGTCAAATCAATTTTATCAATCATGGAGCCATCTTTGTTACCTTCAAGCACACTGCTTAAAGTATTCAGGTTCTCCAAAGTAGACTTCATTCCAAAATTTTCCATAACAAGCAAATTCTTAAGCATAGCTTAATTCTTTCTTGTCTTCTCATTAATGGGAACCATGGCTATCTCTACAACTTTTTTTATTTTGTCCTCCAGCTTAATACCGTAATAAAAAATATCAACTTTAGCATTAGACATATGTCTGATAAGTTAACTGTTCAACAACAATCAAATTCCTCAGCTATATCTGTTAGATGTTGTGAGGGATGTATTCTTCTTGCAATATCTTAGGATTGGGTTTACATTTTTGTTGTCAGCCTGCCATATTTTTATTTATTTCTTTTTGTTGTGGGCAATTCTTTTGGTATCTCCTCATATTGCTAAATTTTGTCGATTGTACTTTCTAAATACAAAACTATTTTGTGCACACTAGTTGAAATCCATATATTCATTGTGTTGATTTTCTTACACCCTTCATGACTGTAATGTTTAAGTTAAGTATTGATGCAATTTTCTAAAGTAGCAAGTTTTGTTGTCATTGTTATTTTTCTAGTGGTTCTGAGGAGATCAAGAATTATCAAGGAAAGATATTGAAGTGGAAAGGAAAAGTTTCTGAGAGGTTACAAATATTGAGTCATCGATTAGGTATACTTTTTTTTAAGTAATCGCTACAGAAATGGTTAAGTTTTCCTGAATTTTTAAAATAAGTCATAATTATTCAGTATCATATTCTTAGTTGCAAGTTGCAGGTCTTCATACCATAAATTTTAGAGTTCAACTCTTACATAAACAAATTTGTAGGTTATATTGAACCATCTGTTATCTTTTTTGACTCTTTAGTTGTCAGAAATATTAAATTCACATCCTAGTTGTCATTGTGTTTGGGACATAAAGCTTTATTTAACTAAATTAATTCTCTTAATATTGAGATAAAAAAATCTACAAATAAAGCCTAGATTGGGGACTACATAGAAAACTATCATATGAAGAACTACTGAAATGGCGGTATCAAAGTTCCTTACAAGAAATCCATGTATCAAAATCTAGTTGTAGGATTGAAAAAAAAGACAAGATAAAAAAGTTCATAGGCCCATACAAGACACCCACCAAAATATAGACCATCAATTTATAGAACCCTTGCAAGATATCCCAAGGAACGATAGGTAGTGAAAACTAGATAGATAGAAAAAATAACATAACCATATGCTGCCTCACTTGTTTGAGGTAAGCCAAACTCGGTCCAATTCTCTTAACAATGGTACATATCCGTCCAAATGTAGCAACCTTCAAAGATTTGCAGTGGTAAAGAGAATCCCCATATTTTATCAGCCTAACATAGTCTTTGGCCACTTTGGCAATGAGATTGCGAGTAATATTGATCTGGCCAAGGGCCAACTTGTAGTGATCTTCATCATATAAAACATTTAGTAGATCTCCATAAAATGGATGCACATCATCTTGGCGGGGGAAATCGTCTTGGCAGATCTCCATAAAATGGATGCACACCATACCTATCAGTTGAACTAGACTTTCTTTGTTGTAGAATTAATTTAGTATAGAATATTTTCCAGTAGGATTTTTTTTTTAAAGTAAGGTTTTCGTAGCATTATCTACCCACTTGAGCAAAAGTTTCCATAACTAAATTTCCTTGCCACAGTTAATATTGCTCTAAAGACTTACAAGTTAGTAAGTCCTTGGCTAAAGGGCTAATAAACTAAATAAAGTTTCAAACATATGAACAAATAAAACTCATACAAGAAAAAGCCGGAGCCAAATTGAATAGCATTGGCTATATGTTAACGGAAGGTCCCTGCTAGAACAGACACATTTGTCACTTCATTAAGATTAAAATCTTGTACTAAGTTTCCTAACTGTATAAGTCATCGTCATCTTTATTATTTGCTGTAACAAATACATCTGAAGCACCAGTAGAACCACCAACAGGTCTATCTGGAAATAGAAATTTAGAACCAAAGCCTCGAGATTGTTGTAGTGTTTGTGCAATGGCTTGATACTTTCGAATATCAACATCATTGACACTTCTTTGGGCATATTTCATTGACTCCTCAAAATGAGCAGCCTTTATTATAGCTACCTCATCACTATCATCCTCATCCATTGCCTTAGGGTTCTCACTTCTTTTTCTTTCACGTTCAATATCCTGTAAAAGTGCAAAGGAAAGAGAACATGACAAATTGAAATAATAAGATACAAGTTGAGGAAAATTGAATCAAAAAATGTAAAATTCTAACAAACCAGTTAAAAAAAAACCATTAAGAAATTCATAACCAAATCTAGTTTGCAAAAGCCGCCACAATTGGAACTCACCTTCTCAATATTTTCTCTAATAGCATACTTGCAAACTCGCTGACAAATCTCTGTAATATCGGCTCCACTGAATCCTTGGGTATAACGGGCCAGTGCCATTAGGTCCACATCCTTTGAGATGGGTGATTTTCTCAAGCAAGAACTAAAAATTTGATAATGTGAGGACTCATCAGGTAAGGGAATATAAATCAACTGGTCAAGTCAGCCAAGCCTTAGCAATGTAGGATCGATGATATCGGGTCTGTTTGTAGCACCAATAATGAAAACTATTTTCTTGGATGTCTGATGCAGGGGCATTCAAGGTTAAGGCAAGGGCATTCTTTGTCCTCGATGAAACTGCATGGGGTGTTTACATTTTGGCCGATGTTACTCAGTTGCAGCATTGACCAACGGCCTCGGTCATTGAAGGAAGCTCGGTCACTGAAGGAACTTGGTAGTCTCTGGCACTCGATGAAAGTGTTACTCGGTCATGCCTGCGGTGCGCGGTCGACACTGGTGCTCGGCAATGCCTGATGTGCTCGGTTAATTCACTGTCGCTCGGTAGTTCTGGTTTACCAACTAGAGTTCTGTGTGATTTGTTGAGCCGAATTGGTGCATTTATTGTTGGTAGCTATTTTTATAGGCCGACATGCTGAATTAAATGTTTGTATACATTTGTAAGCCAACTTGTATGTCATTTAATTATTTGTTTGGGGAGTTAATGGTTTCATCCAGCCGACTTGTGGTTGATGACTAGTATTTATAACATGTTTGGGTAGATGTTTAGGGAGACAAATAGGACGATCATTAGGAGATCGAGATAGAAGTTCATGACTTGAAGAATTGGTGAATCAGATCTGAGGTTCTGAAAGCTGAAGTTGGCAAAGTTGTGGAAAAAATCTTGTAGATCAAATTGATATCTGATAGTTGTTTGTAGCAGAGCTAGTGGTTGCACACTTGGAGACAAGGAGATTTCTTAGAGGCTTGGGAGCTCAAGTTTAGATTTGCCTTAGGGTTTCCATCAACTTTTGATTGTCTTCAGAGCTAAGCTAGCTGAGATTGTATTGGATCTGTTTGTGAATCTTGCAGAATTGTTTCTATTTGTAATTGGCCCTAACCCAGAAGGCCTTACATCCGAGCATGTTAATGCAAATTACTTGAAATAATTGTTGTCTTATCTGTTGTGTTGAGTATTCCATTGTGTAATTCTATTGGCTGCAAGGTTTGGACTGTCCTTCATTGGATCCACCATCCTTGACTGCATCAGGTGGTATCAGAGCGAAGGTTTTGTTCCTATTGGAGCTGATAGTTGATATTGTGGAGCGAAGGTTGACCTAGCAAGGTTGATCTTGCGAAGTTGATCCTGTTGGAGCATAGATTGTGCACAATCTGGAATACAAATCCGAAGCACTGAACTTGTGGATCTTGCCCTAGTTGTTTGTTCAAGGTGGCAGGTTGAGATCTGACTTGTACACAACTTGGAGATAGCCACAAGGTGGTCGGTGAGGGTTTGTTGTAGAGGGTTTTTGCATATCTTTAAGGATTCCTCTAAGAAGATTGGACCCTAGAGCTATTGCAGATCTTTGTGATGCTGTGGAATCAAAGATTTCTGATAAAGTCAGATCCGATGTCAGATCTGAGATAGAATTGATGAAGAATGACATGGTCGTTGAGATCATGAGAGCTGTTGCTGGTGTACCTCAGAATGTTGGTACTGAAGATGGCTCTGAAGAAGCTGTTGAAGAATTTGAAACTGCTGGATCTAGTGGTGATGACCGGAGGAATAGATCTCGTGAAGACAAAACTATTTGGTTGCATAGATCTGGAGCTCAGTTTAGTAATGGTTACCGAATGGAAGTTTCTACTCTAGTACTTTGAAGCCTGACAATCTGATTGACTGGATTGGTGAACTTGAAGATTTCTTTGAGCTGGAAGAAATTGAAGATCCTCTTCGGGTGAGATTAGCATAGACAAAGTTGAAAGGACACGTTGCTCTTTAGTGGAAAGAACTACAAAGAGATCGGGAAGATGAAGGTGAAACAAAGATCAATCAGTGGAGGTTGATGGTGACTAAGTTGAAAGCTAAGTTCATACCTACTGACTATGAGCTTGACTTGTTTAAGAAGTTGCAAAATCTGAAATAGAAGGATTTGTCTGTTGAAGATTATACCGAGGAGTTCTACAAACTTACTATTCGGTCTGGACACCGAGAGCTTGGTAAGGAAAAGGTAGCTCGGTATGTGAATGGTCTGAGATTCAATATTCAGGATGAGCTTGGTATGCTAAAGATTGATTCTATTGAAGATGCTTATCAGTATGCTCCGAAGGCAGAAGATAAGTTGAAGAGGAAACAACCTAGTAATCCCCGAGGGAAGAAAAAGATTGATCACTCGGTGAAGGATAAGCCGACTGATGTAGAAGATGAATAGAAACCTGTGGAACTGAAGAAGATAGGTACAGTTATCTTTAACGGTACTTTCTATAACTGTGGAGAGGAAGGACACCATTCTTTTGAGTGTACACAAAAGAAGGTTGACCGACGAACTACTATGATGAATGAGAACATTCAGAATGAACCTGAATCAGAGAACTTGCTGCTTCGGAAAACATTGCTCGGTACAAAGGAGGAACCTTGTCAGAGGAGTAACTTTTTTAGAACCTGATGCAAGTCTGAAGGTAAACTCTGTGATGTTATTTTTGATAGTGGTAGTACTGATAACCTTGTTGCTGAGGACCTGGTTTAGAAACTTGGGTTGAATAGAATGAAGCATCCTTGTCCTTATAGGATTGGCTAGTTACAAGATGTTCATGCTTTAGAAGTAAGAGAACAATGCTTCATTGATGTTCAGATTGACCAGTACAAGGATCTTGTGTTATATGACATTGCGAAGATGAATAGTTGTGATATATTGCTCGGTAGACCTTGGCAATATGATTGCATAGCTATTTATGACTGTGTCCGAAATGTGTTTACTGTTGAGAAGGATGACAGGAAGTTTTCCCTGATGCCTTTACTAGATACAACACTCGGTAGGAGAAGCCTGAGTATTGGTAGTCGAGTTGAGATTATGGATCCAGAGAAAATGAATGATCAGTTTGGAGAACCGACCTGTATGTTGTCAAGAAAAGACTTGAAGATATAGAGGAAACTGAAGTGGAAGAATTTGCAAGCAGAAAAGGTGGAGGACTTATATGTGAAGAACCAGTTCGGGATTTATGTGCTGAATCCTGGAAGATTTTATTCTCACATATGAACATCTTTTGGAACCTAGGGTGTTTGATGCAGGGGCATCCAAGGTTAAGGCAAGGGAATTCTTTGTCCTCGGTGAAACTGCATGGGGTGTTTGCATTTTGGCCAGTGTTACTCGATTGCAGCCTTGACCGACGGCCTCGGTCATTGAAGGAAGCTTGGTCACTGAAGGAACTCGGTAGTCTCTGGTGCTTAGTGAAAGTGTTACTCAGTCATGCCTGCGGTGCTCGATCGACACTGGTGCTCAGCGATGCCTGGCGTGCTCGGTTAATTCACTATCGCTCGGTAGTTCTGGTTTATCGACTGGAGTTCTATGTGATTTGTTGAGCCGACTTGGTGCATTTATTGTTGGTAGCTATTTTTATAGGCCGACATGCTGAATTAAATATTTGTATACATTTGTAAGCTGACTTGTATGGCATTTAATTATTTGTTTGGGGAGTTAATGGTTTCATCCAACCGACTTGTGGCTGATGACTAGTATTTATAGGATGTTTGGGTAGATGTTTAGGGAGACAGACAGGAGGATCATTAGGAGATTGAGATAAAAGTTCATGACTTTAAGACTTAATGAATCAGATCTGAGGTTCTGAAAGCTGAAGTTGGCGAAGTTGTGGAAAAGATCTTGCACGATCTTGTAGATTAGATTGATATCTTATAGTTCATTGTAGCAGAGCTAGTGGTTGCACACTTGGAGACAAGGAGATTGCTTGGAGGCTTGTGAGCTCAAATTTGGATTTGCCTTAGGGTTTCCATCAGCTTCTGATTATCTTCAGAGCTAAACTAGATGAGATTGTATTGGATCTGTTTGTAGATCTTGCAGAATTGTTTCTAATTGTAATTGGCCCTAACCCAGAAGGCCTTACAGCCGTGAATGTTAATGCAAATTACTTGAAACAATTATTGTGTCATCAGTGTGGTGTTGAGTATTCCGCTGTGTAATTTGGTTAGTTGCAAGGTTTGGACTGTCCTTCATTGGATCCACCATCCTTGACTACATCACTGTTAAACCATCCATCTCTGTCAACAACTGGTTAAGGACTCTATTCCCGGCACCACCAGCATCCCCAACATTGCTTCCACGCTGCAAACATGCAAACCAATTATGCATCACCAATCAGATCCTATCTCTCAAATAGTTCAAACAAAATGAAAAAACCCACAGTTTCACGCAAAGCAGAGCAGATGGATTGCTAGAGCCCAAAGTAGTCTGGAAAACAGAACGAGCAGGGACCCGCTGGCAACAAGCAGTAGAATGAGTGTGGACACCTGAAGATAAATATCTAGACTAATCACCAATCAGGATGCCATTAGTGATTAGTCTGGATATTTATCTTCAAATTTTTTTTTAAACATTCCATATTTCGTCAAAATTTTGACTAACCATAGTCGAAATGCGGTGTCGCGGGTTTGGCATCCTAGTCTAAAGTGCGATGAAATTTGGTTGAAATATGACCGTCGTGAGTTTGGCATCCTGGTCAGAGCTGCCAAATATTTCAACCAATATTGGTCTAAAGCCTGATAAACTTTGGTCGAAATACGACCGTCAATAGTTTGGCATCGTGGTTGAAGCGGCTAAATATTTCGACTCAAATTGGTCGAATGTTCAACCAATATATCACCACTTTCTAATGTTGTTTTCGGCCAAGATTGGCCTTGTTTTCAACCAAGATTGGTGTCGAACATTCTAAAATTAAAGAGAAATGTCAATATTTTGGCGGCAAAAATAGCGACCAAACAGTTGGTCAAGTATTCGACCCATTTGGGTAGAACCTTCGACCAATACTCCATCGAAAAAAGGTGCAAAATGTACTAGTGTCAGGCTCATCAATATCCATAGCCACTGCCATACCTCGGGACTTAGATCTGGATGGTTGGCTACTAGAAGGGGCATCGCCCCTAAACCCACTAGCGCTGCCTCCCCCTCATCATCTTCGTCCCCTCCGCCTCCGGGTCTCAAGTCTGTCAGAGCTATAAATCTGGAGTACGAGTGCTCTTGAATCCACCTCTTGTAGTTTGAGTTGGCCCCTACATCTGTAATCCTGGGGAGAAGGTCTGGCACTACCCTTTGGAGCTTCTGTGTATCATGTAAACATATATCATATTGCAACATAGGACCCCATCCGAGGTCCTCCTCCATGTACCTAGCATAATCTATCATCTCTGTGCTAATGCCATGTACTCTACCAAACTGGCGCCACACTTTTCTAATCATAAATCTCTCAACTATACTAGAGTGTCATCCCAATAGTGGCTGACTATAAAACATATATGCCAGCTTATCTCTGGCCTCTACCCACTGCTCACACTCAATATAGGCTACCAAACAAAAGAATGAAGATCATCTAAATGTCGCCGCCAATATGGAGTATCCCCCACATGGTTTGTTGAATAAAACTTGAATATCTATAAATGTAGAGTCGATCCCTCTGTTTAGGTTGTACCCTTAGGCAGATCATGATGATGTGCTCCCACACCCATACTATGCTAAGATGGCCACTGCTGACCAACTCTTCCCCTCCCTATAGACTATATCGTGAAGCTCACAATAGATGTCTGCGAGGAGAGAGGGTCCCCATGCCATTTGTCTCGGCCGAGATAACAAATCCATAACCAATCTACCCTAGCTGCACTGGAAGCCTCTTTGACTCCTATCAGCACCCAGGATGTGCCTGATCAGTGAACACAGTATGCAGGCAAGAGGGTACTCCTCACTGTAGCTATCCATCATCTTCTCCCAAAGGATAGTGCGGTCAAGAATGGTGAAGTATTTAAACACGATCTACATGAAAACAATACCATTTGTAGGCAACTGATCAAAATATATCTGCAAAAGCAAGTTTCAGTTTCAGTATAAACATCAACAACAACGAACATAAGTATGTCTCAAATCAAGAATTTGTAATTCTCAAGAATACTTATTGACTCTCCACAACAGGGAATGTGATAAACATCCTCCAGTGTCACTATGACCTCTCTAGTAGGTAGGTGGAAGGTATTATTCTCTGACTGGAATCTCCCAGTGAGTACGATTAGCAATCCATGGTTTGCCTGAATATGGGGCATTTTCAATAACTCACAAAGGCCCATAGACTCTAAAGTGCCTGTCTCATCGACAGACAAACATGGAACTAAGCGAAGGCCTACAAGGTGAGGCGCTTGTATAGCCAAATCTAGAAACTGTCATTGCATCGCAAACACAAGTAGAAACACATCAGAATACATCACAGATATGTCATAAAGTGATTAAAAGCATCAACAACAAATCAGCAACAGATCAAAGTACTCCTAGTCAAGTCACTAAGCATTCATAAACTCAAAAAATGACAAACGATATTTCACAGTTCACTTTAGTTTCATACGATACTTCTTAACATACTAGTGCAACACTTCAAAATGGTATGATATTTCGCACCAAATCGTACGACCAATGGGTATCTCTCGTGTGATACATGATAGAAAGGACATGCAACACTTCAAGGTTGTGCGAATTGTTGTATAATATTTCTTAGTAAAGCCATGTGATACTTCATAGTTCATATGAAAATATTCAAAAAACATGGAAAAATATGCAAAAATTGACATAAATGAAGTAAAATCAGAAAACATTTTGGGTACTTACTACTTGGGGATACCCTCAAGGCCGATTGTGCAACCAACTGAGCTCGAATCAGTGTTGGTTAATGTGTACTCACCTATCCTCCATCGAGAATGCTATATCTTGCTTTGGATTCACTAGAAGTCAAAAGCACAAATGATTTGAAAATGACCCTTTGGGCCCCTAATATAGCATTTTGACCTAATTTTCAAAGTCCCAAATTTTCGCAAAAATTGCACCCTTACCTAATTTTGACTTCCTAGATCCATTTTTGGGATAAAAATCAAAATCTAGCTTTATCTTGATTGTCAAAATCACATTTTAAAATTCCTCCCTCCTATGGGCAGTTGACTGACCCTTTGAGGCTAATATTCGATCTTTTGAGGCAATCATCATTTTCCTCTCTTCCATCATCATTTCATCATCCCTTCTTCTTGTTTTAACCTAACATTACTGCGATCTCTTCTCGGTCAACCTTACTCAAATTGGGGCAAATTCTCACCACCTGGTGGTCAAACTTGGTCTTATGCACTTAATCAATCATTTTGAACCTTATCTTATCTTGATTTGATCAAATCTATCTCATTTATGCATCTCCTTTACCTTATTTCAATTTTGATCCTGAGGGGGCAGACATAATCTATCATCTATCCCTTAAACTACAAATTGATTATGCTATCTTATATATCTTTGCTAGTTCTCATTCCATCAAGTTCGCGATTAGTTATCTTTTTGTGCTTCGTTCGATCAAGTTCGAAGTCAGATCTATCTTATCAACCTTTTCTAGTTCTCATTGGATCAGATTTGAGATTAGTTATCTCTTTGTGCTTCGTTTGATCAAGTTCGGAGTCAAATCTCTATCAGTTACCTTAACATCATTATTCTTTTACTCAATGTGTTCCCAAATCACTCACACATTAGTCAAAGAGGGGCAAATGTAATCACCCAAAAATGGTCTAGTAAACCTTGAGCTCCACTCTAACATTAGAATTTAAAATACTAGACTTTATCTTATGCTTAATCAATTTTGCATATTGATTTAATCTCTTATCTCTCGATCAAATGATCATTTTATCATTTATTCGATGATATCCTAAAATTTGACCACTTTATCCTAAGCTTTATTTGATTAAAAGAACATGACCCCTTTTAATTAAATAAAATCCATTGTATCATATGTGTGCACATGAAAAAAGAATTTCCTAAATTTTTTTTTTTTAAAAAAAAGACAAAAGTGGAATCTCTTTTGCCTCTTAATGCTCACCTCTCATTTCTATCTAACCATTCTCATCCATTTGATTTTGCCTCTTGAGAATCTTGTGCCCTAAAGTCAAAATTGAGATTATTCTCTATCCTTGGATTTTGCCTCTTAATCTCTCACCGTCAATTGCTCTTTATAAGGAGACTCTCTCCTCACTCTTGCATTCCTAACCTAGA
This sequence comes from Chamaecyparis obtusa, assembly GCA_027943335.1. NCBI lineage: Eukaryota > Viridiplantae > Streptophyta > Pinopsida > Cupressales > Cupressaceae > Chamaecyparis > Chamaecyparis obtusa. Next base: position 1,981,805 of record BSBK01003050.1, on the reverse strand, counting down.
GATCTTAGACTTATGCTATCATTTTGTTTACTTGCATTCTTAGAGCATTCTAGCTTACTTGCATTTTTAGATTAGTATTTCCTTATTGCATTTAGCTTAAATCACATAGCTTAACTAGGAGGTATTGTAATCTTGTTAGATTAGCTTTACTTTCTTGTTCTTGCATTTGTATTCTAGCTTAGATTTTGCATCTCATTTATATCTCTTATGCTTGCATCTTCATTTTGAATCTTCCATTCTATGGTGCACCTTGCAAGGGTTTCTTATTGAGGTTCATTTGAGAGCCACTATACATAATATTTACATTCTTGCACGTCATAGATAGGAAGCTATAAGATGATTCTTGAGATCTCATCTTCCATGGATTCTCTCAAGTATAATGGTTTATAGAAGTGTGTCACCTTTTGATCACATAGATGCCACCCTCTTTGTAGCGAAGCATAATAGTCAGATCAATAAGGAACTCGTCAACAATCTTGTTAGATTCAATTCTAAGCTTATCCCCTCCCATGGCATTCATTGCAGACAATAGAGTACACAATAAAGAGCAGTAGAATAAGAGACCAGAAAACCCCACAACAAAGAAGTTAAGGCAAGGTGAAAAAAGTGATGCAAATGGCACAAATAAATTCCATTTTTCTTGTAATGGATGCAATCAATCGTCCCTGCAAGATTCATCAAATCCCATGTAATCAATACGCTTCATTAAGTTGCCAAAATCCATCTTTTCACAAATACTCCACCATAAGTAATGATGAGTCGTCCTTATTAGCATACACGTGTAAATAGAAATCCACACAGCGAAGCTATACACCCTTCCTAATAACAAATCCAACCAGCGACCATATTAGCATATATGATTAAGGATGAGAGCATAATTTGAAATAACTCCAGTGGGCCAAGAGGCACCAAAGTTCAAGAAATTTTCTATCATTTCAAATATTAGGGGTGACATGCTCCTCATGCCTTAAGAGGCGTCGAGTATCTTCTGAGAGCTGATTGGCAGAACTCCAACATCTTAGACCTTCCAACCTCAAACTAACAACAACAAGGTGTTGGCATTAAGCAGAATTGCCACTAGTGACAACACTTATTTGCATTCTGAGTGCAAACCGAGCAGAACAGTGCAAACCGAGCAGAACAGTGCAAACCGAGCAAGACAGTGCAAACCGAACAAGATAGTACAAACCGAGCAGGACAGTGTAAACTGAGTAACATTATGTCTACCGAGTCACCAGTATTTACCGAGTTCAAAACCTACCGAGTGGTTAGTATGAACCATGCCTTCACTTCTACCGAGTGCATGACGATGCCGAATAATGCAGTAGACACTGAGTATCAGAAAGTCACCGAGTTAGTTTGCAGGAACCGTGTAACCATACTTGGGCCGACTTAGTGGCACTTATGTTTATTTGTCAAGCCGACTTTGTAATTGTAATTGTAATTAATTGTTTAGACTTGTATATAAACAATGTTGTAAAAATGTCAAGATGTAATAAAATGAGTATGAATGTGAAAAAGAAAGAAAGGCAGAGATAAGCGAATTACAAAGGGCTACAACAGTATAAGGAACAGCAAAGACAAATTCATCACAGAAGGTGATCAGTACATCAGCGAATCTCAATCAGCAATCCAGTTGCAAAGCAAGAGATCTACTGTTTCATCCTAACAGGTGAATCAGTACTAAAATCCTTTAACCGGGTAGACTTAACAGTCTTTTGTAAAATCTCTTTACCGAGTGCATACTTCATTGTATGTTTGTAAATCCTTTAACAGGGTGGATTTAGCAATCTTTATTGCTCCTAGCAGGGCAGATCATCAGAAGTGATCAATTGTAAGCCTTAACCGGCCAACTTTATACTACAGTACTAAAGCTTTGTGGGTTTCATCCCCACCCCAGTTTTACTTTCTTTTTAGAAGGTTTCTGGGTAACCAAATCTATGTGTCATTGTTGTGAATGCTTTTAAGTTTCATGCTTTCTATATGCATAAGAAAAAAAAAGGTGAACTATATGTTAATACATCTGTAATTGGAAGAAAATTTGGAGTTACTGATTCACCCCTCTCCTCTCAGTAACTCGGTTAATTCTTGAATATTTCCAACAATTGGTATCAGAGCTGTATTGGTTCTCAAGATAAAGCTTAATTAGCTTGAGCAAAGATCCAGGACAATGGAGGTATTCAAACTGAACAAGGTGATTGAAAATGAAAAGCTAGATCTGGAAATGGCCATAGCTAAACTTAAAGAAGCAAAAGAACATCTTTCCCAATCCCTAAGAAGAAGGAAGGAACTTGCAAATCAGATGAATGATCAGAATTACATTGAAGAAAAGATTGAAGATCTTTTTCCCTCAAATAGCTCAGATGAAGCAAACAATGCTGTCAAAGAACTCCTAGAAAAGAATGGGTCTCTGCAGGAAGAAGTGAGAAAATTAAAAAGAGAACAAGAGCTACACTCAACAAAATTTTGTGAGATCTTAGAACAAAGAAACAAGTTGAAAGATGAATTAGATGGAAGGAACAATGAAGTCCAAAATAAAACCCTTCAGCTAGAAAACCTAATTGATCAGATCTCCCATACAAATGAGGAAATTCTAAATCTAAGATCAGAAATAGAAAGCACAAGAGAACTAAGATCTGAAAAGGAAATCAATCTAAGATTGATGGATGACCTAAACACCAAAAAACAAATCAATGAAGGAATGCTGAAAAGCCAAGAAGACTTAAATCAGCTGTATGAGCGAAATCTTCATAGACAGAAAGGAAAAGCAGGACTTGGATATAAAGGAGAAGGTGAATCTTCTAAGCAAGGTACTCAAAGAAATCAGAAACCTACTTGTAATCATTGTGGTAAAATAGGACATACTTCAAATAAATGTTGGAGCAATGAAAAAGCAGAATTCAATGGAAAATGCTACAACTGCAATCAACATGGTCACAAAGCAAATGAATGCAGGGAAAAACCAAGATTCAGAGGTAATTGTCACAAATGCAACAAACAAGGTCACAAGGCATCCGAGTGCAGATCCAAAACATTCAATCCAGCAGAACAAATTATGAAAGCAATGTTTGGATGGGACTACAACACCTAGTGTAGATGTCATTACTGTGGAGAATATGGACACATTGGCATGAACTGCATAAAACATCATCTAAGGAAAAGAGATACTACCGTAAGATGCTTCAAATGCACTAAACTCGGTCACATAGCCAGAAACTGCATGAATGCTAGTGAAATTGAAGATGGAAAGAAGAATGAAGCAACTAAGGTCAGGAAACAGGTGAGACAACAATGGGTTCCTAAATCTACCGAGCAAACCAGTCCAAGTAATGGAATGGGTGGTTCTACCGACTCAAACTAAATTTCCAAGAAAGCATTGGAACTGTATTCTCATAGACAAACTTCAAGCAGTTCCAGAACCGAATTAAAAGAAAGATCTAAATCAACATAAAAGATGCAGTAAGATCACAGGAAGGTCGGTATTAGTCTTTACCGAGCAAGGTAGGTACCAGTCTTTACCGAGCGAGGTCGGAGCAATATGAATTCTCGAGTTCACCGAGTTGCGAAGTTTTTACCGAGCAATTAATTCTTAGTGGGTGACAGTATGTCAGAATTCATACCCTAATTTGTACTAAGCATTAATGACAGAGTTGTAAACAAAAGGCAAGAAATCGAACTCATTCTTCACCGCGAACTTTAGCACTTTGAGAGCAGAAAATTTCAAGAGCAACCCAGCGATTCAAAAACTTTTGCGAAAGGAATTTTCTGTGAGCTACCATGGCATCATGTAGCACTTCAGCGAAGAAAGGATCAGAAATGTTAGTCCAAAGGGAATGGAGAACACCAGATTTCAAGATCGTGCCCGCAATTGCAGCAGCCCTAGATCCGAACGGAGCTCAATCTTAGATTCCTCCTAAGGTACTACTTATTAACGATATTCGCAATCATTTCAACTGTGCAATTCAAGAAATGGGAAACCTAGAGCTAGATATTGTGCGTGAGGAACTGTGTGTGGATGGTATTCTAAAACCCGAGCACAAACATCTGGAAGATAAAGGAGTAGTTCACATTGCATATTTACCTCGAAACTTTCGGGAGAAATGGGTTAGATACATTCTCAGTCGTGTACATGATGGCAAGATTTGGCTTGAGCAACCCATAAAGATCACCAAGAAGATGATTCATCAAATCACCAGTCTTCCCATGTTGAACAAAGCAAAAACTACCAAAACCCTAGGTCTGCCGGAACTGGAGAAGAAAACCCTAGCCGAGTGGGACGGTAGAGGCATGAAAGTTAGTAGCATTACCGATGCTGAACTGAAGTTTGGTACACACATAATTGCCCATAAAATATACAGTTCAAGTCGACAGAATAGTGTCTCCTGTGAAGCTATTGACCTAGCATACAAAGTGGTCAAGAATAACTTATCATTTGACCTTGTAGATTTATTGTTAAAACAGTTTAACAAGAACATGGAAAGCATTCAAACTTCCAAAAACAATCCATGTAAGTTTGGATCTTTACTGGTCTGTTTATTCTTCTATGTTCAGAAATTCTTCCCTTCCAAAGGAAAAGTTGTATGGAGAAAAGATGTGCCAGTCCTTTATGAGATAAATGAATACATTTCAGAAATGGGTGAAAATTTTGAAAGCGTCATGGATAGTTATTTTGAGTCTTTTAAAGAGAAGATGAATGACAGATTCCGGATTCCATAGAAGTTGGTTGAAGATTATAAGGATGACATTTGTTTCATGGTGGACTGTGACAATGTATATATTCAAGCAGCTAAACCGAGGATTGTACATGCAAAACCTCTTCCTTATGAGGTAAATATTGATGAAACCAAGAATATCATTGAAGCCCTTCTTAATCAGCCTGTCAATCCCAAAGCTCCATATTTTGGAACATATGATGAAGCAAAAGTAAGAATTGAATTAAGCATAAAGCTTCCACAGGCGGTAAACAAAGGAAAGAAGAGGATAGCCAAAATGCAAATGCTAACCGAGGACAAAGGAGAAAACGATGAAGAAGAAGAGGAAAAGGATGAGAAAACAGAGGAACCAGAACCTGCAAAGAAGAAAGGAAAGGTATTCATCACTAAGGCACCTAAGCCTCCCACTGCTGTATTTACAAGGAGAAGTGTAAGAGGTATAAGGCAGACAAGGCAGACAAGGCAGACAAAGATATAGTATTCAAAAGGCCTCCTCTAAACTTTCAAGAGAGGATCAAAATTTTTAGAGAAGGATCAGGATCTGGAGTAAGTAACATAAAATCTTTTAAATATGAAACCAGATCGGAAATAGAACAGAAGGAAATAGAAGATGCTGTTATTGAAAAGATGGGACAGTGGAAATACTCTCCTGATGAAATAGCCCCACAGGTTCCAGCAGTTCTATTAGATCCAATAAAAATGAGATGGAGCAATGCCAAGCAAACTGTAAAAGACATATTTGATCAAACCCTGAGACAGTTAATGCCGAGCTTGAAAAATGATGAAATAAAGAAGGCATTGAAGGAAAATGAAAATAAGATGACACTAAAGTTCAATACTTGTTTGATTCTGATCAACAATATTGAATCGGTTGTGAAGGCTGCAAATGCCACATGGAAGAACATATACCATCTTCACCAACCGAGTATTGAAATAGTAATAATAAAAGACATTGAAGATGACAGTGATGAACAAGAAGAAGCCACTGAGGTAGATGATACTGTGAGGATAGTGGCAGAAGTCATTGGATCACTTCCTACCTCTCTAGTAAAAGTTTCTACATCTAGCCCGGAGACACCTTCAAGCATGGTTGTGACAACTTCAACATTTGTCCAATCACCTATAGCAACAACAGAAGCAACCACCATTTCTTATACCAAGTTGCAGTCTCCCACTTCATCAAGTTTTCCAGCAGTAAGTATTCCAGTTTTTGATTCTACAAGTGTAAATACTTTAAGTTCTCCAGTAGACAGTATGCCAGTCTCTATAGCCAGTCCTACTATGTCTACTGTCACTACTACTAAGGCATTAAGTACAGATAAGCCTAAGGCTCAACCGAGTATAAAATTTTTGGGTAAAAATATAGTAGAGGATATAGACCTAGATGAAGAAATAGAGATTCCAACATTAGATTTTGCAAATCTATCAGCGGACCAAATGCAAAATATAGGTGAAATCCTCCAAAGGAAAGCAAAGCAAAAGAAGCTTAAAGAGGAGAGAGACAAGGAATATCAAATCATTAAGGATGCTAAGGACATTTTGTCTGATGCATTAGGTATTAAAGTAGACTCCTCTCAACATGTTTTGCTACAATTAGCAGAAGCAGTAAATAAATACAATGAGGATTCATCTGGGACAGAAAAGTTAGTTGAAAGAGCCGAGAAGAGATTCAACAATAAAGTGCTTGAGCACATTGCTCAACACATAGCTATTAATCAAGTGGAATTGTCTTCAGTTTTGTCAAACATTGAATCTACCTATTCAAATGTCACCTCTCTTTTGGCCAGACTGTGCAATATTGTTGAGTTCACAAAGGATGTCAAGGACAAAATGAATAAAATGGATGAGGATATGAAGATTAGCATACAGAAGCTGCAACTTGAACCAAGTTCAAGCTCTGCTCATCACATGAAAATCTCATACCTATCAAATATGCAGTCAGATCTACTGAAAGAAGACACAAGGATCCGGTCCACACTGCTAGACATCCAGAACATGATCCTTCCCATCATGAATACAATGTATAAGCACATTGAACATTCCAAAACATTGATTCATGACAATCAGTTCTCTATAGCAGATCACATGATTGAACTCTCTGCAGAAGTCCAAATTGCAATCCAAATATGCAAGATTCTGCAAGAAAATTGGGACAGAACCCTGGCACTAATAATGAAGGTACATTCTGATTTTCTATCAAATTTTGGATTCTCTCTGTAAATCACTTGTATATACACCTTTGGCATTATCGTCAAAAAGGGGGAGATATGTATAGAAGGAGATATGTATAGAAGAAGATATGTATAGAAGAAGACATGTATAGAAGAAAAGTTAGCACATTGAAAGGGGGAGATAATGTATAAAGCCCTATGACAAAGACAAATTTTGAAAAATCAAAACTAAATCTCAGCATGATTCATGTATATAAGTTTTGGGCAATAAGTGTTTTTGTCACTAATGCCAAAGGGGGAGATTGTTGGCATTAAGCAGAATTGCCACTAGTGACAACACTTATTTGCATTCTGAGTGCAAACCGAGCAGAACAGTGCAAACCGAGCAGAACAGTGCAAACCGAGCAAGACAGTGCAAACCGAACAAGATAGTGCAAACCGAGCAGGACAGTGTAAACTGAGTAACATTATGTCTACCGAGTCACCAGTATTTACCGAGTTCAAAACCTACCAAGTGGTTAGTATGAACCGTGCCTTCACTTCTACCGAGTGCATGACGATGCCGAGTAATGCAGTGGACGCCGAGTATCAGAAAGTCACCGAGTTAGTTTGCAGGAACCGTGTAACCATACTTGGGCCGACTTAGTGGCACTTATGTTTATTTGTCAAGCCGACTTTGTAATTGTAATTGTAATTAATTGTTTAGACTTGTATATAAACAATGTTGTAAAAATGTCAAGATGTAATAAAATGAGTATGAATGTGAAAAAGAAAGGAAGGCAGAGATAAGTGAATTACAAAGGGCTACAGCAGTATAAGGAACAACAAAAACAAATTCATCACAGAAGGTGATCAGTACATTAGCGAATCTCAATTAGCAATCCAGTTGCAAAGCAAGAGATCTACTGTTTCATCCTAACAGGTGAATCAGTACTAAAATCCTTTAACCAAGTAGACTTAACAGTCTTTTGTAAAATCTCTTTACTGAGTGCATACTTCATTGTATGTTTGTAAATCCTTTAACAGGGTGGATTTAGCAATCCTTATTGCTCCTAGCAGGGCAGATCATCAGAAGTGATCAATTGTAAGCCTTAACCGGCCAACTTTATACTGTAGTACTAAAGCTTTGTGGGTTTCATCTCCACTCCAGTTTTACTTTCTTTTTGGAAGGTTTCTGGGTAACCAAATCTATGTGTCATTGTTGTGAATGCTTTTAAGTTTCATGCTTTCTATATGCATAAGAAAAAAAAGGTGAACTATATGTTAATACATCTGTAATTGGAAGAAAATTTGGAGTTACTGATTCACCCCTCCCCTCTCAGTAACTCGGTTAATTCCTGAATATTTCCAACACAAGAGAGTCCACAATTGAGTTCCCCTCTCTGTAGGTGTGTATAACCTTGGTCTTATCAAAAGTAGAGATAAGACTCTTGATGTCCAACAGGATGCAATTCACTTTCCACCCAGCCTTCGCCTTGTCATTGATAGCATCAATGATAAGTTTAGCGTAACCTTTGACCACCAGGAGTCTAAGGCCCATAGAGCAGGCAATTTTAAGGCCCCAAAGGAGGGCCACTCCTTTATCTTGATTGACCATGTGGTTGAGGAGGGGGCCAAAAAATAGCACTCTAACTTGCCCACAATGGTCTCTTAGGACACCTCCACCCGCCTAAGCACCATACATAGCAACACTGTCAAAGTTAAGCTTGACCCAATTGGGGGAGGGCGGTAACCACTTGGTGGCACACTTGGACAAGACTTTAGAGTTGTCGAATCTATCAAAACCATTATAGAGATTCCAAGTTCTGGCCAGTCTAGCATCAACTTCACTGGGGGAGGTAGTAGGGCACTTCTAGTGGGAAGTGGAGACATTCTCATGTAGAAGTTTTAGGCTGAGGTTGAGAGTAACATCAGGTGCCACCTCCAAATCCCTGAAAAAACCTGTTATTGCACTCTTTCCTTGGGGGGGGGATCTGATGCCAAAGAAGCTGAATGGGGGGTGCATAGAAGGTCAATGCCAATCCACAAATTGTTGAATATTAGAATTGACAGTACATGACACATTGAGCTTACCAAATACTTGTTTCCAGATGTGGGAGGTGTAATCATAGTGTAGAAAAAGGTGGTTGATGCTTTCCTCTTCTTTCTTACAAAGAATACACATGTTAGCAAGTTGAATCCCCTTTTGGTCAAGTTATCCAGAGTCCAAAATTTTCCATGCATAAGAGTCCACCAGAGAAAAATTGACTTTTAGAATGAGGTGGGAATTCCAAAATCCTTCCATTCCGAAGGGTCATCCAATTCCCTTATAAGGATATTGTAAGCAGATTTAACTGAGAAGTTACTCGATTTAGTAGAAGTCCAAATAACACAGTCAGAGATGTCAGATAGAGGGATTCTGATGTTATGCAACATATTCATCAGCTCATGAGTGAGATTTCTCTGATCCGATCTTTCAACCACAATAAGAACTAAGTCTTTCCATTTTCCCTGCTCCATGTAATTAGTAACTCTTCCACCAAGGCAAGGCAATAGAAATTTTTTTAGGGGGGAAAACCTCTCACTAGAGAGAAATTTTGCATCCATTTGTCTTCCCACAAGCTGATATCCTTGCTATTGGCCAATTGCCAATACACTCTAATGGAAAGGAGGGTTATGCACTTAAGGATGTTATTCCATATTTTGGACCCTTGGAGCAAGTTCCTGACCAAGAAAAGCTTTCTAAAGCAGTCTTTATCAAGGTACTTAGCTTCCATAATTTTGCACCAATCATCAGCCCTCGAGACTAGCCTCCAGGCGGTTTTAGTCATAAGAGCCTTATTCAGACTAGTCACCTTCTGTAGCTCGAGACCTCCCAATACTGGCATGTTGTGATAGTTAAGTTATTGTGTTATTGTTCTCACCATCAAGGTTCAAATCCCATTGGAGATGAGGTCTCCCATTTGTGGCTTTCATGGAGATTGGACATTTTATTTTTTACTATACATTTGTAGTACACTATATATATTCTTTGTAAAGTTTGTTAAATTTGTTCAACTCCTAATAGAATGCAAGAATCAACATTCAAAATCAATTCATAAAATTACATCCCTTAAAATTTAAATGAAATGATTTTTGAATTGGATATCAAATATCACCCTTCGGAATGGACGACTTTACAACCTCGACAAATGTTAGCAAATAATAGGGAATCATCAAAATGTCTTTAGATATATAAATATACTATTTTTATTATTCTAATTATAATGTTCCTAAATAAATAAGAATAACAAAAGAATCAACCATATATAATTATATATTAAACTGGAAATCAAAATCATTAAGATCTTCACCAATAGTGGCATGTTGTGATAGTTAAGTTATTGTGTTATTGTTCTTGCCATCAAGGTTCAAATCCCATCAAGATTGAGGTCTCCCATTTGTAACCTCGTCGTATTTGTCCCTCTTTTAAAAAAATAAAAATCAATAAGATCCTAATTCTTTTTTATTGTGAAAGACTTCAAAATTGAACCAAACACACATCACATCTCATTACAACAAATAGATCTAGAATATAATAAGATCCTAATTCTTTTTTATTGTGACGCTCTTGAACCTGCAAGGAAAATGCACAATTTAATTCCTATTAAAGAAATGAAAACTAGACTTAAAACAAATGTTGCTTCAAAAGCCAGTTTACGGATAATGTAATTCTTAGCAATGTGCCCACCTTATGGATTGTGACTTGTATTTCAGTCTGCTCTTGTTGCAAACATATATTTTGGTAAAAAATCACTACCGAAGGAAATGTCATATTTTCAAACGATTATCGTTATGGACAGAGGATGGAGGATTCTTCGCATTCTATATTTAAAAAAAATTAATATGCTGGCAAGACTCTCCACTTCGTATTAATCAGTTACATTTGAATTTTTTAATCGACTTTACTGTCATCAATTAATATGTACCTATTATTTCTTTATATAATATTAATTAATTAAATTGTATACGAATATTACAATTACACTTTTTTTAAAATTCTTGTTTTAAGGTTGCAATATGTATATAATTAAATTTTAAATGAATAATTTTGTATTGAATAATATTGATTTTAATTTAGACAATGCATAAATAATTATTATTTAAAGAAGGAAAAGGAAGGTTGTGAGACAAGGATTCCCACAACACACAAATGAATTAATAACATTAAACACAACCACATAAATACAAGTCACAATAAAAAAATACCACAACCAAAGACTTTTCTAAAGTATAAACAAGGCCAAATACCATGCTAATGTAGGAATTTTCAATTACCATGAGAAAATATTTTTACAAAATGTTTGTGATGTGGCATTTTCAAAATATAATTTAATAATAATTAAATAAAATAAATAATAATAATAAATTATACTAATATAATTACAAGACAAAATTTAAACAATCACATGTGAAGAAATATAATATGCTACCAAAGACCGATATATAGATACACATACACATACACATACATATACATATGTCTGTGTGTGCTGTGTGTGTGTGTAATGACTAGACTTATGTATTAGTGTATTAACAATCACCAAACAAAGATCAATACAAAGATTCAATTAAGATTATAAACATTGATAAATTATTGAATTATAATAATATTATATTATAAACATTAAGAAATTATATTTATATATTCCTTTAATTTTAATTTCTACCATATAATGATATCTTAATACTTTACTATTTTAATACTCAAAATAATACAATACTAAAGATCCCCTACCTTGTAATAATATCTTGTATTGTTATACTCCTACCTAACCTAAGAATTATATCTCCTTGTTATCGGGGATAATGGAGATATGAGTTTTAAGCAAAAAATAATACTAATTATTTATTTATGTGGCTTACCTCATAAACAATCAAGAGAAATGGAGGAAGTAAGTTAGGGAATTGCAGTTTACCGATTCTCCCAAGCTAAGTAGGCCACCCCAAGGGATGAAATTGTTGTAGGGGGTCATTCCTGCGTCTTGTGGGTTAAGAGGTGAGTTGTAATAGTGGGTCATTGCGTGCTCTTGGGCTCAGTTGGGTTCAACGGTTTACAAACACCCTCTTAAAGCTTTCCTACTAGACTATAATTGATTATGGGTAAAAATACATATTTATCATTCTTTGTAATATCATTGCTATTAATCCATGTATTTATTTATCTATCCATGAAGTTACTCATGTATATTAAAAATGATCGACTATTTCTAATAGGAAGAAATCTAACAATGTGTGTATTGTGTGTATACTCCATGTATGCTTTGTGTCTTCATGCATTAGTGTGTATACTTTGCGTCTTCATATATTCATTTGCATATTTTGTATTTCCAATCGTTCTACTTTTGATTGATCTAAAATAAATGAATAAAGTTAGGAGTGAACAAATGATAGGGACTTTTTGACAAATGTCGGTCAATCCCAATGAGTGGATGTCATTACAAAAAACCTTGATTTTTGTCTATAGAAGATGAGAGAAACCTACCTTGAAATTGCAAACCTTACAAATTCTCAATGCATAGGAGTGGTGCAACACAAGGCACATCATCAAAAGGCTTGATTAAAATTGACATTGCTTGAGGACAAGCAATTTTGGGGAGGGAAGGACTATGGTGTTCACTTTTCAAAATAGAATTTAATAAATAATAAATAATAATAATAATAATAATAATAAATAAATTATAGTAATATAATTACAAGACAAAATTGAGATAATCACACATGAAGAATCTACTTGCTACCAAAGGTTGATATATATATATATATATAACGAATAAAAGAACCTTTATATAGTCTAATATATATTATATGTTAATAAAGATGAAATCTGAATTATCTATATATAATGTATATATATATTATATACTCATTAATAATAATGAAATAAGAATTATACATCAATTATGTTATATAGATATATACATATACTCATAATATATGAGATAGTAATATATACTTAGTCATTTCCTTAATCACTTGCTAATACAACAAAGAGGATAGGGAATTTGTGAAGGGATTGACAGAGTAATTCCGTTACATGTCGGGAGGGTCTCAACATGGGCAAAAACATTGAAGGAGCCCACTTGTAAACTATTTTTACGCCCTGGTCACAGTAATTCTACCATCCTTCTTAAGGTTAGTGATAGGAGAGGAGTAAGGAATTGGGGCTCAAGTATGTATTATAAATCAGTGATTATTTCTTAGTCTGATTTAAATGCATAATGGTGTATGTTAATCATGGAGAAATCGAAAAACTTCTTAGTAGGGAGCATTAGGAATAAGTTAAATTTACATTTCCAAATCCTAGTTGGGAATTTGAGAGCAAATTAAGATCCTAGTTGGGGACATTACACTGCTGCTAAAATTTCTGGGCAACTCTTGCCAAGAAAATCTAGAAACCCCCTTCCGTGCAACTACTATCTTTGTCTCAAATCTCTTGGTAGGGAGTAATCCAAACCCTACTTGGGAATTTGAGAGCAAATTAAGGTCCTAGTTGGGGACATTACACTGCTCCTAAATTTCTGGGCAACTCCTGCCAAGAAAATTTAGAAACCCCCTTCCATGCAACCACTATCTTTGTCTCAAATCTCTTACCCATCTCTAGAAACCTTTTCGTACCTCAATCTCATCATCGACGCAACTTTGTACTACTTCCTACCTCAGTTTTATGGTCTAAATATCAGTGAAAAAGAGTTGGTTCTGTAGTCGGTTCAGTACCAGTAGAAGCACCAATAGCACTAGTAGCACCCCCATAGAATTTTAGTGGCCTATAGAATAGTAGGGGTAGCTAATATAGACGCACCACCAGTAGCAGTGGAAGGGATGGCTAGAGAAGCATAGGCAGCCCTCAACAAATTCTATGGGACTCGGTTGAACCAGTGCATTGTCCACATAAAATGTTCAAAAAGGAAAGCCATTTTGGAATATGCTTAAAAGCTTCAACTTCGATTTGCCTCATTCCTTGTAAGAAAATCTGGAATGGAGGGACCAAACATTTGGAAATAAAGGTGAAATTATAAAATGAAATTAGTGAGCAGAACCAAAGCAGTCAACGCCTTTGGTATATTAAATCAGTGCATGATTTAGTTGCAACTCACTTTTGTATGCAGTCCAGCGGCTTGGATGACAATAACTATTTAAATTACTGTTGATCTATACCTGGCCACTCTTTCTTTCAATTGGAACCAGCATATGGGCAAAAGGGTTTAGATTAAAAAATGAGTCCAACTTGGAACCATATAATCTAGCACCTCGAGTTGCAGCTCCAATTTTCTACTAGTTGTAACAAAATCCCTGTAATAGCTATTGTATTATCTATACTAGGTGAGAACCTATTGATCTCTGGACAAGGCCCAAAAATTTTGTTTATTTGTTTGTACACAACTTATTTTCACTTCCACAATTTAGTTCAAGAGTTAATCTTGCAAGTGCTTAACCTTACTAACTACAGAGTCAAAGAAAGAGAATATGAGGCTTCCGAGTGCTGGTATAAAAAAATTAAACCTATCCTACGATTGTCAATTTTTTACTAAATATGGGATCAAAACCTTAAACGTTACTTTCAGACAAGAAACATGCCATACCATTTGAACCACAGTAGATTATTACTTTTCGAGGTTGTGAGGCCTGGTCCTAAAATAAAAAAACATTTTAGGCACAACCTTCAAAATTAGTCTTCAGCAAAAGAAATGCCACTTCCTTTGGAACATGGTACTGATTTTTTTTTGACGATGTGAGGCCTGTTCATAATAGTGCAAATATTCCCTAAAACTTGAAGCAACAAGCATATAGTATTCCAGCTATAAATTTTATATATCTCCTACATACTGTCTCTATTTGATTTATTTTATGTAAAAATAGAATTGAGAATACCCGTGAATTTTGGATTGTGCATCAACTACATGATACAAAAGCCATTAATTTACACAAATCACTGATCAAAGTGCTGCTAATAGCGGCCTTCTTTCTTCATAAAATTTAGAGTAACATCCAATTTTACATAAGTAAATATCGATGGAGGAAATAATTAAAATGACAAATATTGATTAAAAGGAAGCAGTTACTGCCTTTTCAATTGTAGACAGCGAATAATTTAATAATTCATGGGAAAAGGTCAAGAAGAAAACTGTGGCTCTTGCTCCTTCCTTTGTTCTTGCTGCTCAGGATTAGACTCGTTTTGGTCTTCCCGTGGTGATCTATTAGTTGATTGTGGTAGGAAAGGCTCAAATGTCATGATAACCACTATCACAAGGATGATGTTTAAGATAAAGAAGACCATATGATCACCTGACATATGCAGAAAAGTATCTCCAATTAACTTTCCAAGGACAAACAAATGAGCTTGAAACCATCAACCATGAGAAAAAACAGAAATTTAAAGTCAAATAGTAGTGGTTAAAATTTTATTATCTAGCTATTTTTACTATCCTCATTCCAATCAACTCATATATTAGAACGAAAAGGATTTTTTTTAGTTAACTAAAACTGCAATAAATCTAAACTTCTTCAAATTGGATGTACATCCATAAATTGTAGGATGTGGGGTATGCTGATGTGATTGAAACGGTGTTGTCATTGTGATCTGTGCCTCATCTTACTGCTAGACCACAGCCCAATGAACATGCTTTGTATATATTTTTCTTGCATGCTTGGTTTTGGTAGGTATCAGGAACTACAAGGATTGTAATACATGTAATGGTAATTTCCAATAAGAGGTAGTTTACATAAGCCCATGTTTTCAGGAATAGAAATATGTTTTGGTGTTCTAGTGGCATAGTGTGCTATCAGAGCTCATGGGCATTGAGTGGAATCTTCTATTGCATTAGACTGGTTGAGAAAAAGTAAACTACTGAAACTTCCATTGAAATGGTCTGTTAAGGAGCTGGGCAACAATTTTAGAAACTTTATAAAGAAGAGAAAACAAAGACCCTATCAACCTTTAAGAGGCTCAAATGATTTGTGGAATTATATTGTACCAAAAAACCTTAATGATCTTCTTGAAATAACCTTTTCAATGTAATCATATTCCAACATCCATAAAATAAATAGCAGCAAATGTGCACCTGGAAGGAAAAATGCATGTTGACGCTTTTGTGCCCATGCAAAGCTACAATAAACATGTCCACAGAAATAGTCAGCTTTTTGTTACAGATTATATTCAATGCTTTTGCGTCCACACAAAGCTACAATAAGCCTACCCACACCCCTTTCCTTGCCTACTATAATTTACTAAAATATCATCCTATCAAATTCAAATACATTCACATGTTTTCATTACAACGAGCAATGATGTAACTCATATTATTGAGATTTTGGGAAAGTGTCAACTGGTAGAAATATAGATATTTGTACTTCAGGATATGATACAAAACTTTCACTTGTAAAATGGAACAATTGACAGAGGCATTCCAAAAAGAATCAGCTACAAAGGAAGTGCGTCCCAAAGTACAACGAAAAAGTGAAAAGAATGTCAAAAAGAAAAATATACAGTTGTAATATCCCCCTTTGTGATAACTTATGAAATTGGGACAGTTAGTTGCAAAATCAATTTCTAGAGACTTCTTTCCTCAAAGTCTCAATCAACACTAAGAATGATAGTCTATGATACCACTTATAAATGTTTATGCTACACAATTGATAGGATATATATGACAATATCACTGCTACCTCTAATATGACAATTGGATATATGCAATAGGATTAGATCTATATACCAATGATGATAAGATGATCTTGCTATCTCAGATATGAATGATTATCGAATATGCAAAGACGATCTTAATGTTTCACTGAAATTACTATCGCTTATAGTGATATAGTGCTCTTCCTGATATATCAATATAACTTGCAATGTTATTGATGACAATATTTATGTGTCTGGTATTGGTCCTCCAACATATGTGATCACATTCCAAATATCGCTTAGAGCGATATGCTGCTGTGTCTGATATGTCAATATGAATGTGCAATTATGAGGATATTGCTTATATCATTTTGTTTCTATCTCTGATCTGGATTTATATGCTTGCAACAATCACTGATGATGCTGTTTCTGGTTTGACAATATAAGCTTGCAATCAATGGTGGTGTTCTCTCTGATGCTGATCCTTGAATGTATGCAACCAACTTCGACACTTAGACCAATTTTCTCAAACAAGATATCCAAAAAGGATGCAATAAGAGATAAAAGGTTTATGATGATTGATGATGAAAGGAATGAATTTGATTTCCATCTTATACCTTGCAAATCGAAGGGATTGGTTGCATCCCACAATCATACCTATTGCAAATTGCATTTCTTCATAACAAATAGGTTTGTATGTATCTCTTCATGACTAATGCCAATCGCTCTTTTATGTTAACGGATAACAAATCGGGTTCGTCTCTCTAATTAATGATTACACTGATCGCTGTTAAATTGCTTACAATTATCCTTAATCGTGATCAATTAGATTACTTGTCTAATCGATGTTATCAATTAATGTTTGGCATTAATCTATGCTTGTCTAACACTTGTCTAATTGATGCTTATCAATCTTAATTGCTGTCATCTATATCTCCCATCGTATATGCCTTAGTCAATCTGTTTTGTTACTGATCACTGATCTGCATATCATATCTTACTTGATATCTCCTTAGGCTAATTGTTATATATTAGTCTCTAATCATCATCAATAATATATCTGGCTTTGACATAATGTCTTATCTTCCTATATGATTGGTCTGATCAAAGCAATCGAATGCTTGTAGCACCTTCCTTTATTGAATATCGATGAGGACTGATTGATCTGCCTATTCAATAATGGTGGATCATCAATATGTCTTGTTATGATTATCTTTATGGGATCATTAATTTTCTGCTTGCAATCATCTCCTAGATGGTCGATCTTCTTGTTGCATAGTTATCGATATGGCTCTGTTAATATCAAGTCTATAGTTATCATGCTGACTGATGTATTGATCACTTGTATCTTCAATATTTGCTGATCGATAACTTACTGATCTAAATCTTCTTTCATGATGATGCTCTTCTTATTTGGCTAGATAGAAGTATTGAAGAGGAATTTTCCTTAGGAGCATGTTACTTACTATCTTCATTTGGTATGATGATTGTTGCCATGATTATGAAGGTCTATATCTCCATTTAGTATAATGCTTCTCCCTTGTTTCTCTGATGATGATTGAAATAGGATGCCATCTCGTCAACATGATTGATCATGGGTTTACTATTCTGATTAGATATTAGAATCATCATTTACCTGTTGATTAGGTGATTGTCCTTAAGATTGGCATTCTTGCTGACTTGTGAGCTTGGTGGTGTTTGATGAAGATATACGTCATCTTGGATTCTTGGATCCTGACTCATCCTCATATCTCTTAATGTGAACTAGGAAAATCGTCTAATGTATAAGACTTGACAATTTTCCTTGCTACACTTTATTATGTACATTTTGTTAATATTATGGCCTTTTTCGGCTAAGATCAATTAGGACAAGTAAGTTGATAGTAATAAATTATGGATATATAATTTTATTATCACACCTTTGGCAAATTAATATATATGTGGAAGTGCGATTTTATAATAATAAATAATAAGGCATTTATATTTTTATTATAAATAAAATAAATTACTTACTTGAGGTGGAAGAGTTTATTTAATGATGCTCATATATATTGGAGTTTTTGATGAAGGACAAACACATCAAAAACATAACATGTGAATGTCCTCTTCATCAATGCTTGGAGCAAATTAATGAGCGAATTAGTTCAGCATTATGGAGCGAATCAAACCAGCATTTATGGACTGATCTACACCAGCATTGGTGACAATAATCATCCACACTAATGGAAAATTAGTTCTGCCCTTATAGTGCAAATAAGGCTTGAAATCTAGGCGTTTTGTCTATTGATGAGGTGAAGATCTAGGGCAGATCTAGTGCAATCTAGGGTAGATATAGTACGATCCTTACATTCAACGAACTAGGGCTGATCTGAAGCAATCCTAAGATCAGATCGGTGGCAAATTTGGAGCAGACCTTGATAGTGAATTAAAGAGCAGATTGGAGGCTCCTAAGAGCAGAATTCAAGGACAAATTAAGCAGCCCTAAAAGGTTGAATTAGGGCAGAATTGGCGCAGCCCTAGAAGAGTGAATTGAAGACCTTCAAGAGCTGATTCATAACAGTCATTGAGGGCAACATTGGAGGACTAATTTGAAGAATACAAGTACAAATTTGAAGCCAACAAAAAGGATAAATTCAGACCTTCAAATCTAGGTATTATCTTTCTTTATTTGAGAATATTTATTATATCTTGTGTCTTAGTATTTGAAAGACCTCTATAGATTGTATATTCCTTGCTATAATCTGAAAATACTAACATGGTATCAGAGCCTAGGTAGAGTAAAAGATCTATTTTCAGATTTAGGAATTCAGTCTAACTCTTTCAAAATTAAGAAATCTATGGCAACTAGGGGTTGTTCTGAAAATAGTAATTTAACCTTACATCTTATGAAGGATTTGATTTGCATCAAGATCTAAGATTCTGATTATGCAAATTCATTGGTCTTTTAGCCTTCTACGCCTAATATTAGTTTCTATGTTTTGAAACCATCTCATGATTGGCTGAAAAGATATGGGTAAAATTGTGTCATTACATTCTTGCATGTTTTGAAACTATACAATTGACCTTCTTAGGGTAAATTTCAAAATATCTGGAAACATACATTGAGAGGGAGTCTAACCTTGTGAACATTATAAGGTAAACCTAAGCTTAAGAGGGAGTTTAATCATGGGCTCACTTAAATCTGGTCTTGCGGTATAAACTCCTTCCTTGCTCTTTGTATGAATGTACGGGATCATTCCTATTGACATGGCTGTTTGATATAGCTAGTTATTTGTTATTAGCTGATTATGAACGTATAGGAAGCACATTCTTTTCTTTACTATATTGTGATATACTTTATAGCATTATGTATGTGTGACTGCATACTTCACTTTGGTTTATGTTGTGAATGTGTGAGAACATTAACTGTTTTATATTGGATACATACATTATGACTTGTTGGATTTATGCATATACGAGGAGCATACTTTAAGTACGGTTGCATACTTTTCTTGGACATATGTTATGTATGTATGGGAATATACACAACTAATTAGCATAGTTGTTTCTTTGCATATCTAGCTGATTATCTGTCATTGGCATAACTAACACATACTTGTGAGAAGCATACATTATGTTGCAGCGTATCTTACATTGACATATTTCTGTTATGTATGTGCATACTTTATGCGCATGGCTGATTAACTTGAATGGCAACATACATTGCTTTGTTTGTATGCATGGGAAGCATACTTTACACTGGCATATGTTTTACATTACCTTGCTTATGTTATATACATATGAGAACACATTTCTTTTATAGTAGGAAACTATATGATATATGCTAGCATTGTCTTATGTTGGCATATGATTACATTTGCATATTTTATGTGCGGGAGCATACTTTATAGTTGAGTCTATATTCATGATATATTGCATTTAGTTTGCACCTGGTTATGTTGGTTATTCTTATGCTTATGTGGATTCATAAGATAAGATCTATGTTGGTTATTCTTATGCTTATGTGGATTCATGAGATAAGATTTTGCTTATATGATTCATTCGATTACACTTATGAATTGGAGATTTAGAGAATAGCATGGATTTGATATTCTTCCCATGGATAAGGGATCCATTGTTGAGTAGTTGGTGGACATCATGGACTTGATGTCGGGAGACCATTACTCTGAGCATTTGGTGAATATCATGGACTTGATATTCGTTAGACCAATGCTCATGATATCATGGACTTGATATCTAATGGATCAAGGATCCACATCTAAGTAGTTGGTGGACATCATGGACTTGATGTCAATAGACCATTACTCCAAACACTTGGTGAATATCATGGACTTGATATTCGTTAGATCAATGCTCTAAACATCATGGACTTGATGTTATGTTGACTTGTGGTTGGTAAACATCATGGACTTGATGTTACTTTGAATATCATGGACTTGATATTCTATCTCTTGAGTCGTGGAGACTTGTGGATCTAGAAAATCCACATCTGGTTGGTAAACATCATGGACTTGATGTTACTTTGAATATCATGGACTTGATATTCTATCTCTTGAGTCGTGGAGACTCGTGGATCTAGGAAATCCATCTCCGGTTGGTAAGTATCATACGACTTGATGCTACCATGGAAAGATGATTCTCATATGGATATGAGATGAATGGTTGGGGAATGATGAAGAACATGTGTTCTCATTTCGTAGATAGAACCTACCTTCATAGATGTGAGATCTATGATATCAATGGATAAGATATCCAATATGGTTATGTTTTTGTTACCTCTATCAAGGATGATAGACAGGTTCAAAGGTTGAGTCCTATGGGTTGATCGTTTCCTCAAGTCCAAGAGGGAGTGTTAATATTATGGCCTTTTTCGGCTAAGATCAATTAGGAAAAGTAAGTTGATAATAATAAATTATGGATATATATTTTTATTATCATACCTTTGGCAAATTAATATATATGTGGAAGTGGGATTTTATAATAATAAATAATAAGGCATTTATTATTTTTATTATAAATAAAATAAATTACTTGGGAGGGCCCAAGTCGGCCACCTTGAAGTGGAAGAGTTTATTTAATGATGCTCATATATATTGGAGTTTTTGATGAAGGAAAAATACATCAAAAACATAACATGTGAATGTCATCTTCTTCAATGTTTGGAGCAAATTAATGAGCGAATTACTTTAGCATTATGGATCGAATCAAACCAGCATTTATGGACCAATCTACACCAGCATTGGTGACAATAATCATCCACACTAATGGCGAATTAGTTCTGCCCTTACATTGCAAATAAGGCTTGAAATCTAGGTGATTTGTCTATTGATGAGGTGTAGATCTAGGGTAGATCTGGTGCAGATCTAGGGCAGATATAGTACGATCCTTACATTCAACAAACTAGGGCTGATCTGAAGCAATCCTAAGATCAGATCGGTGGCAAATTTGGAACAGACCTTGATAGTGAATTAAAGAGCAGATTGGAGGCTCCTAAGAGCAGAATTCAAGGACAAATTAAGCAGCCCTAAAAGGTTGAATTAGGGCAGAATTGGTGCAGCCCTAAAAGAGTGAATTGAAGACCTTCAAGAGATGATTCATAACAATCATTGAGGGCAACATTGGAGGACTAATTTGAAGAATACAAGTACAGATTTGAAGCCAACAAAAAGGATATATTCAGACCTTCAAATCCGGGTATTATCTTTCTTTACTTGAGAATATTTATTATATCCCATGTCTAAGTATTTGAAAGACCTCTATAGATTGTATATTCCTTGCTATAATCTGAAAATACTAACACATTTAACTACTATCTTCTACAAACTGGAGGTTCAAGGTCTTCCACCCCTTGACCACATAAGTGTTTGACTGCTTTTAAGTTCTAAGTTAAGGATGGGGACATCACAACAATTCCATCCACTAACAAGATTTACACATTCTCTTTTTTAGGAGAATTCCTTCTCAATGATTCTCATTTTGTAAGAACCCTTGTTGGTTCTAACTCTGACAAACACCAAATTGCTTGACTTTTCAAATATTTGACATTATGTCGAACACTTAGCATGCAAGCTCTGATACCACTGTTAGAACCCTGCTGGTTATAACTTCTGAAACCCACTTTCAAACCTTTTGACATTTTGTCAAACAATTGGCATACAATGTTTAAATTCTGATTTCTGAATGTAATTGTGTTTCTTTTGTTTGTATTTGAATGGGTTTGCAATTTCTTAATATATAACAATGCATGAAATAAACTATTCTTTTCCAAATCCAAACAGAAGTATTCCAATTTAGGTAATATGAAATCAGACTGCATAGAACAACAGATAATTAAATTTGAGAAAATAAAAATAGTCAACAATTATTGAAACCTGGAATGATTGAAATTTATAATAGTTGTAATCCTCTTGTAGACATCACAGCTTCTTGAAAAAGACTAATGCTGCCTCAATGTAGAAACGTGGGCCCTTGGAAATAGATCACAGCTAGTATAATATGAAGCCGAGCCTTTAATGGTATTACAGCAGCCAATGGGAGTGAACGCAGCCTCTGATTGTTTTTGCGGCAACCTCTATATCCAAACACAGACCTCAATTATCATGCAATCTGCCATTAATAAACAGTCTCCAATCTTTGTGGTATAATCTTGAACCCAAACACTGAAAACTAACCACAATTCAACTACAATTTGAGCACAATCATAATCTTTGAATGAGATTATCGCTGGCACAATTCACTAGCAAAGAACCACCAATTCAAAGTGCAAATACTTAGAAGAATTCCCAATTCTTCCATCTTCCAAATGCTGAAACCCTTGGTTCCACATTCATCACAAATTCATAGAATAACAAAAGCTCAATCAACATCATGAAAAAAACTCATGTGAGACTTTTATAACTTTCGTGGGAGAACTCACACATTTTTCCAGCCAATGTGGGATAAATATACTTTTCCTTTTTAATAATTCATTTACTCCAATACTTTAATTAATACCTTGGCTTAAGCTTCCATAAACTAATTGAATAAATGGCCCCTTCCAATGATGACTCAACCCTCAACTTAAGTGAAATTATAAAGTTAAATTATAACTTTATAATAAGCCATTTAAAGATTCAATAATAATTTGGCCACTAAAATAAGAATAACTCCCAAAATACTTATCCTTTAAATATGTTGTCTGAAACAATAGTCACACCTATTATTTTGTAAGAACCCCAAGAGATCTAACTCTGCCAAACTACTGATTTGCCATGCAAATTTTATATATAACTGATTTTTGAAATAAATAAGCATTTCCTTGAATTTTTAAAAAGTGTTGGGCTCAATATCCGTGCTGCGATTTGTTTCTAGGTTTTTTCTCAGTTGCATTTTAGTTTTCAGAATTAAATAAATATTTCTCCATGCATTGTATATACATATAAATCAACAATAATTTATCATAGTTCAATGCATTGGACAATTGTTTCAGAATTACTTTAATGCAAAGTTATTATCTTGACTAGCAACATTTTTTAAAAATTCAAGGAAATGCTTATTTATTTCAAAAATCAGTTATATATAAAATTTGCATAGCAAATCAGTAGTTTGGCAGAGTTAGATCTCTTGGGGTTCTTACAGTGGTATTAGAGCGGTTTCTTGTCATCCTGCGGGGTTGGGAATTTTGAGTTCCCACGCTTGATTTGTGAGTGATTAGCACTCTCGCAAGTTTTTTTTTCATCATGGACAAATACAAGAAATCTAGTAAATATGGAAACCAGGTGAGCAGTGTGTCACGTTTCAGGAAACAAACAGGTGCCCTGGAAAATGAAATGGAGAAATTGAGGCAAACATAGGAAAGGCTATAAGCACAACTTTTAGATCCGACAACTGTTGATAGCGCAACTAGGTTTATGGTTTTCTTCTTCAAAAAGTCTTCCTCACAGAGAAAGCAGGAAGAGAAACGAGAGGATTGTATAGGTGTAGTTTCAACAACCAGCAACCATCAGGTAGTGGAGCCTTTGTTCAGTGAGGCAGTTAGTAGTCCTTATACGCGTGATGCTAGAGGCTCTTCTCAGGAGCATGTGGTTATGACAGACTTGCTTGAGGATAGTTGCATTGAGTCTCATCAATTCCATGAGACAGGAGCTTGTGATCATGGGAATGCTGATGTCATGATAGCCACCATTGATGGCAGCCCTACATCAACTGGTAGCAATGAAATTACTAATGATACAGGTTCTGATTTTTATGACAGCAGTCTTATGTTTGAACCTGTTGACGTCGTTGATGACAGGGCAAGTGTAGAGGATGTTGTGGGTATCACTATGGGTTTTGACTCGCATGATGAGAATGTTAGTTTTTAGGATTGCATGCAAAATGCAAGTTCTTCTAATTCTGATTTCTATGACAGCGGTGAGTCATGTTGGCAGCAGCATGAGATATCAGAGGTTTTACATGTTGATGAGATTGGCATTGGTTATGTGGACACTACTGATGATATTTATGAGGATGATGCATGTTGTGATGAGTCTGGTTTGTCATCTCAGACTTTAGGAGATAACTTAGAGTTGTCATTGGTTGATGATAGGTCCCAGGATCGTGGTTTATAGGGACTCACAATTGAGGGGGAAGCAGAGACATGCAAGGAGATTGATATAACAACAGCTTCCACTCCTTCAGATGAGTTATTTGTAGAGGTACCTAGCAGTAGTACCTCGATTGTTGATATGTGCGAGGTTGTTAGCGCACATGGTGATATTGAGCATGTGGTGAGCAGTGAGGATACATTTTCCTATCACAGTGTAGTTAGTGAGTCAGAGAGCTTATGTAGGAGCCAGGGTATGCAGAGACATCATGTGACCAGACAATTGAAGGTGAACGATAGTGATATATCTTCAGCTCTTGAGCATTATGATGCTATCTGCCAGATGTTGGCTATGTATGGTTGGGGTGTTCCTATGTCAGATGAGCACGGTGGTAGTTTCCTTTCCCTAGCAGAGATTCATTCACTTCGAAAGGCTATTAGGATCTTGAAGCATAATTATTTACAGTTGGTAGTTGACAAGGATTACCTTCTTGAGTGGGATAGCACTTGTTATGAGACATTGTTAGGGAAAGAGGAGGTGGTTGAGCTCACCCATGAGCTTGAGGCGATTTCTGAGGGGTTGGAGAGCATCCAGTTGGCTCTCCAAAATTCGCAACTGCAGTTGAGAGGGGTGGGCGTGGAGTTGGAGCGTGAATAGTCTATGCCAGCCCCAGATCCAGTTCAGCTACATATAGTGGTGGTTGGTGGTGAGTTGACTTCCACGGATAGGGATGATGGATGTGATGAGGATGCAATTACATCCATCCTTGATACAAGTGCAGTAGTAACAGATGAGATGAGCACTTCAATGGAGGGCTCCAGTGAGTTTCTTGTTGTACCAAGTCCTCCAGTAGTTAGCACAATGACAGATGATATAGAACAGGTTATTGAGAGTCCTGATATAGTAGTAGTGGATTCATCAGAGAGTTGTGCGCCAGTTCCTGACACTACTCCCTCTTCTTCACAGGACTTGGGCACGGTATCATCTGATTTGGAGACGAGCTTTCATGGGGATTTGTTTCCTTCTGCCAAAAGAAAATCTATTACGTCATCTCATACATCTGATAGCGATAGATAGTTGGTAGTGCCACAGTTTCAAAGAGATCAGTTGTGGGTTGCAGGGGAGCAGGTTGATGCTTCTTCATATAATTTCTATTGCACAGAGTCATTTATGGAGTATTATTGAGAATCCAGAATTGCAGGAGGGAGCATTCGGAGCTCTTAAGGGTACTCTCATCCGGAGTTCTCGTGGTATTCAGGATTTGATGGGAAAGATTGTAGAGACTTTGACTACAATGCTTCCCCACCAAGATTTTGTGGTTGGGTTTGCTGAGAGGGTTACCCAGGATTCTGCCCAACTAGTTGTTCGAAGACAAAGATTGGAGCCATCTCTTGGTTCTCAATTTGATGATGATGAGCTTCTGACAAAGATTGGAGCATTTTATCGCAACTACACAGTAAGGAGTGCTCATCATTTCTCTTTTGACCTGTAGGTAGAGTACTTGGTTTTGTGCAGGTGTGGGTTGGCTCCAATTTCATACCATCCTTTATGGGATGGTCTTACACCCTCTTCAGTTGATAGAGTTAGTTGTTGCAAGTTAGCAGGAGGCTACTTGCAGAGTCAGCATATCCATAACGGTTTTGAAGAGGATGGATATCTAGGTTATGGTACAAATGCTTTTGGGAGTACTAGATCCTGTTGCATAGATAGACTTCATACTCATGGCAAATTGGTAGTGTGTAGGGAGTTTTGATCTAGCAGATGATATCGAATATCCAATTTTCCTTGTTATAGATGGATGTGAGTTTCATCTCTACTGGGATTCAGGTGGAGATAGGATTGGCACTGTGGATTGGGTGAGTCACCATTGTTGGTATGGTGACAATATGTTCAGGATGGATTTGTAGATTGTGTTATCATCACAAGAGTTTGCAGGTGACGCCAGGGACATTATACATATTTATCCTTGGGATCTGGGTGGATCATTGTGTTTCTTTGATTCCTATGATTGCTTGAGGACAAGAAATCTTGGGCAGGGAGGACTGTAATGTCCCCTTTCTAGCATGGCCATGATAGTGGATGGATTTGGCCTATTACTGGGTCCTTTTAGGCTAATACTGGTGATTAGAGGACCCTGTTGAGGGTTATGGCTCCGTTTGATGGGACTTACTATTTATTGTAAGTCAAGGGAAGGTTCCGATGAGCTCAGATGAGTTAGAGGAGTTGAATGATGCTCTTAGTTTTTATTTTTGGCTCCAAGAATCTTGGAGGGAGCGTCTATTTTTTGTAAGTCACCCTGTCAGGTTCATTCATCGTCTTTCTTCATCAAGATCACACTTGTGCTGTTAGATTTCGATTCCGATGCTTCTTTAGTCATTTTCGCAAGATGGGTGAATTATGATTATTATTTAATTAAATTGGCTAAGGTTGCTAATTTTATTGGGATTGCATATTGGGCACCTTGGTGTTATGGCTCGTTGGAACCGGGTTGAGAAGTTTTAAATCTTGGGCACATAAAACAGGGACCCTATGTGTCAAAATATCATTATATTAATGAAAAGGTCATTTATGGAGCAATGGGGGAGTTTAAATTAATAAAGTGACTTTATTATATGTCAACTTTAAATTATAACATAAAGTTTCTTTATGAGAAATGAAATTAAAGTAAATTAAAGGAGATGAAGACAAATGGAAGTTGGATATTATAAAAGAGAATTCGGATTTCATTTCATTCATTCTATTGTGCATTTGATATTATTGATTTGTGTGAAGAGAAATTTGGAACAAGGGTTTCAGTATTTTAGACTTGGAGAATTGTGAATTCTTCAAAGTTTTTACAAGCATTTGAGGTGTTGAAATAAACACTGAGATTTTCTACATTGTGAGCTTCATTCAGAAGTTCAATTTGAGCTTACAGGGAAGAATCAATACAGGGTTTGAGTCAGTTTGAAGGTTTTTTCTAAGGGTGATAGCAACATTATACCCTAGGTGGTTATTAGTGATTAAATCGCATCTTTTGTAATTGTTGTGAAGAGAGTTTGAGGCAGCCGCAAACCCACGTGAGTCACTGGATGCTAGACGACTGGGTCTAGAGAAAAACAATCTTATCTTGGCATTTAATTTTAGATTGGATTTGGTTGTTGGAAAAATTCAGGCATTGTCTTTCTGAAACAAAAGTCACACCTATTATTTCCCCATGTGACCAAATGCACTTTCCAAAAATAGAAAGCGTCCTTCTTGAACGACATCAAGCTTACTATAAATAGTAAGCCTGGCAAAAGTATAGCAAATGAAGTCCAAATGACACCAAATGAAAGCCAAACCAAAGCATACTGAATCTTGAAGTAGATGCCCACTGAAAGAGACCCTCTATCCATCCTCATTAGCCTACAAGGACCCAGTAATAGGCTAAATCCATCCACTATCATGGTCATGCTAGAAAGGGGACATTACATAATTCCCCACGTGACCAAAAGCACTTTCCAAAAATAGAAAGGGTCCTTCTCGAACAACATCAGGCTTACTATAAATAGTAAATGTGGCAAAAGTATAGCAAATGAAGTCCAAATGACGCCAAACCAAAGTCAAACCAAAGCATACTGAATCTTGAAGTAGATGCCCACTGAAAGAGACCCTTTGTCCATCCTCATTAGCCTACAAGGGTCACAATGATAGGCTAATCCATCCATAGTCATGGTCACGCAAAAAAGGAGACAT
Organism: Chamaecyparis obtusa; assembly: GCA_027943335.1. Classification (NCBI taxonomy): domain Eukaryota; kingdom Viridiplantae; phylum Streptophyta; class Pinopsida; order Cupressales; family Cupressaceae; genus Chamaecyparis; species Chamaecyparis obtusa. The sequence goes on along the minus strand of BSBK01003050.1, from coordinate 1,953,001 downwards.
TACACATTTTATTCTCTACCCTACATATATGATATATGTAAAAATATGCATACAATTAGACATTGTCTTAATTCATACTAACTAGTTCCTTGCTCCTATAAAAAATAATTTTCTACCTAAATATCTAATGATTTCCTACTTGCATTTGAATATAATTGATTTGTATTTTATCAAATTGAGCACGAAAACAAGGGTCCCATCCCTTTACAAAAATAGCCCAAAGCAAACCAAAACATGTCCATACTGAGCAGTTCAATAGCACAAAGGCAGCTAATAAAAAACAACAGAGACAAAAAAGGAAGAAACAGAAAAGAAAAGTACCAAGGCCTTGGGGGTTACAAGAAATTATCCCTCCTTTAGAAACTTAAAGAAGTTTCTTGGAGAGTGCCAACTTTATTGGAGAGGTATTTTGACAATGGAAGAGATTTCTTGGAGCAAAGACAAGTACGATGGTACTTTCCTTGTGCAAATCAATATTTCTGGAGGCACTCCACACTTATTGGAGAAGTCTGTCATTTTGGAGGAGTGCCAATTTTCATTTAGACATATCTTATGCACTTAAGGTATTGGTGGTCTGGTCATAATTCATTTTTTGGGCTATTTTAATATTTTCCACAACTTTGGCGATTGTGTGAAAAATAATTATATATTTAAGTTGTTGCGACTTATATTTAATTATTTAAAAAGGGGCTGGATATGGAGACATAAAAGTGACTTATTTTTGGACTCAAATATAAAGCTGAATCATAAGGGAATTTCAACTCACTTGAGGAGAAAAGAGAAAAGTGTTTTTTGAGGGTAAACCAAAAAACACTTCTCAAAAAGCAACAAAAACACTATTGAAGGAGGGCTTGGACAAGAGGTTGATCATCCATTATTTATCATCATTTTGTCTTTCCTTGAAAAGATTGAACTCTATTCATCTTCTACCTTCCAAGGTAAAAAATAAAATGGTCTCTTTGACAAAAAAACAGCCTAGCCATTTGAGAGTGATTTCAACCAAAAGTCACCTATGTGCTGAAGATATTGGGTTGGGGACGAAAACCATCAACATTCCTTGGAGCAATTTCATACAGACATTGCCAGCGTGCCCTATGTCATGAGATTAGTGGAGATTCTATAAAGAGCCTGGCTGGCTCTTAACTGCAAACTGATTTTTTGTATACTTGTTTTACAATTTTCTTGTTTTTTTTATCATATATGTTTTTTTTGTAATTTTCTCAATATATAAATTAATATCAATCAGCAAATTATTTTAATTCCAATGCTCACAAAATGGTCTAATTCAATATTTGCAAGAATTCATCAGCAATACATTTTAATGTAAATGGCACCTTTGGTCAATATGGCTGCTTGCCAACACAAGATGAAGCCTATGACTGGAAATGTCGACCACTAATTAATTCGCAGCCACTGTGAATGTTGTTCGCAGCCTCCAAAATGTGTAACGCAGTCCCAAGCAATGTACTATAACTCCTTAAATTGGTGACGCAGTCACTTAATGAAATTATGCAGCCATCAAAAGGGAATCGCAGCCTCCATGGAAGTCACAAATTTTTGCATAAGATTGAACAATTCTTTTCAATCAAACCTTCGAACTGATCCACTAACATTTGCAGTCAATTTCCAACACAATTCATTGGCAATTAAAGCCAATTCAAAGTGTATGTAACTCCAAGAAATTTTACAGCACTCAAACCCTTGAAACTTCACCCAAATTTGATTTTTGACAAATTGCATAATAACAAGATATTGGATTTCAAAAATCCTCAAGGCTTTTAATAAGCATTAAAAATGTGGCTTCTTCAATACACCAAATGCTTCAAAACTTCAAACTCACACCTTTCACTTAAGAGGCTTCAAGGACACACCATCAAATTAAAACATTAAATTCATAAGTCGTTAATTAAGCTAAGCTTAATTTAATAACTCCATATGCAAATAGCTCAATAAAATGCTCCTGACACTCAGCTCCCTGAGCCTCCACTGCACTACCAAAAATAGAACCATCCCAAAATAGACTTACTATAAATAGCAAGTCTATCAAAGAGACCCTCAAAACCAACTGTCAGCTCACGAGGGTTGCAATGATGAACTGACCAAACAACCTCCTGAAATCCTACTAAAACTGGGACATCCCAGATTCACATTGAAGAATTAAAATATTGAAATATCATTTCTATGTTTTTGAGTATTGCTACTATAAATTGGGATCGGCTGATGTGCCATAAATATGACTTATTTCAGCTATAGTACTCAGTATCAGCTGCTGATAATTATATTCAATCAACCCATTTGCAAATTTCAGACAAATGTTGCATCATTTGGTAAAGCTCAAAGGTGTGATTTTCTGTTCCAACAGTCTTGACAAAGTATGACAGCCATTTACTTTATCGTATGTATCTGATCTTGGATACAACAGTGTTGGGATGAGATCAAATGTTTATCTACAGCAATATCAGTCCACTAATACTAGCCGTGGTAACTTTATAAAGCATCTAGACAGTGAAAACTTACAGCAATATTCACAGACATTTTGATGCCATTTTTAGCTTTGGTAATGTTTCATTTCCAGCCATGATATTAGCTGATATAGTTACTCACAGATGTTATTGCGAGCTCAAACAAAAATCAGTTTGTAACCAAAGAGAAGTTATTGCGAGTAGTAATAGAGCTGTTCATAACCAAAGAGATAAGCCTTATCGTATTGTTCCAATTTTCTTCCATTTCCTCCATTTTCCTCTTCATGTTATCAACCTAACTGGCCATGTCACCAAAGAAAGACAACTTATTTTGTTTATCTTCATTACCAATAAGCAATAGGAACCTAGGGGCTATCCTTGTTAGACTTTGGAGATGTCAAGCTTCAACACCATACCTTGTTTATGATTCCATTGCATAGAGTATGATTTCATGAGTAGTGATAGCCTCATCCAAGATTTGTCTTTCTACAACAAACCCCTTTTGAGAGTTAGATATCATCTTGTCCTACAAAGGTTGAATTCTAAAGTCCATTATTTTAGAAAAAACTCTACAGATTGTATAATAGAGGTTGATAGGTCAGAAAACAGCCATAGATTCCATCTTTTTGCAAAAAAAGTGATTAAGTTGTTAAAGCTAGTTTAGAATCTTCCTTGTTCTAAAAACACCATAGGCCACAGCAGCTACATCTTCCCCACAATGTCCTAGAAATCCTGAAAAGAAAAAAGAGAAACCATCCAGTTTGTCATGTCCCCTCCTTAGCCCGGACCTAAATCAAACTTGCTGTTAGCTCATATGGTCCCCCGTGAGCTAATTAGCCTTGCAAGGGGACCCGTTTGTGTGGGCGCACTTGAGCCCCACCTTAACTTGGTTACAACCTATTTTGAATTGTTGCTTTTAGGCGCCCATTTGGATTGGCCAACTCACTTCAATTGCATTTTTAGAGTTTCATATTAATATCAGCTTGCTAGTAGATAATAATCATTGATAAACCTTGTTTATACTGGTCATTGAGATTCCTATTTGGAATCCAATTGGAGTTTGCAGTTTTGCAGGTGAAATATCCTCCCTAGTCTATAATTTGTCCAATTAGGTTAAGTCTGTATAAACCTAATTGGACTAATAGATTCGAATTATACTTCCTTGCAAATCACCGATAACATCTTATGTTTGGATCGGCATTCAAATTCAGAAGCAGAAATCACAGAGATATCATCTCTAGCATCGGCAGAAATTAGAGATAGTAATCAGCTACATACTTCAAGACAACTTGCACAAGCAAATTCCTATTTGGCAATCAGAAACTACAGAAGTGTCAAGGACGTGGCATTGTGACATTCATCAGCAATTATTGTGAAATCTTAGAGTTAGAATCAAAGCTGTGATCTGCATACACTCTGTTTAACATCATTATCTTGCTGCAGCGATCAGGCATACATTAGACAGACAAATATCATTGATCACAGGTCTATCACGTCCCTCTATAGACGATATCGTAATCCTATGAATTGAGGATCATAGCGAGCATAGTGGCAATAAATAAATACATTGGCAGTTTACATCTGAGATTGCAAGCCTTCTCTGGGATCACAGCTAGCCTTGGCATTCACAGTTCGGCATCATATTAGTCAATCCTAGTTCAGAATCATATCAGTCATATCACCGCGGCACTACCAGTACCTCTGCCATTGTTTCGAGCATCGGCACAAGCAGTAGCAGGGGTCCTATAGCAGAGAGCATTCTCATTGCATGACACATTCTGAGACATGCCTGAGATTATATTGATATCAGATCTGCTCATTCCATATCGGCCTCCGTGACTCCCAACATGGAGATATCGTTGGAAGACCAGTTGAAAGCTTACTTTAGCATCATTTGGATTGTAATAACTTTTTCAGTTGACGATTAGAAAATCTCAGACTTGCTGATCTATCATTGTGCAATTTTGTCGATTTGTCTTCTGTTTATATGCCTGGGATATTTCACAGTCCAAGAGCCTTGAAGGCCCCAAAAGAGAAAAAAGCCATTCTAACTTCCTCTTTGATAACAGGCTTGGACAATTGAAGGTTACCATCCTCCATCAGAGTTGAGGAGATTCTGTCCAACATTTGATCAACAAATCTAGGAGGATATCGAGGTTGCCCACTCAAAAATGTTTTGGAAATAAGGAGAAGATAGCTCACCCAACTCCTAGTCAATACCAACCTCCAACTCATTCTCATCTCAAAGCTTGGTTATTGTGTTCCTCTTTCTATGCCAAAGTGTTGACAGATGAAAAAAAGAGGTATGGTTGTCCGGCTCCTCCAGCCATTGGAGCCTAGAATTTTGTTTCCAAAAACTCTCTTCTTTTTGCATAATATCCTACCAATCTTTGGAGAGGTTTTTCCTTAAGAAGGGTAGCCTCATCCATTCTTTCTTCAACCATACATTTCTGAACCTCCATTAGTTTGCCTACAATTTCATATTTTTCCCTGAACACATTTCTAAAGGAGTAGTTAGTCCAAGCTTTAACGTTGTTCTTAATATTAACTAATTCCTAAGTCACTCTAGACATAGCAGATCCTTGGACCAGAATACTCCACCCTGTAGCAAATGCAATCTCCGAAATTGATGGGAAGCCCACATAATTGTATATCTGAAGGGATTGCGGCCTTTATGGAATTGATCAACCCAATTGAGAGGCAAAAGTTTACAGTCAGAGGTAGCTCTAGGGAGAGTAGAGTTATATCTTCCCCATAATGTCCCAATTAGAAGAGAAAAATATTCTCTGAACTCTAACCTGGATGAAATGTCCCCCCATAAGCATATGTTTTATAGTGTTTACCTTAGAAATTTCCTTCCAACATGTCAGCATTCATATTCTTATTTGTTATATCAGTATTTCTGAAGCTTACAATTTAGAAACCATTTTTTTACTAAACTTTTGATAATGATTTCCTAAAACTCCTTTATGCAATATACAGATTATGATTTAGATGGCCAAGGGCAACATTAAAACCATTTCAAAAAATTCACATTAAGCACTTCGGTTGAGCAATAGCCAACATTCTCTATAAATTGAATTAATGTAGTCATCACAAGAATACAAATGTGCTTCTTACCCTAGGTTACTACCTAGAGTTTGTATCTAGAATTCACAATATAAACTTAGCATTAATAATGCTTACAATCTAGAGGATATGTTAGTACCTAAGTTATATTTGTTCACTAGAAAATTTATATTCATTTATTAATCACAATTCACATTTATAAAGGTTTCCTCTCATTTTTCTTATCATGTCGTAAGTTCTTAATCCACTGTAATCTCAGGAAGCGAACATACCACATTATTCAAAATTATTTTTGCATGCTTTTTCTTTTCTTGCATTCCAAATGGATGTAATGAATTTAGAGCAGCCAAAGATATATAAAATAATAAATGTATACTGAGATAATTTTTACATTGAATCTAATAAGCATCTAAGATTCCACACAATAACACTACTTCTATGATACTCATGAAATGCAGATGCAAAATAATGACAAAAAATGATTGTAAATAATGAATCCAATCTTGAGATCCAGTCTATTGTATAAGTCCTCTAGCTTTATTATCCGAAATTTGAAATATATTCCAACTTTGTTATTCAAATAGCTTTCCATTTTAGCACTGTCCTTTCATTCTGTTTGGCAAGTCAAAATCTTTCTTAGTCTGTGCTTATTAATTGAATACGAATATTCTCCTATAGCCATGAAATGCACTTTTGTGAAACAGTAGCCATAAGAACCAAGGCAAATTTCCAAAACCAAAATTTGAATAGAATTCATCTTTGGCAATTGTTAATAGTTGTTCCCATTCTTAGACACTTACAGTGAACCTCCCCCTGCTGGACCTAAGGTTTTGAAAAGAGACATTCCAGTCATGGCAAGTCCATTAGCTGCTCCTCTTTGATCTTGAGACTGCCAAAACAGAAAGATTAACTCAAATTCAAAAAGTGGTCAGGGCACACTCAATATCAAGTAGCTATGTACATACAAAATTAAGTCATGAAAACACGTTCTATTAAATAATTATGTTCTCATTAGCTGAATAATTTTTCAAGCAAACTAAATTTGAGTAAGTCATAACTAGAGATAGAGCATACCACAGCATTATTCAGCAAAAGGAACGTTCCTGTAACAACCGATGTCTGTTCAGAAAATATGGTTGATGGTAAGATTGCAGTGGCTTTACTTGAATACCCAGAAGTAATATAGTATAAAAGTATTAATCAGGAAAACTCCTTCAGGCTTCAACCATAATACAATAATAATTTATGTTCAATTTCCAAAATAATAATCAATCATAAATTAAACTGTTTAAAATTTTAAGTGCATTCTAAATTCACATAAATCTAAGATGTGATATTCAATCTGAATACCTTATATCATTACTGGATGCACTTACATCACATCATCTTAATCACATTTATGTGAATTTAGAATGCAATTAAAACTTTAAACTCATCAATTATGTCAGTCCTCATTATATTCATATGACTATTTAATTTATAACATCATTGTCAAGTTAGACTCCTTATTATCACATTATTAGACGCCCAAAAATTAATACAATAACAAATACATATGCGTTCCCAAGAGTTTTATTTCAAGACAGGAAGTCCTTATTATAGGGATCTGGATATCTGTCTGGTGGCTCATCTTGAATTTTTGGTTGTCTGGGAAGATCGATCCCCTGACTAGTGATTCACTGTCATTTAACCCGTATCTTAGTAAGCATTGGTTTACCATGTTTAAATAAATAAAAAAATCTGAAAATGTCTTACATTTATATTTATCACTAGTGTTTTGTCTCATTATTTTCTGAATGTTGAGTTGGCAACATGATACAAACACTGCTAGATCAAGGTTTGTAGTAAACTGTAAAACTAAAGCATTTATAGTTATACTTGGTACCACTTGCATAGTTACTTACATCAGTGAGATTAACCATAAATTGAACTGATCTCAAAAAATGGTCGATGAATTTTGTATTTTCATCATAGTGAAAATAGAAAGGTATGTACATGAGAAAAAAATGATGAACATTCAATCCTTAGTATTAAACAAGAGCTTCTTTCGATTAAATCTTCGAAAAAATAGTACTTAGGGGAAGTCTAAGTCAGTATGACAGTGACTTTGATCAAAGGACATGCAAAACTTAGGAAACCTATAATTGCAATTACCAAATGCTCTAATTGATAAAATTCCACTATCATGTTTACATGAAAGACTCATTGTCAAAATATCACGAAGCTTAAAAAACAGAATCACAATCTTGAAAGAAACTGAATATTTAGGAATCTACGATCATAATGCTTAAATTTAGGATTTAGATTTTGGAATAAATAGATTTTTAATATGAAAAACATTATTGGATAGCATTAAAGAAAAAGCATAAAATGTCAAATGTTGACTTTGGAATATAGTTGTGCTGTGTAATTGTTTTTTGTTAGGATTAGAAGACAGATATCTAACAGTTAAATACAAATTCGATCAATAAAACAGAGGAATAAAACACACACTCACATAAATGAAACAAGTAGGCACAAAGAATTTAATGTGGTTCACCCAACCTTGGGTTACATCCACCAAACAAAGAGTCCAATCTTATTAATTAGTAATCCCTTGCAACTCAATACCGCTGCAAAATTCCACCAAGTTCTCATATGAAAACCCTAACCCTAAGCCATTTTATCAAGATTTATGTCAGTTACAAAAATAGAGGTTAGATTATGTCAACCAATAGAAAAAATTAACTCCCGACGCCTTTGTATAATGATAAAAGTCAGTTGAGCTTTCGGGGGCATTGCCCCTTGACCCCACCCTATACCGCAACAGGGGCGCTGCCCCCAAATCTCCGTTGAATAATTTTGGGGGGAAACTGTGCTGATAAATGTGGGGAAAAATTAATCTCCAAGTCTGATTAGGCTCCATATAATAACATTTTTATCCTGCAAAGTCTTCGTCTGCTGAAATAAGTCCATAATCGTGTATTAGCAAAAAAGAATTCCAAATAAGAATATCATTTTTCTGTCCAGAACTCCTAATAGAAAAACTATTTGCCTCAGGGTGTAAGGTAACATCAAGATCACTTTTGATAAACCCTAAACAACTCAGAATATAAATGTCAAAACTCAAAACCATCCAGAAAGTTGGGAAATTGTACATGAGGCACAACCGCATGATGAATTAACATTTAAGTGGGTGTATATGCAGGTTAATTTATTAGACATGCTTAAATCCGATTCAAGTTGTTCACAAGGAAGTGCACTTTGCAGTGTCACAGTCTCAATGATTGAAGACCCTTAAATTAAAAATTATGAAAGAAAGACCATTGAAGAATGATAAAGCCCCTTCAAATGGACAACAAAACCATGAACAAATGATTATAAAGAAAGCCATATCTTTTCTATCCTTATCTGCATATGATCTGACCATGTTAAAACAAAGTATGTTACCAATTTTTTAACAATTGTTCAAGCTTTTCTCATATTTACACACTAAAGTGGAACAATGAGCTACATCATGCCTATCAATGTTGAAATGTCAATTTGGGAACTCAAATTTGGATTTACAAAATGAGAACCTAATAATTTAAGCATTGAACACAACCCCTTTGACCTCCAACTTTAAATTCTAATTGCTCAAGTCAAACATAATCTTACTAAGGCTCGTTATGGTAAAGGTGATCGTATTAAAGTTCACCTATATTATCTCTAAGTTATGGAGAAAACCACAAGGAGCTTTGTATGTCTGTACATCTTAAGCAAGCCAAAAACATAAAAGCCATTCACTTTTTTCGCGGGCATCTTGCTACATTTCTTTAGACTCCCAAGAATATTCTAAACCACTATACAAAATTGAAGCCTAGGAAGAATTTATGGAATGTGCTAAGGCTCTCTACAAATGCCTCAACATCTATTGCGGTTACAACACATTGTTTCTCTTGAAAAATTATGGGCCCTTAGGTTTTAGAATTTAATAGTCACACCATCCTTTGTGCTTTTTCAGTTGTGGTCATCTTTTTATTATTTTAACCTTTACATTGACTTGAATTGACATTCAAGTTTTTACGATATTCCTAATGTATGTGATTGGTCTCTGTGATGAGCCCAACTCGCTCTCTTTTGCAAACTAGCTCTTTTCTCAAATTTAATTGCAATTTAACAGAGATCCAAAATATTTATAACTTATTTGCAATTTTTTCAATTAAAAATCAGAGATAATATTCCACTGAATTTCTCAACATAAGCAATATGAACAATAGAAATTTATAATTTAGATGCTCACAAGATTTGATTCAATAATTGCAAGAATCAAAACCAAGGTAATCAATATGAAAGGCACCTTTATTTAATACAGCTGCTTGCTAACATGAAATGAAGCTTGTTTGTAATGACAATCTATAACCAAAACATAGCCTCCATGATATGCAGCGTGTCTCTTTAATATGTATTGCAGCCTTCCTCAAACCCCTTACGCAGCTTGAAGGATAACAGTGCAGCCCTATTAAACATGTGCTAGCTCCCTGGATTTCTGAATGCCAACACAAGTCTCTTCCACACAAAACACAGCACTTAAATAACAACAAACTTGCCCAGAATTTGAAACGCAACACTCCAGATTTGAAACGCAGCTTCCAAAATATGAATGAAACTTCTCTTAAACCTGCCGTACAATCTTCACAATGAATGCTGAGAACAGTTCCTACTTACAATTCGCTGATATAACAGCCAGCTCAAAGCGTAGGAGACTCTTGAAGGAAAACGCAACCCTCCAAGAAAAGTTTGAATCCCTTACTGCTTCCTTCACACAAATTTGATCCTCCTCAAATTTTCAATATTCATGAAAATTATCAATGATAATTCAAATCCAACAAGTCTCTGCAAATCAGAAAGAAGCTCAATGTTTTCTCCAAGAATGAAGACCAAACCCTAGCTCTCCCTTCATAAAAATCGATTTCTTCACAAGTCACAACTTTTCAATTTTCAACAAATGACATAAGGTAATGAAAAACTCATTCTCATGTCTTATTTATTAACTTTAAAATGAAGGCTTCATCTTCACACCTTTCACTTAAGAGCCTTCCTCAACACACCATCATTTTATAACATTAAAGTCATAAAGTTATTAAATTAACATAACTTAATTTAATAGCCACATTTAATACATGAAGCCACTGAAACTTCCTGAAAAAAATAAATCTAACTTCTGACAACAGAGCCCCGAGCTCATACTGCTCTGCTAGAAATAGCTATCTGACCAAAATAGACCTACTATAAATAGTAAGTCTCTCAAACTGGAGATTCTGTAAAAGAAACTCTGAAACATCTGAAACTCCTGTGCAGGCGCCCTGCTAAACATAGCCATACCCAAAATACCACTTACTAAAAATAGTAAGTCCACCTATCTGAACCCAACGAAGAGCAATCCTGGTATCTAAAATCTCCAGAGTGGAATCCAACCACTGGCTCTGCTGACCGACCGCCTCTATCAACCTGATTAGTTTAGGAGGGTCACCAAATTAAGCTAATCCCAAAGTTTGAAAAATGGGGACATTACAGTCCTCGATTCCCAAGATTGCTTGTCCTCAAGCAATCAGGAAAAACAAGCAGCATCACTGTCCACCCGGATCCCAAGGATGGTCATGTGTAATGTACCTATCATCACCATACTCCTATGAAGAAATCATCAGCATCAACAGAACAAACAACAACATTAGAAATACTGCACTCAACACCCAAACTAAAGATGCTGCAACAAGATGGCCACGTGGGAGAAACTCAACCCACGGACTGGACTTTCTCCCAGTCTTCGTGCTAACTTAACCATCATACCAGTCATCAAATGGATGCACTGAAGAACTCTGCAACTGGTAGATGTCATAAACGTAAGGATCGAAAGTGAAACTGTAAGCACTCCTCATTGTGTACACCCCTATAAACTACTCAGCTAGGCCTGACTGGCCTCCTATGAAATCTGCCTAATAACCAGGTGTACAAATCGGATCTCAAACTCATCATCACCATGATCGTACCACACCTGTAATGGATCATCACTGAGCTCAAACAACGGATTGTCATAAGTCATAACGACATCCACATCAAATAAGGGATTGTTCACAAAGTGAACAACACCCATCTGTTGATCTGAGCCATAAAATTGCGAACTGTGAGAGACATGATGTGTAATCTGCTCTACCAAAAAGGACTCATGTCTTGGAGAATTTGCACTATCTATTGCACAAAAAGACAGTGCGTAGACTCCCCTCAGCAAGACCCGACAACACATACTCTCTGCCCTAGTACTCAAATCTAATCTGCATCGGGCTCATGCTAGGGCAAAACTTCTTAATCTCCTGTATCCACTGCATCCCTAAAACCACATCCATCTCCCCCAAATCAAACACATAGAAATCAGATATCATCTCATAATTACCAACAAACAAGGAGAGATGACAGATGCGCCTGGTACAGGTAAAGTTGTAGCCATCAGCTACCCTGACTCTAAACCCTGCAAACTCCTCTACCTGAAGCTCACACTAACTAACAACTCGCTCATGAATAAAGTTGTGCGTGGCTCCAGTGTCCAACATAGCAACAAAGGGTTGTCCTTCCACTAATCCCCTCAATCTGAAAGTAGAGGGAAGTGGCACAAAGGTGGACAACACAATCGAAGATAGTTTGGCATCAGGACCAAACTCTGGGGTAACTCTCTGCTTCTCCTCTGTATCTAAACCAGCTGCCTGATGAGAAGACTCGGCCTCACTCTCACTAGAATAAACCTACATAGAGCAATTTGCCCTGCCCTTGGGCCTCATAGGACAAGAATGCTCTTTGTCATAAGGCTCTTTGCACCAATAGCAAAGCTGCCTCCTCAAATCCTCTCGTGTGACATCATCAAGTCTACCTACAGATTTCTTTCTATCAACAACTGGTGGAAGTACCTCTTCTGCAAGATGAATAATAGGACTAGGAGTAGACTTGCCTCGTGAAATAGAAGGCTCAAGATTCCTTGCCTTCTTCATAGCATCTCGCAAGGTAGGTGGATCTAGGGACTTAACCCACCCTCTATATGGCTCAGACAAACCCTCTATGAAAAGCATGACTCCCCTCCTCTCGAAGATGTCATAAACCATAATTGATAGGCGCTGAAACTCACTGATAAAGGCCTCAAGGTCACCTGTTTGTCTCAACTGAGCTAACTCTCTGAAGTAAGTCTCAAGATCCTTCCTGTCAAATCGATCTATCAATCTATCCACAAACTCCTGGTACTCAATAATATGATCATGATGCAGAGATACTAACCCATGATACCACCAATCATGAGCTACTCTGTCTAAATGAAGCACGAAAAATCATATAGCGTCCTCCTCAGACATAAGACGAAGTGACAAATACGTATCCATCTTGTGGACCCATGCTCTAGCTGTAGTCTTCCCACTTCCATCGAAGTGAGCTGGTGTCAACTTGCTGGTAGCCTGCTTCAGATCATCCTGCCTAGGTCTATGCCTCGTGTCAAGAGATGGCCTACCTCTGGAATGCTCTCGCTTCTGTGTCAAATATCTATCAAAATTCAAATTTCTTTTTAGTGCCTCTGGAAGAGCATCACATTCTACAAAGTGTGCCACCATGTCATAGACAATTGGTGTTGGCTCTGTCTCTACACTAACTGCATCCAACTCTAGCCTCAAGAAAGTAGAACGAAGAGGCCTATCATAAGTACCAGTATGGTAAGCTCTACAATCACGCTTGTCATCTGCTCGTGACCTGTGTGAGCTGACTGAAACACTCTGCACACCTCTGTCTCTAGCACGATCACCTGGTAATACGATATGCTGAAGAATGTCTGAAAGCTGTTGCAATACATTTACAACAAGATGTTGACCATTTGCAATATTTCTAAAGGTATGTCTGGCCTCCCTGTCAATATCATTCCCAATGTTATTCCTATTTATGTCTCCTGCCTATTCATTCTATGGGCCCTGTTCATTACCTTCAGGAGGTGGTGAATTTCTACCCCTGCGGGTATAGTGCCCACCCGGTACAAATCTTTCTGCCATAACTAAATCCTCATACCCATTAGGATGGCAAGATCAGTGCTCCAATACCACTGTGATGAGCCCAACTGGCTCTCTTCTGCAAACTAGCTCTGTTCTCAAATTTAATTGCGATTTAACAGAGATCCAACATATTTATAACTTATTTGCAATTTTTTCAATTAAAAATCAGAGATAATATTCCACTGAATTTCTCAACATAAGCAATACGAACAATAGCAATTTATAACTCAGATGCTCACAAGATTTGATTCAATAATTGCAAGAATCAAAAACAAGGTAATCAATATGAAAGGCACCTTTATTTAATACAGCTGCTTGCTAACAGAAATCAAGCTTGTCTGTAATGACAATCTATAACCAAAACGTAGCCTCCATGATATGCAGCATCTCTTTAATATGTATTGCAGCCTTCCTCAAACCCCTTACGCAGCTTGAAGGATAACAGTGCAGTCCTATTAAACATGTGCTAGCTCCCTGGATTTCTGAATGCCAACACAAGTCTCTTCCACACAAAACACAACACTTAAATAACAACAAACTTGCCCAGAATTTGAAACGCAGTACTCCTTATTTGAAACGCAGCTTCCAAAATATGAATGAAACTTCTCTTAAACCTGTCGTACAATCTTCACAATGAATGCTGAGAACAGTTCTTACTTACAATTCGCTGATATAACAGCCAACTCAAAGCGTAGGAGACTCTTGAAGGAAAACGCAGCCCTCCAAGAAAAGTTCGAATCCCTTACTTCTTCCTTCACACAAATTTGATCCTCCTCAAATTTTCAATATTCATGAAAATTATCAATGATAATTCAAATCCAACAAGTCTCTGCAAATCAGAAAGAAGCTCAACATTTTCTCCAAGAATGAAGACCAAACCCTAGCTCTCCCTTCATAAAAATCGATTTCTTCACAAGTCACAACTTTTCAATTTTCAACAAATGACATACGGTAATGAAAAACTCATTCTCATGTCTTATTTATTAACGTTAAAACGAAGGCTTCATCTTCACACCTTTCACTTAAGAGCCTTCCTCAACACACCATCGTTTTATAACATTAAAGTCATAAAGTTATTAAATTAACATAACTTAATTTAATAACCACATTTAAAACATGAAGCCACTAAAACTTCCTGACAAAATAAATCTAACTTCTGACAACAGAGCCCCGAGCTCATACTGCCCTGCCAGAAATAGCCATCTGACCAAAATAGACTTACTATAAATAGTAAGTCTCTTAAACTAGAGATTCTACAGAGGAAACTCTGAAACATTTGAAACTCCTGTGCAAGCGCCCTGCTAGACATAGCCATACCCAAAATACCACTTACTAAAAATAGTAAGTCCACCAATCTGAACCCAACGAAGAGCAATCTTGGCATCTAAAATCTCCAGAGTGGAATCCAACCACTGGCTTTGCTGACTGACCCCCTCTGACAACCTGATTAGCTTACGAGGGTCACCAAACTAAGCTAATCCCAAAGTTTGAAAAACGGGGACATTACAGTCTCAATGACACATCACCCACGATTCAAAAAGATTATCCTTAATGAAAGTTGACATTCTTTTCCTTCTAAACTTAAATTGACCCTTTACATTATATCATACCATAACCTTGTTTGATTAAAGCTTTCACTGCAAAGCTCAAGCACAATTTGAAAAATCTAGAAATTAATCTAACCTGATAAAGATGTTAAAGTTTAATATTGTATATTTAATAAAAGTTCACTGTGCCACTAAAGTATCAAGGAAATGGCAAAAGTTTAGATTGCAAAGGAGCAAACTATCTAGATCAATATTACTTGCTTTTGTTTTTCTTCTCTATTATGATATTTGGACACCATAAGATGATTGGCATCATAAATAAGTATGTTTGATGTTTGTTTTCATGAACCAATGTTGAAATATCTAAATGTGATAACTTTTTAATAATTATCCACGAGGCCTCTTAACTCTCAAAGGAAATTGATATATTGAAATCCTACATTATGATATAAAGTCACATTATAATTAAATAAGAAAATATAAAATATTTTGCTCCTACTTCCTAATTATGAACTATTACATGTCAGTGACTGAAAGTAGCTCTTTCAACGTCCCAGCCACTCAATCTCACATGATTAGCCTCTACAAGAAGTGTTTGCAAATGCACATGCTTCACCAGCATTTTTCATCATCTCCCTTGACCCCTATATTGTACTAATGTGACAACTATTTTGGTTATCTAATGCTAGTACAATATGCTTGAAGCCTAACTCATTGGTTTGGCGAATATTCTTTGTTGTTAACAAAAATATTCATCTAAAATTGATTTGAACTTAGCTTTCAAAGCGTCAATTTATTCCATTGACAATTGAGCTACATGAATTAGTTTCTCTTCATGCATATCAATTGTAATGTTCCCAACCACGTGACTGAAAACACCTCTTTCGAATAGCCTTTCAGTTGCTAGTACGGTCGAGTGTGGCTGTAACAGCCTGTGTGAAACCACACGGTGGAAGACCGTCCAATGGTTAAGAGACCATACGGTGGAAGACCGTCCGATGGTGAAGAGACCGTACGGTGGAAGATTGCCTAGTGGTGAAGAGACCGTACAGTGGTGAAGAGATTATACGGTGGAAAACCGTCCAGTGGTGAAGAGACCGTACAGTGGAAGACCACTAGGTGGTGAAGAGACCGTACGCTGGAAGACCCCCTGGTGGTGAAGAGACCGTACGGTGGAAGACCGCCCGGTGGTGAAGAGACCGTAGGGTGGAAGACCGCCTGATGGTGAAGAGACCGTAGGGTGGAAGGAGGAGAAGCTGTACAGAATGGCAGCCAGCAAAATCCCAACAAGAATTTGCAAATACAAATAAAATATCAAATCTCAACATGAAAAATACATCCTACGCGCCTGTCATAAATACCCCTTCGGAGAAACTCCCGAGGGTTTACAAAAGAATGCCGACACGACAAACACCTATGGACAATAATAATAAAAATGGGCCCCCCTTTTATTAATTAAAGGTCCATTTATAATATTATTTAAATTTTGGGACCATTAATTATTTAAAAATAATTTATTAAAAATGGGGACATTACAAATCCTTGCCGCCCAAAGATTGTTTGCCCTCAAGCAATCCATCATCAATACTCCGGGATTCCAAACTAGGTGCAGATAATGATAACTATATCCACTGGAACCCTCAAACCACAACAAGACCACACGCATGCACTTGGAAGTAAGCAAGAAAAGTAACTCTCCATCAAGCTTCCGCTGCTCCACTCTAATATAATTGTTGTCATGCCTAGAGTCACTAGGATCCCAATGAAACCAAACATCAAACACATTAATTCTCAGATCCAAAGCCAAGTGCGGACATTGGTAGCAATATCCGTTGAAAACTCTGTGCTGATTCTGGACCACATGCACATAGATGGATTTAGTTGGGACTAGTAAACAATCATCAAGCTTTCGCTGTCCCACTCTGCTATAAACATTACCATGCCCTTCACCAAGATCCCAACAACGCCAATCCATGAAATCTTTCACACCCTCATGTTCAACAATCTCTTTCATAATGGCCACAGGCACAGACGTTGACGCCGATACTACTATAATGTTCCAAAGGCGATCTCTGCCCGAAGGTAGTTTTGTGAGACGTCTGGAAGGCAATCTCGGTCTGAAGGGAATCTCGGCCCGAAGGCAATCTCGGCCCGAAGGGATCTCAACTCGAAGGCAATCTCGGCTCAAAGGGAATCTCAACCCGAAGGCAATCTTGACCTGGAGGCAATCTCGACCCGGAGGGGATCTCGACCCAAAAGCAATCTCGGCCCAAAGGGAACCTTGACTAGAAGGCAATCTCGGCCCGAAGGGGATATCGACCCGAAGGCAATCTCGTCCCAAAGGGGACTTTGACCCGAAGGGAATCTCAATTCGAAGACAATCTCTGCCCGAAGGGAATCTCGACCCAAAGGCAATCTCGGCCCGAAGGGAATCTCGATCCGAAGGCAATCTCAGCCCGAAGGGGATCTCGACTCGAAGGCATTCTCAACCCGAAGAAAATTTCGATCTGAAGGCAATCTCAAGACGAAGATAATCTCGGCCCGAAGGGGATCTCGATCCGACAACAATCTTAGCTTGAAGGGAATCCCGACCCAAAGGCAATCTCAGTCCGAAGGGGATCTCGACTCGAAGGGGATCTCGATCCGACAACAATCTCAGCCTGAAGGGGATCTCGACCCGAAGGCAATCTCGGTCCAAAGGGGATCTCGACCTGAAGGCAATCTCGACTTGAAAGGAATCTCGATCCGAAGGCAATCTCTCCACGAAGGGAATCTCGACCCGAAGGCAATCTTGGTTTGAAGGGGATCTCGACCCGAAAGTAATCTCGGCCCGAAGGGAATCTTGACCCGAAGGCAATCTCATCCTGAAGGGAACCTCAACCCGAAGGCAATCTCGGACCGAAGGAATCTAGATCCGAGGACAATCTCTGCCCAAAGGGAATCTCGACCCGGAGGTGTTCTCGGTCCGAAGGGGATCTCGATCCAAAGGCAATCTCAGCCTGGAGGGGATCTCAATCCGAAGGGGGCTATAATGTTCTTGACAGCGACAAAGAGAACCTTGACGGTGACAGAGAGAGCCTTGGTGGAGGACACAGCCTCGACGACGGACACAACTTGCTGCACATAAGTAAGGGCCCCATACTCAATGAACTGAAGGCCTAGCTCATGAAATGGAGTAGTGGCAGAGCTTATGTCACCTTGATCTGTGTAGGTTGTCTTGGCAAGATCCATGCAAACAACTTCTTCATTTTTTAGGTGTTCTCCACATGTAGGTGTAATAGCAAGATTTAGCAGATCCTCCTGGAGAAGCCTTGTAATCATGCCTTCACCCTCCTCGTGTAATGCATCACCCTTATCACCGTCATCTACTTTCTCCCACTTGTGCAAATGAGATATTACTTTTTCTTCACAATGCTTGAATACATTACTGACCAATCTACACGCTGCCATAGACGGGACACAATCTAGATTACGAAGAACCCACAACATAGATATGATAGGTTGTGATATTTCATCTATCTCTTCAATGCACGAAATCATAAGGCTCTCCATAGCAACCGAAACCTTAGTATCATGACACTCCTTGATTGTGACCAAGAAGTGATGAAATATATCATGGATCAAGTCTTGCAACTCTAGATCTAATAGGAGGTTACTTACTTTGACATTTGCACAATTCTCCAAAATTGTAGATCTCCTGCCAAAAGGGTCACCACTGAAGTCATCAAGGCTCTGAAAGCTGTCAATGATCAAATGTAATATCTCTATCATGGTGTTGTCATCATACGGTTCTCTAGGAGCCCAGATTCTCAAAATCTCACTGAGACATGTTGCAGTTGCCAACTTCACTTCCTTGTCATGGTGTCTTAAAAGCCTGGGTTGACTTAAGGCATCCTTAATCGAAAAAAGGATCCTCTGTATAAATCTTGAAGGTAATTGGTCCACCTTACACAAACATACCTCCAATATATCTAATGGAAGATCAACACCCTTGCTCAGTTCTTTGCCAATCTTTTGTAGTGCCTTCAACAACCACTGTCCATCAGTACTGGGCACCATATTGTGATCCCAATCCCAAAATTTCTCAATAATCCCAACAGGCTGGCAAGATCACACCAGCTCTGATACCACTGTAATATTCCCAACCACAACATGACTGAAAACACCTCCTTCAGATAGCCTTTCGGTTTCTGGTATGGTTGAGTGTGGCTATAACAGCCTGTGTGAAGCCATACGGTGGAAGACCGTCCGGTGGTGAAGAGACCATACGGTGGAAGACCGTCCGGTGGTGAAGAGACCGTACAGTGGAAGACCACCCAGTGGTGAAGAAACCGTATGGTGGAAGAAGCCGTACAAAATAGCAGAGGATGTTGCCGATGGAGAATGCATGCCAGAAGTCGTATGATGTCCTTTGTTCCTTTGTCAAAAATTAAATGTGATTGTTGCAGACACAGAACAATAATTCGCAAGTCGGAAGACACAAGATGAATTAAAAATGATAGCACAAGAACAGATGCGAGGTTGCCAAAACCCCAGCGACGTTAGAAGTAATTCAGATTCAATAATAATAGTGTTACAAACACCAGAACAATGAATGCCAAGTATCCACAATACCACAAGTTGTATTAATGCCAAAGATGCGAATAGATGTATACAAAGATGGTGTTTCAGAGTTGCCAGATCCGAAACAAACAAAGTACAACAGTTTTGGCGCATAGTGAAATATTGGAATGATATATCCAACAGCAGACTAGGGCGGCTATGAACCACCGAAACTGCAACAAACCAAATAGGGAGGATCTTTCACCTCTGAAATGGAAGCCAACAAAATCCCAACAGGAATTCGCAAATACAAATAAAATATCAAATCTCAATATGAAAAATACATCCTACATGCCGGTCATAAATACCCCTTCGGAGAAACTCCCGAGAGTTTACAAAAGAATGCCGACACGACAAACACCTATGGACAATAATAATAAAAATGGGCCCCCCTTTTATTAATTAAAGGTCCATTTATAGTATTATTTAAATTTTGGGACCATTAATTATTTAAAAATAATTTATTAAAAATGGGGACATTACATCAATTATGGATGGACAAGTTTTACTCACCTAGAACATTTTTGCTTGTGCGAAAGATGGATCATCAATCTTATTGTATTCAAGTCTCCGGTAGCAAACAATACCAACATCTGAATGAAATGTTCAACGCCTACTTACAGTCAAAATCAGTCTATATCAGATCCAGCAAAGTGCTCCACAAGAAGGCAAGTGATCACCAGTTAGAATCTCTGGACCATTTCAACAATTGTGACATCACCAACCTAACCAAGAATGATGTGATAACCTTGACCAAAAGGAGATTATGCAGTGCTTTTTGCAGACCAAATGTCTCCCCTATTATGATATAGAGTGGTGTATAATCTATGTTAGAACATGCAGGTAAGAGCAGTGGGTTCTGAAGAGGTACCTATAAAAGAGTTGAAATAGGAGTATTTGATGGCCATCATCCATGATAGTTCCATTTGAGCAATATTCCTTGACCATTGTATTTTTTTTAATTTCATCCATCACCATTGTGAAAGATACCTTAAAGTAGATTATCTTCTCAAATCTGATTGCTACATTAACTAGACTAGAAACATGTGATTGATGAAGACATTGAATGTGCATGACTCGTATTGAAATACATGATTGGATGTGTCACCATTTAGAGTCATGACCTATGATGGAAGAGGTCTCAACCCTTAGAACTAAGGTACATATTCCTTTAGTGAAGGGCCTATAGATTATATACAATTTCTCAAGGATTTAAATAACAAGAATTATGAACTTGAATCTAAAGTCCTTAGTAGTCTATGGGGATACATGTCATTTGTATAAATTCAAAATTATTAAATCCAAATGTATATGCTAGTGGCTATCAAGTTTTAAAAAATTAAGGCACATAAAATCTTTATCACAATCTATTGCAGAAGATATATTGGAGCAACTTTCAACTATATCTATTCAGAATGGTTCAATACAAGGATTTAATTGTGTACCATATAGGCCATAACACATTAATGGAAAATGCAAAGAAATCTTAGTTGCTCGGTCCACAATACACACACACACACCAAAGTTGGTCAATGGTTTTCTTAAATACATTTCTTTATAATAGTTAAGAGTTATGATGAAAAGATGTTGCATGAGCACAGACATTACTCTCTGAAACTCAAAGAACTGGTCTTTGGTCATTTCACATGTAAATTACCCTATTTGCCACCATTGGAAAATTGATGAATTAAAACAAAATGACCTATGACATTAAATAAAGATTTCTTAATATGTCGATCATGGAAGAGACTATGTCAAATAGGGAAATAAATGACTATGTTGACCACACAAAACACATATTATAGTGTGAATAGTGAGTGGTCTGGAGTGATTTAAAGTACGTGCATAACAAAGAGAGTACATGCTTCAATAGAGTGAATGATGAGATTGAAACTTATAATTAAGGTATATTTAAATGATTTTCATCTTAAGCACCATTAGTTTACCATGCCCAAATAAACTTATCATCTTGTATACCAATACCTCGCTTGAAAGCACATAGAGAGGCCTATTGATAAGCTATCGTCATTGTGCCTTAAATTGAGTCTAGGTATAAATAGGGAGTTCTCAAGGAAATGTTAACCATGGATAAGATTTTAAACATGGTTACTCTAACTAATCATCATATTCCCAATATTGATCATATGGAGGATGATCCTATAGAGACATAATGGAAAAAGTAGTAAAAGGCATCTCCCCCAAAGCAAAATCTTGGGATGAGGTTTCCTCAAGTTTCTCATCCAATAGCTCTTATGAGTCAAGGGTCAATGATCACGTAAAGATAGTTGACAACATCAAGATATTCTCTAGAGAATTAAACATACATTTATCTTAAGAGGTGTGAGGTTGCTCTACTATCCAAGATTTTCAATAATGCCAAAGAACAAATTAAGAAACCAAATTTATCATATGGACAAGGTTGTAAGTTAGGGTTTGTAGAATTGGGTATAATGACTAGAGCAAATGTATAATGTTGGATATACACATGGAGTATATTAAAGACTGGTGAATATGAAATTTGAAAGCATAGAAAAAAATGTAGAGATAGAAAGTTATGCTAACTTAGCTCCAAAACCAAAATGTAATGCTACTTTTCTCCTGAAGTTAAACGTATTTATAGCAGATGTAAATATAACTAGAAATAATTCAGAATATGTGATTTATGAAAACAGATATAAAAGAATAACTGTGAACTAAATATGTAATAATTTAGTAATAACTTAAAATAATTAACACAGTAAATCCCATAATTCAATAAAATTAACATCAAAATGATATATATAATATTCTCAATATCTTTTATCATTAATAGTTTTCAATATTTATCTAAATCAGAGAACTTGTGAACATCACTCTCACGCTAAGAAGATTTCAATGGTACTGGCCCTCATAGCCATGGAACACTTTGGAGAACCTACATAAAACACAGCATATGCCTACTTGTACCAAATTCCTAGCCAAGAAAGACAATCCTAGGAGTCCTAGGAGTACTTTATACCCCAATTTGGACACACTGTTTATCCCCTTCTCCAATGCCAATAGCCCACCAAACCACCACCTTCCTTAAGTGATCTACTTGACCCTTTCCAAGTCTCACATAAATGCTTCATGTAAGCCTTAAGGAATGGTTTTCAAACCATCACACCCTCTCACAAAGGTTGTCTTTAATAATTAATTAATAAATACATTTATTTCTCTCTTTTTAAAAGGATTTTTATAATATTGAATATTTTTTTGTTAATCTTTAATTTAACCAAAGGATCATAATATCACTTATTTTCTTATCTCCACTTTATTCTAAAGGGTTATTTCATAACTTTCTCTTCTGATGAGCCAAAAGTCACATAACACCTTTCCTCTTCTATCTCACAATTTAATTCAATTTTAGGAAAATTTTGGCAAGCCTATGTCTTCATGGCATAATAATACTAATGCCATTCCTCTTCATTTTGGAATTTGAAGCATTGCATTTCTATATGCTGAGCAATGAAGGAACATGTCAGACTTTATGGTAGCAAGCGAAGGCAAACAAAGCCAACATCAAGGCTGTTCAAATTAGAACTTGGGTGAAATCCCATTCATCTATATGAAAAGGTATAATTTCAAAATCTATATTGAAAAAAGAAGTCAAATGCTCAAATTCTTTTTCACTTTCTTTTAGAAGGAGAATTTGAAATTGTCTTGTATTCCTTGGAGTGAAAGTTGTACAAAGGCGTTATGAGGAAATTTCGTATACACATAAAGATCACATTGTAAAAAGTGCAATTGCAATGGAAATCAACACCTTGCAAATGTTTATTATGTTCAATGTTGCACACTTTATTTGTCATGCCAAAGTCGCATTCTTGGTGATATATGGAGATTCTAATGCTACATATGGTGGATAGAACTTAAAGAAGTCAAAGAGGAGATTGGAGGACACAAGCAGTTGGAGATAATTCCCAATCTTGAGCTAGCTTCTTGCTCCAAAAGGATGGATTGTTTGAGAAGCACTAGACGTTTGTGTCCCTTCTTATAACAAGTGAGGGTCGTGGAAAATCTTGATAGTATTTATGGATAGTGTAAACCTAAAAAAGGTGTGGTTAGTAAGTCTATATTTACTAGTTTTGTGGATAGTGTAACTATTGAAAGTGGTATGATTAATTTATCTACATTTTTTGTTTTATTCCTACTACACAGTAGGGAAGGGATTTGGTTTGTACAAAACCAGAGAAGAATTTTAACTCTCTTAGCGGAGGGAAGACCCTCAAAGGAGAATTCTTCTAATTGCACAAACACTAGAGGAAGATTTTTGACACTTTCAAAGGAGTTTTGTTCTCTCATTGTGTTTGAAGGACGAAACTTATTCTCTCATGTGCAAGAGGATTTGCAGGTTCAGTGGTTAAGATATCCAATTGTAGTCATTTGGTGTGTTTTGGATGAGTTCAAAGATTCAGTAGAACCATTTCATCAAATTTACAAATGGGTTGTTGTGTGTAGTCCATGCAATTTTCTGTCCTTTGTTCAGATGGACCTAATAACGGGGAAATGTTTAGACTTAAATCTAGTATATTTAGTAGTTTACAAATAAATAATGGTTAGAAATAGTTATTAAATTAATAACCTTATGTGAATTTCCCATATGGAAATTGAATATAGTTTGGTGGTTGGTGCATAGAAAATTTTGATAGGCTTTATAAGACATTATACAAACAATGTAATTATCCCCAACCCAATGAAAAAATATATCATATAGCATTTTATATTTGCAGCCATGGTATAATAATTTCTCTTTGCTCTATCAATTTCAATATTGCAAACCATAGAGCATGAAAAATACAGCATTCCAAAACACCCACATAATCCTCCTTGATGAAGAATGTACTCTCAAACCCCCTAACGTTTGGACAATCCAGTTGTATTGATAATTGAATGATCAAAAATTTCAACCTTCTGTAAAGTCCTCTGACAGCCTTTACACAATGACTTATTGCCATACTCTTCTACGACACCTTTCAAACTTCTGTGAAATCAAAAACAAATAAGCATGCCTACTGCCATATAGCTGCACTGGTTCAGCTCTACCAGTGAGTGTTTACATTGTCTAAGTAATAAGTGCAGTAGCTCCCCTATTTGTTGTAAATGAATGCCAAATGCCGTGCTGTAGTTAAATAGAGCAGAAACAATTGATATGCTAAGTGGAATTCTTTGTGACAACGACAAAACATGAAAATCTTCTGTTGATGTGCTTGAAATGCATATGTCACTTGAAACTGAGATAAGTGCACTTCTAGGGTTTGAACTTGGCCAAGAAAGGAGAAATGTGCTTCTGTTGACCTTTCTCCATTCAAAATTGGTTTCTGCCTTTCAAGTACACTCTTGGGATACCATTGTCACTTGAAACTGACTTCAACAAGATAGGCATGCTCTCCATGTATCTTAACCACTTAAAGTAGTTTTATGCCTACTAGGCTCACTCCTAGAATTCTTCTGCCACTTAAAACTGGATACAATTATCAAAGCACACTCTTCATATCTCTTTGTCACTTTGAAACTTGTCTTAAACTTGGTAAGCACTCTTCTTTCATCTGTCACTTGGTTAGAATACACAAAGCATACTCCTTATTGGTCTTTGTCACTTCCAAAATGATTAGAAGACATGAGGCATCCTCTTGGCAATTTTTTGCCACTTGGAACAATGATTTATACTTGCTGAGCACACTTTATGGCTTGTTAACACTTAAGAAATTTGACATAAGACTGATAGATTCATTCCTAGCATGTCCTTGCCACTTGTCCAATCACTTAGAAAAACTTCATTCTCTATCCTCCTCCTATAGGTATGCTCTCCACTGGGTTTTGCAATGGCAGTCTGCCAGCAAGCCCATGCTCTGGGTGTCTGTAATGTCCCCATTTTAGCAGGTCCTGCAGCTGAACATGGTCAGTTCATCATCGCGACCCTCGTGAGCTGACAGTGAGTTTTGAGGGTCTCTGTGACGGATTTACTATTTTTTAGTAAGTCTATTTTGGGTAGTGGCTATTTTTAGCAGGTCAGAGAAGACAGTTCTAAGGTGTGAGCAGCTGGTTGCATTTTAGAGCATTTAATGTGGTTTAAAGATATATAATTTGTTTATTAAGTTGAACTTAATAAATAACTTAGCTTTATGTTCTAATTTTGAATTGTGAACGAGAAGCTTCTTTAGTGAAAAGTGTGTGGAAGAAGCTAGACTCATTTAATGCTTTTATAAAAGCTTTGAAGGCAAATCGAAATTCATTCTTGAAGACATTTATTTTTATGAAGTTTTTTTGTTGAGAGCTTTCAACAAGGGTTTGAGGACTGATTCCTCTCTACTACAATTTGAGTCATCAATCTTGGGTGATGAATTTTGCTTCTAGATTTCTGATAATTTTATTCTGATTCTAAAAACTCAAATTTGGCGCTGAGATATGCCAAATGGAATGGATTGATTAATTTCAAGAGCTGGGGTTTGATATTGCTTGTATTGAAGTCTTGTTGATTCGAAATCCACATAGAGGCTGAATTATCTCTGTGAGTGGAGGAGCTGAGCTGGCGCCTGTTTGCTGCATTATTATTTACTGAGGCAGCTGGTGTCTTAATTCACAGCTGCGATTTTGTATTTGAAGGCCACGTGAGTTGTGGAAGAGCTGTGTTTGGTTTTGAATTGGCACGGGACTCCTTCCTTGTCTCATGTCAACACAAGGAAGTGCCAAATATCATCTTTTGATCCCAGCGTGAGTACTTAGGCTGCTGCGTCATTTTCTAGGAGGTGACGTGGAAGTGCTGGGAGCTGTTGTTTATGCCAGAGGCTGCGTTTTACCTTGGACAGACCTTTGGGTAAGGTGATCGGATTTTGGAGACAGTATATATTGTTTTAGTAATAGGACGTGACTTCCAGCTTGAAGAAAACACAGTTTGCTGCATTGCCTTCCAATTAAGAGGTGATGTTATTTTTCCTGGAGGTGTTAATTTAAGTATCGATAATGATAAAAATTACTAATTGATACAATTTGTGAAAGAATAATGTTTAGCAATAAGAACTGTCATTTTCTGATGTTCATATGAAATTATTTCTTGTGGAGAGTTTATGATATAGAAGATAAATATAAGTTGATATCTTTTGGCACCTGTCAAATTCACTTGAGAAAAGGTAATTAAATACATAGAGCCAGGAAGGCTCTTTACAGTGTCCCTACCAATTCTCAAATCACTGAGACATTTCACATTCACTTGGACAGATTCATGAATTATACAGAGTCTCAAACACACCTTGGCTCACTATCCTCACTCTTCACTTTCGTAGGTGATCTTGACAGAACAACGCAACCCTGGAAATGACAAAACTCACTCAAAACAAGACAAGCAACCGAGGCATAATTTCAACCTTCTAAATCTATATGCACAAAATGACAGAAGAACTTGACAAAGCATACAAATATTAGTACACTATGAAAAGTTTTGTAGGGGTGCAAAAACAACTGCGAGTAGCCCTCAACACACCTAATTGCATCTTTCTCATGGCTTCAAGGCAATATATTTGTTTAAATGACACTATTGCAAATGAAGTTCTGAAATGATTATTTCTAGTTAGGCTTAAAGAGAATCTAATAGTGATGTCTAACATAATGATTAAGTGTTGCAAGAATAATGTCAGGCATTGGTAATTTTTGGAGATAATTTTTACTTGGAAGTTAAGAATACAAGATTGAAGGTATGAATAGCATCATACAGATACCACTGAGCTCAATGAAAGACAACATGTATATTCATTCATGGATGTAGGGATACTATTATTTTAAAAATTGATATACATTTAATAACTGATATTTCACATGAAAAGCATGCTCTCAACACTAGGAGAATTTATTTAGCCTTGGCTGAAAGTAAATCAAGATTGCCTCTACGTCACCATCTATGAAATCACATTTAATACTTACTCTTGAAGGACATGTATGAAATCACATTTAAAACATCACCATTGTGTAAAGAAATTGCCTAAAGAATGTTGGAAAATAGGCTAGTAATTTACTCATCAAAGAACAGACTGATATTTTTTATTTATGAAGATAATGACATACATGATTTACAAACAAGAAAGACCATATAAGGACACCAAAGCAAATCAATTAGACATTAGATTTCCAAATATGAATGACAAGCAGCTGTATTTATAATTGACTAATTTGAACAATACCCACAAATGACATCAAAATACTTACACCAAGTACATTTTTTATTAAAGATGCAGAATTAAGCGCCAGCCATAGAAAAATGCCAGATAGCATGGCCAGAAATGGGTAGATTGTCAACACAGGTATACTCAATAACTGCATTTCAAAGCAGATTATGTCAATATTTTATCATGATATGTAATGTAAAACCTCTCTACCAAATCATAAAAACATTTCTTTTTGGAAGCTAATAAAATAAAATATGTGCTTTTCTGAAAGAAACCAAGGAAAAATTTATACTGCTGATATACGGGTCACATGAATAGCTCCAACAAGATTTGCAACTGGTGGGAAGATAAAAAGCTGGAATACAAGTAGCCCAACACCTTAAAAAATAAACAAAAGATGAGAATGATTGAAGAGTGATCATTTATTTAGAATATAACAAATCCAATATTTTAACAACTCAAAACTTCAATTGATAAATTACAACATAAAAAATAAGAATTTCAAGGCTTTCCATTTAACAAGCTCAATCGAAGATTCCCATCGATCAAATAAATGCAGAAATATATATTAATTTAACCACTATTTCAGATTTATGTGACAACCATGATTTATAGCAGATATGACAGCACTAGATAGCAACCAACAGTAATAGCAGTAAGCAAGTAATAGTGCTATGAATTGCAGTAGCTGAATTATGCTCTAATAGAAATGATGTCTGTTCATATATATATATATGTGTGTGTGTGTGTGTGTGTGTGTGTGTGTGTGTGTGTGTATCCTTCCATTTGAGCAAAACTTTGAACTTTGAGCCAATTTTTGGATGATCCAATCGGTCAATTGAATTGAGAATACACAATTAATGGATGCCTCTAGTAAGTTAAACTGCCAATGGTCAAACCTGGTAATCAAATAGCTTAAAAGGGAAAACTACATGTGATATTGATCACAGGGATCAGATATGTAAGCAGGCCTATGGATTAAGGAATTCCGTTGAGTCAAGTCGAATAGTAATTTAAGGTTCTTCATCTTAACAAAAAAAGAAAGAGAATGATTTTCTATTCATAAAATTAGGGTTTGTTTAATCTTATATCCATCGTAAATAATTGTGTATCTATTGAGATAGAGACATGTTGAGACATAGATCATGAACTAAGAAAGTATGGCATTGAGAACTACAAGTTTACTAGGTCAATTAGAGAATTCAGAATAACTAGGTGCACTACGTGGTGTGATTTCTTTTATGTACTCAATTTCAGCTATACCATTTTATATTGTTGTATTGCTTATCACATGACAATTAATAATACTTATCATTTGCATTAGTTGCAATGTTTGTTTATAAAAAGCTACCCCTTTTTGTTGTTTTGCCCAAAAATTTGAAAGTGAATGAAGTTCATATTCACAGTTTATTTCAGCTTAATTTTTTTCAAGGTTTCAAGATTTCTTTAATTCACTCAAGACGTTAACATCAATAATAGAAAATGATTCCCTATGTAAAAAAACAGATACAGTCCGTCTTTAGAATCCAAGTTTCAATAAGAATTTGCAATATCAGAGGTTACACACACTCCTATTATTTCTTGACCCACAAGGTCGAAAGAATTTTGGAACTAGATTTAATCTTAATACTGAATGGATTACACACATAAAGTCAACACGAGACTAGTATAAGCACTTGAAATCCAACTACTCTGTTTCTCTATCGCTACACAGGAATTTTGTTTAGCTTCCCAATCCTATACAAGTACCAGTTGCATCCCACAAAAATGTAATGTCCCGTGTGTGGGTAGTGTTCCCCGCAGCCACGTGTCCGGGGTCTGCATAATTGGGGGTGGTCCCCACCCTCGAATGCTCCGGTGATGGGAGATGTTCCCCACACCCTTAACACCCTGGGTAGCTGCCCTTACCACCACGCTGGTCTTTTGGTGTAGTGGTTGGGCCTTAGTGGTATCAGAGTCGAGGTCTCGAGGTCGAGACCCGTGGAGCGTGGTGGGCTGTAATGTCCCATGTGCGGGTGGTGTTCCCCGCAACCACGTGTCCGAGGTCTGCGTAATTGGGGGTGGTCCCCACCCTCGGATGCTCCAGTGATGGGAGATGTTCCCCACACCCTTAACACCCTAGGTGGCCACCCTTACCACCAGGCTGGTCTTTTGGTGTAGTGGTTGGGCCTTAGACTATAAAGAGCCCAACTAGCTCTTAACTGCAAACTAACTTCCTTCCCAGTTTAATTTGCAATTTTTTGTATTTCCCAAACATATATACTTTTATTGAATTTTTCCAGATTATAATATCATTACAACAACAATTTATTATTAATTCCACTTGCTTGCATAACTAATCAAAACAGATAGTATCAATGTTTAGCTGGCATCACATATATAAAATTATAAAATTTGGCACCTTATACATAAAAATGTGGCTGCCTAATGATGAATTCACAGCCTCAAAAGAATGATACGCAACCCCTGTATTGGTTGATGCAAGTTGTGTATTAAGTCCTCCTTGCTAATGGAAGACCCTCACGCCATACAATATGCAGCCTTGGACATAAACCAACAGCCTCCCAATTTCCCAGCCAAAACTCACAGGAGCCTCAATGTGACCAAATGCAGATGTGATTTAATCAACAGCAGCACACCCTAAATAAGAAAGCAATTCGCCCAATTATGCAGAAGGAAAATGATGATCATGTGCAGTCAAACCCAATCACCGTAGAATATAAACTGATATGCATGGCTCTTAATAGCAATTACAAATACTATCAGCTTGAATAAACAATAATGTTTTTCAACCACAGTTATCACAGCTCACTAAAACTTTCAGATATCAGACCAACTTACAAATAGCTTCTCAATAACAATAAACACGGTAGAGAAGCAAACTCAATTGCTTTACCTCAACAACAAATAGGTGCAATACACCTCTCAAAAAATCTGACCCTTATACCTCAACAAGGGTTTAGAAATCAGAAAACTCAAAAACTCCTCATAGGCAACAAAAGTGAATAATCAATCGGAGGTCTTTCTCATCAAATGGGCTCATATTTATAATCCTCTATTGGCAAAAGTTTCCCAAATGATCTCCACTCAACACAACTCCTTTTTAACAACTTCCTTTAAAACATTATTATAATAAGGTATCATTATAATAATGCAACTTGGGTTTAATAATTAATTAAATAATGGCCCCTTCCAATGATGACTTAACCCTCAACTTAAGTGAAATTATAAAGTTAAATTATAACTTTATAATAAGCCATTTAATGATTTAATAATAATTTGACCATTAAAAATATAATAACTCCCAAAATACTCATCATTTAAATATGTTGTCTGAAATAGGAGTCACACCTATTATTTCTCCACATGACCAAATGCACTTTCCAAAAATAGAAAGGGTCCATCTCGATCAACACCCAACTTACCAAAAATAGTAAGTACACAAAACTAAGCCCAAACGAAGTCTGACCTGAGCAAACGAAGACCAACCTGTAACTTATTGAATTGTGGAGAAGGCCAGACCCTCCCAAGCCAAGGCTCTGCCTCAGAAGACCCTCTATCAATAATAATTAGCCTATAAGGATCACACTAATAGGCTAATCTCTAAAATTTAGATGCTGACAAAACCGGGGACATTACAGTCCGCCCTCCCTAAGATTGCTTGTCCCCAAGCAATCCCAAAGCAAAATTTATATCACAGTCCACCTGGATCCCAAGAGTGAAATTGTGAAATATCTTTGTTGCGCACAACTGGCTCATGTAGAACCAATGCCCAAATAACTGATATCAATGAAAGAATCATCTGAAGACCAACTGTAGTCGTCGATGGAGGAAACAACTCGGTGGAACTCAGCCCAACTAAAAGACCAACTCTGTCAACACATGATTCCCCCATCTAACTGACACTCACACCTAGCTGCATTGTGGAGATAGTAACCGCTATAGATACCTGAAATATTACCGTCAACTCCAATCACGGCTTAACTGCCCTAGGCATGTCGATACTGCAAGTGATCTAACTTGCAGTTGTTAATCTCATCTGCAAAAGATGGTGCTAACCCATCCCACCATGGATGGTAAGAAACTGGAGCCAACCCACACCTACGCAAAACCAAATCCTTTACCTGTAGGTCAAAAGTGAAATGATGAGCACACCCCACTGTGCAATGCTGATAGAAAGCCCCAATCTTTGTCAATGGTTCATCAATACCAAACCGGGAATCAGGAGACAACTCCGATCTCTGACTCCGTACAACTACCGGCTAGCTAGGATCCTGGGCAACCCTCTCAAGAAATCCTACCATAAAACCCTTCTTCGGAAGCATTGTAGCCAAGGTCTCTACAATCTTCCCCACCAATCGCCGTATAGCACGAAAGCCCCGAATGAGAGTACCCTCAGATTCTTTGTATGAATCCTCCTGTAAATTTGCACTCTCAAGTAAATGCTCCATGAATGACTCAGTGCAATAAAAATTATACGTGGAAGCATCAACCTGTTCCCCGGCAACCCACAACTGATTCCTCTTAAAACGTGGCACTGCCAACTGTCTAATGCTACTAATTTGAGATGACGAAATAGATTCGCTCCCAGCAAAAGGAAGCAAATCACCATGAGAACTCGTCTCCATTGATGCCCTCACCTCTTCTGTACTTATTGCATCCATATCCTGAACGGATGTGACTGTCACATCATCACGTCCCTCATCCCCAATTGTAGAAGCAAACTCACCACCAACCACCTCAATATGCAACTGAACTGGGTCTTGGGCTAGTGTGGACTAAACATGCTCCAACTCCACGGTCACCTCATCCAATCGTGACTGAGACTCCTGGAAAGCCAACTGGGTACACTGCAGTGAGTCCACAGTCACCTCAAGCTCATGGGTGAGCTCAATCACCTCCTCTTTCCCTAGCAATGCCTCATAACAGCTACTACCCCACTCCAGAAGGTAATCCCTGTCAACAACTAACTGTGAATAATTATGCTTCAAGACCCTGACAACCTCTCGAAGCGCATGAACCTCCGCTAGGGAAAGACTACTAATATCGTGCTCATCTGACATAGGAGCACCCCAACTAGATGCGACCAACATCTAATGAATAGCATCGTAATGCTCAAGAGCTGAAGAGATGTCTATATCACTCACCTTCAGCTGACTAGACACATGATGCCTCTGTAATGCCAGACTCCTATGCAAGCTCTTTGTCCCACTAACTGCATTGTGATAGGAAACTAAATCAAAACTGCTCACCACATGTGTGCTACTGTCCTCACACACATTCGTAACTGAGATACAACAAGCCAGTACCTCAACCAACACCTCCTCTGAAGAAGCGGAAACCCTTGCTGCATCGCCAATAGAAAGTCCCTGTGAATCCTAATCCTGGGACCCATCCAAAATCACCTTGGAGTCATCACCCAATATCTGGTACGGAATACATAGCCAATGCAGCTCATAGCATCATCCAACAAATCATTAGAGGTATCCATACTCACTATACCCACATCTCCTAGCGGATGCTCAACTCCTATCACCTGACTCTACACACATGACTCAATGATAGGATGTGAATCAATAACTCTAGAGCATGAATCAATATCTGTCGACTCCGCTGTAACACCCAGATCCCCAATATCACAACTGGGTAGGTCCATGCTCTTGCCTATCCCACCTGAGAGAGGTGTTGCCTCCCACTTTGGAGAACCACTACGACAACTGACATATAAATCTCCAATAACAATTCCCTCCTCGAGAGAATTTGAACAATTAGTGGTAACTACTACATCAACTGCCTCTACACTAACTGCATCAACAACTTTGGAAGCCTCAACCTACTGAAGCTCAGTGTTGCAGTCCATCGATGGCACTAACGCATCCACATGTCTCTGTGTGGAGCATCCATCATCAAAACTATGGATAGGACGGGTAGGTGTCGTACTAAATACTAGTATATCTGCATCATAGTCGCCTTTCAGGGAAAACTCAAGCCTCCTTCCCTGCAACCTCGATGCCGGCCTACGGAAGGCGGAAACCATATACTTCGCTGCCCTATCAACTGTCTCTGGATTCAATAGCCTTGTTGCCAATCTCTGTTGATGAAACCTAAGTCTTTCCATACTCTCCATCAAGGCATTTATTTTCTCACTATTTTCCACACTGCTGCGCCGATTCTCAGAACTAGGCCTCCTGTATTTGTCCATAGCTAGAAAATACAAAAGTGCTGGTCACTCTGAATATAACAGCAGATCTGAAATAATAATGAATTTCCTACACCACAGGATGGCAGGAAACCGCTCTAATACCACTATAAAGAGCCCAACTGGCTCTTAACTACAAACTAACTTCCCAATTTAATTTGCATTTTTTGTATTTCCCAAACATATATACTTTTATTGAATTTTTCCAGATTATAAAATCATTACAACAACAATTTATTTTTAATTCCACTTGCTTGCATAACTAATCAAAACAGATAGTATCAATGTTTAGTTGGCATCACATATATAAAATTATAAAATTTGGCACCTTATACATAAAACGTGGCTGCCTGATGATGAATTCATAGCCTCAAAAGAATGATACGCAGTCCCTGTATTGGTTGATGCCAGTTGTGTATTAAGTCCTCCTTGCTAATGGAAGACCCTCACGCCATACAATATGCAGCCTTGGACATAAACCGACAACCTTCCAATTTCCCAGCCAAAACTCACAGGAACCTCAATGTGACTAAATGCAGATGTGATTTAATCAACAGCAACAAACCCTGAATAAGAAAGCAATTCGCCCAAGTATGCAGAGGGAAAAT
The DNA here is from genome assembly GCA_027943335.1 of Chamaecyparis obtusa. NCBI lineage: Eukaryota > Viridiplantae > Streptophyta > Pinopsida > Cupressales > Cupressaceae > Chamaecyparis > Chamaecyparis obtusa. Next base: position 1,918,304 of record BSBK01003050.1, on the reverse strand, counting down.
GATGATCATGTGCAGTCAAACCCAATCACCGTGGAATATAAACTGATACGCATGGCTCTCAATAGCAGTTACAAATACTATCAGCTTGAATAAACAGAGCTCACTAAAACCTTCAGATATCAGACCAACTTACAAACAGCTTCTCAATAACAGTGAACACGGTAGAGAAGCAAACTCAATTTGCTTTACCTCAGTAGCAAATAGGTGCAATACACCTCTCAAAAAATCAGACCCTTATACCTCGGCAAGGGTTTAGAAATCAGAAAACTCAAAAACTCCTCATAGGCAACAAAAGTAAATAATCAATCAGATGCCTTTCTCATCAAATGGGCTCATATTTATAATCCTCTATTGGCAAAAGTTTCCCAAATGATCTCCAGTCAACACAACTCTTTTTTAACAACTTCCTTTAAAACATTATTATAATAAGGTATCATTATAATAATGCAACTTAGGTTTAATAATTAATTAAATAATGGCCCCTTCCAATGATGACTTAACCCTCAACTTAAGTGAAATTATAGAGTTAAATTATAACTTTATAATAAGCCATTTAATGATTTAATAATAATTTGGCCACTAAAAATATAATAACTCCCAAAATACTCGTCATTTAAATATGTTGTCTCAAATAGGAGTCACACCTATTATTTCTCCATGTGACCAAATGCACTTTTCAAAAATAGAAAGGGTCCATCTCAATCAACACCCAACTTACCAAAAATAGTAAGTACACAAAACTAAGCCCAAACGAAGTCCAATCTGAGCCAAACGAAGACCAACATGTAACTTATTGAATTGTGGAGAAGGCCAGACCCTCCCAAGCCAAGGCTCTGCCTCAAAAGACCTTCTATCCATAATAATTAGCCTATAAGGATCACAGTAATAGGCTAATCTCTAAAATTTAGATGCTGACAAAACCGGGGACATTATAGTTTATTACAAAGATTAAACTAAGGAAGCACCTTATGAATGTATGCTCTCCAATTATTGACACCTCTTCCTAATTGTCCACGCAGCACTTAGAAGAATGAACATTTGAATATTATTGGTGTTGTTGTTATTGAGATAATTCTAAGTTTAATTGCAAAAATTATAATTGGTGTAATTACGCCGAGAGGCGTAGCTATACAATGGCAGTGGAAATGGGAATACCAGCACGGGAATATGCCATCATAGATTCCTTGTAAATAAAAACTAATATTCTAAATAACTAATTAAAAATTAGCTGGCCGAAATTATGTTGGCATAACTGATAAAAAATAATTCCAGACAATTTCTAAAACGTGGCAGAGCAGTTTTCTGCTCCGTTCACTTGGTAGCTGAGCTGGCTTTCCGTTGTCTGGTATTTGACAGAGACACACGCCCCTGCATGGTTGAACGAATCCCTTTTTATTAATGCGTATGATATAGTCATAGTTTTCAATGAGACCTTCTTCCACTAAGGGAAACTAAATTAAATAATGAGATCAAAGCAAAATATGAAACATTAGTAAATTCGGTAACTCCTGCAAACCCTACATGTGAGTGGACGGAAATTATATGTTTATAATATATTATTGCCAAGCTCGGACACCTGTCAATAATCCACCTAATCTTTTCAATAAATACTTTATCAGTTACTTTATCAGTTACTTGCTTGAAGCATTCCTTCCTGTCCGACTCTTTAAATAAATAAAAAATTTATTAAATGTTTCAAAGCAAGCAAAACGTCGCTACATGATGTCTCTCTGTTACATAGCAGTGACGCTTCATGGTATAGTGTGACTCAACAGCCACGGACACAAGTGTCTCTATGATGATTAACAGTTATGCAACATATGACCCTTTGAATTCCAAATGCTACGCAATTAAAAAGCTCTTGATTCACAGTCTTAATTCACCCGATCACAACGAAGGAATTAGTGTACACGGCAGCAGAGAATAGGCAAAGATCACAAATTGTATGCTGAGAAACCATCACAGATATATTGGATAGCTCTTGCAGGTACCAATCTTCAACAGCCCTCTTGTGTCTTTGTTACCAGTAAACGAATTTCTTTTACTTTTAATTTCAATTTGTTTCAGAAATGCTCTATCCGAAGGCAAAAACTGAAGGTGGTATTTAATTTGTTAGCTTGCCTCACTTTAAATGACTCTTCATTTGACTTTTGTGTAACAACCAAATCCAATGAGGTTTTCTGTTGTATAGAGACATGTAAATCAAAAAGCCATAATGGCTGCTACCATACACAGTAAATTGCATGCAGTACACCCATATATATAACTATACAGTGAAATCCAAAGCTGCAGATGCCTTGGCCATTCTTTGCTTCTAAATGAGTGTTTTGTGTCTTCTTTGGTTCACAAATATAAATAGAAATGAGCACAAATAGTATTTACACTGTAATGAGTTTTCATGTAATTATTTCTTCAGTTTCTCGTAACAAGCGTTTGCCTCCTACATATTTTAATACGTATTCTCTGTCAGAAATCAGAATATTTCCTCATTGCTGTGATGTATATATTATAATTACTGGGACCTTTTGTTGAATCCTTTTTTTAAAAAAAGGATGTAAGGTATGATCAATATATTTTAGGATTTGAATTAAGTTATGTATGGTATTTAGCAGAATTTTGAAATGAAATCTACAGCAAAATGGATTTGAATTCAACTCCAATTGAGTGCATTATGAAACTTTGAATTGAAATTTTGATAGATTTCAGCAAAGTTTTCAACTTCGAACCAATCTTTTGATAACCCCTGAGCAAAGTGCTCCAACAACCATGAAATTGTAATATAATATTTCATTATTTTTGAAATTGGATATAGAACTCTTTAAACGACTGGAAATGCATATTTTAAATGTTACATCTCAATGCTTGAGTGGATAGGCATGTTTTCTTCATGTGATTTGCTGTCTGTGCTTCATCAGAACTTTTGAAGAATAGACTTATTGTGACAGCTTAAAAATAGAATGTTTTTTTTCTTTTCAATTCAAAATGAGATTACTAAAAGTAAATCATAGAACGAGGCTGTGACTGTAAATCATAGATTAAATATGTTTATACTAATTAAAGATATCTCAATAACTCAACCATTTTACAAACTTAATTAATTTAAATTGATTTTTAATATGCAAGTGCTTCTAGATAAAACTGTGTATATTTTTTGAGTGGACATTTCATATTGAGGAGGAGAATATAGATTTGGATTGAGATATAAATTTTAATTTTATTATACAAATGTATAGGTAGTGAATATCTAATTGTAAATTAATCAAACAAATTTCTTGGTAATTGATTTATACAAGTAAATTTATAATAATGATATATATCTAATATTACAAAGAAAAATAGAATGATTACACTTGGTACTATTTTTAAATTTTGATAGTACTAAAATATGATCAGTTTTATAGTTTAAAATACTACGAATTTTTCATTTGCATTTAAAATAGTATGCATTTTCTATTTGCATGTTTGATTTCCATTCAAGATCAACCATGCAAATGTAAATCAATAGTATATTTGATTTGCATGCTTCATTTTCAATTACATGTTTCATTTGTTGTTTTGCAGATTTTGAAGAATTCAAGAATTTTAGACGAGCCAATACTACAATTGATTTTCAAGCAAGTTATTTTCAAGTGAGATTTTCATTCTCATTTCTATGTTTCTATGTTAGAATAAATTGATTTCCATTGAAAACAATATGCATTTTCATTTCTATGTTTGATTTGTAGCATTTAAAATGGTGTGCATTTTCATTTCTATGTTTGATTTGCAACATTTAAAATAGTATGTAATTTCATTTCTATGTTTGATTTGTATTTAAAATATTATGCATATTTGATTTGAATGCAAGATCAAACATGCAAATGTAAGTCATTTGCATGTTTCATTTTCAATTACATGTTTCATTTTGGTATTAACTATACATTACATGTTTCTTAAATGTTACACTTTTTTAAGCATACATTAGATTAATACTTTTTAATGATTTCCATTTTTTCATTATTATCATAAATAATTTTTATCATTATTGTGGAGGGCAATGCCGCCATATTAATGAAATTTATTATTTATATATTTGAATTATTGTTAACATTTAATATTAAAAATATATTATTTTTATGTTCTCAAATTAAAAATATATTTAGAATATTTATATTTTTTCAGTAATCTTTGAAAAGTGGAAGGCAATGCCGCCATATTTCAAACATTACTATGTGAATTTTTTGTATTATTTCCATATTTAATAAATGCTTTATTTAAAGATTTTGCATTTTAGATTTAGATTTCTTTTTTAGATTATGTTTTATATATTAGATTAATTTATTCTTAAATATTACACTTTTTAAGCATACATTAGATTAACAATTTTTAATAATTTACATTTTTTACATCATTATCATAAATCATTTTTTTCATTATTGTGGAGGGCAATGTCGCCATATTAATGAAATTTGAATTCAATTATTCTTAATAGTTTTTAAAAACATAGATTAAGCATACATTACATTGAATATTAATAATATATTATTTTTATGTTCTCAAATTAAAAATATATTTAGAATATTTATATTTTTTCAGTAATCTTTGAAAAGTGGAAGGCAATGCCGCCATATTTCAAACATTACTATGTGAATTTTTTGTATTATTTCCATATTTAATAAATGCTTTATTTAAGGATTTTGCATTTTAGATTTAGATTTCTTTTTTAGATTATGCTTTATATATTAGATTAATTTATTCTTAAATATTACACTTTTTAAGCATACATTAGATTAACAATTTTTAATAATTTACATTTTTTACATCATTATCATAAATCATTTTTTCATTATTGTGGAGGGCAATGCCGCCATATTAATGAAATTTGAATTCAATTATTCTTAATAGTTTTTAAAAACATAGATAAAGCATACATTACATTTCTTAATTATTTTAATATTTGAATTACTGCTAACATTTGATAATAAGAATATATTCGAATAAATATCTATTTTATGTTTTGAAATTAAAAAACTCAACAAATATTTATTTTCTATTGAGGATTGTATTAAAAAAATTAAAATGTTCTTTTGTGTTGTTGTAATGCAAAAGGTATAACAAATGGATTTCGAATTTGGAATGAAAGTAGAAGTGTCTTCTAATGAAGAGGGTTTTGAGGGAGCCTGGTTCCCTGCAACAATATTAGGATATGTGAGTAATGCAGAGAGGCCCAAGTTTGCCATACAATATGATAATTTTATAACAGATGAATGGTCTCGGAAGCCTCTTGTTGAGGACATCTTCTATGAACATATTAAACCCACACCTCCGATAATTAGTTTACCTCAATATATTCCAATCGACTTTGCTGTGGATGTATTCGATAATGATTGTTGGTGGACAGGTGCTGTTGTTGAAAAATTCCAATCTCCTCTTAGTCAGCAACAGTTTTTTGAAATCTACTTCCCTCATACTCAAACTTTGCAAGCATATTCTCGTGCCCAATTACGCCGAGCACAAGAATGGGTTGAAGGACGATGGATACTAAAACAATGGTTTTGAGTAGCTCATTGTTCTTTTTGTATTGAGATCCACTCCTCTTAAATAGGATCACATATTTTTTGGGGATATTATTGTAATCTTTAGTATTGGGATCCACTACCTCTTAAAGGGGATCACCTATTTTTGGGTTTTGCATAGCTCATTATTTCTTTTTGTATTGAGAACCACTGCCTATTAAAGAAGATCACGTATTTTTTGGGTATTATTGTAATCTTTTCTATTGAGATCCATTTAATATAAAAAAGGGGATAACCTATTTTTGGGTTTTATTATTTTCTATTGTAAAATGGGAGATCATGTATTGCCATGTTTTGTAAAAAATCCTCTTTTACACCATTTATTTGTCACATGATGTATCTAATATTCTTATAAATAAATTATTCATTTGCAACAATTTTATAATATTTTGTGTCTCCTTCTCTTCATGTTTCCATATTTCTTATAAATTTGTCACTTTAATTATTCTTCTAATCTATTTTATTTGTTGTAATTCTTCTTGTCCTTTGCCTCTTCATTATTCTAAATATTTATTAACATACTATTTAAAAGTATGCATGAATTTTCATTTCAACCAAAATTTTAACACGAATAATTTATACATCAATTTTAATTTCAGCCCATTTATCAATCTAATTGTTGCTCCAATTCTTCATTCTACTTGTTAATAACAATCATCATTACTAATACATTTTACATGTATATATTTATGCTACTCACTTTATTATTCTTTCCAACTAGGTATGGTGAGACCAAGATTGAATTTTGAATCTGAAGAGGCAAGAAGAGAATACCAAAGACAATATCAAAGAGAGTATCATAGAGAGTATCGTAGACGCCAACAACAACAAATGACAGAAACTGAAAGAGAACAACAAAGAATAAGACAAAATGAAAGTAATAGGCAGAGTTATGCCAGAAGAAGGGCAGAAGTAACGATTGAACAATTGGAAAGTGAAAATCGAGGTCATAGAAACATAGAAAGAAGCATTTCTCAACAGAATTCTCAACATATCTTTCTTCAAAATGAAGAGAGGTGTGAAGAGGAACATCATGATCCCCAACCAAGTGATAGATATAAGCACCCAACAAATGCAAACAATCAGCTGAATGTTGATAATGAATGCTCAACATCTGTAGAACATGTTCCAGAAACACCACAACATGCAAGTGAAATACACATGAATGAAGATTTTGAAGGTAATATACAAAATATGCCCAACCCAAATGGTATGCTTCACTTTGAATTTACAAGATTCCAAATGCAGTTTAGACATCAGATAGATAGTTTGAAGACACCAAACATGTGTTATATCTGTCAAGAGTCATATATTGGAATGAGAGTAAATCGCACCTGTGAGGGTCCTATATGCAATAGGTGTCGTCAAGAGAGAGGAACTCATAGGTTTTCATCTTCAAATAATATGGATCCTGGTTCTCAACCACAAGAGCTTGCAAATTTAACTCAGGTTGAAGAGATGTTGATAGCACGTGTTAGCCCTTTGTTGCAAGTTACACATGCAACTGGTGGTCAATATAAGTACAAAGGACACACTATTAGTTTTCCGCAACATGTAGAACAAGTATCCAAAGTCTTGCCCCATACAATTGAACATTTACCTATCATTATTGTTCGTAGAAGGGATCAACATGGCACACGGTATAACTTTACTGTAAATAGGGATCGTGTCTACAAAGCATTGAAATACAAAGTTGATCATGACAAGTTTTACGCAGATGTCAGAATTGATGAAAATGCTCTTAAAGACTTGCCAAGAAATTATGATGAGAATGTTTTTGACAGATTAAAGTCAGTGCACATGGACTTTGATTCTGATGCAAATGAAGTCATATTTTTAGGTCCTATTATGGAGACAGATGAAGGTAATATAATTGACCACACAACCTCTATGGCTTCAAGGCCACCTAATGCTCAAAGAGAAATGGAATTAATCCATGCATGGGTTAATAATCCTGATGCAGTTCCATCTGCTTTAATTGAATGGCCATCTATAGGTGCATCACCTATAAATGAATATGTCACGTCTGGATTATTGGATATGGCATTTCCAACATTGTTTCCTGATGGAAGATGTGATTGGTTGGAGCCCAGAATGAAACGAGTACATCTACATGAATTTGTGAAGCATTTGTTGAGGTATAGGGATCACTGCTTTGGTAAACATCCAAGATTTAGGTATTTCATGATGAATATGATAATGAGGCATCGTGCACAAGGTTCAGCCGCTGTCTTTGCAAAAAGGAGTTTTCACGACATGCCAATTACCATTAATGAGCTACGTGAACACATGGAGAATGTGCCACGTAATAATTTGGCAGATAGGTTAATGCGGTTTGGTACAAGTCTAAGAGGGACGCGATCATATTGGGCTAAATGTAAAGCAGAATTAACAGACATGCTTAACCAACTGGGCACTCCTACAATTTTCTTCACATTAAGTGCAGCAGATATGCAATGGCCTGATTTGCATGCACTAATGCTTGGTACACCACCAACTGATCCACGAGAGGCTCAGAAATGGAGAAGACAAAATATCATTGACTATCCACATATAGTTGCGCATTACATGCACCTAAGGCATACAATGTTCAGAAAGGAAATACTTCAAAAAGGTATGAAAGTTAAGGACTTCTGGTGTAGATATGAGTGGCAACATCGGGGTTCACCTCATGTTCATGGCTTCCTTTGGCTAGAAGGAGCACCAAATATGGACACCATTAATTGGTCAAATGAGGGTGAACGAAAAGCTGCAGAAACATATTTTCATTCCATTATTCATGCATGGAATCCTAGACATGATCCTCATCAAAGAAATATACAGGTACATTTCATACAATTTGATATTCTATATCAAATATATTTAACTTATTACAATGTTTGCAACAACATAAATTTATAATAATAATAAATCAACTACGATTTTTAGGCATTCCAAAATTTTGGTCAACATCCATGTCTGAAGAATACTGCACAACTAGCTTAGATGGATATCGACCATGACTACGAACAAATTCTCAATTGTGTTGAAAGACACACAATCTGTAAGGAAGGTGCATGTCTACGCAAGAAAAGGGGAAGGATGGTTTGCAGGTAATTATTTCATCAAATCATAGTTTTATCTAAATTTTCTATATCAACTATTTCAACAAGTTTACCTAACAAGATACATATTCTCTAATATTTCAAGTATAATGCACCTTGGCAATTGAATTTGGGAGGATCAAAGTTATATGAGGATGCAGAATCCGGTGAGAAAAAATTTGAACCTGCAAGAAATGATGATAGAGTTAATTCACACAATCGATACATATTACAGTTATGGAGGGCCAATGTAGATTGGCAACCTGTTCTTTCAAGACATGCAGTTATCAAATACATTGCAAAGTATGCAGCAAAAGCTGAGAGAAGCTCTGAAACATATCAAGAAATGTTGATGCGTCTCTCAAACCTTGAAAACCCAGATGATTTAGCGGCACGAGCATATAGAAAACTTCTAACAGAAACAGTTGTAGAAAGAGATATTGGAGCTCAGGAGACATGTCATATGCTATTAGAGCTTCCATTGGTGGAGTGTAGTAGAAGGTTTGTTAATCTAAATGTCTCACGTGAAGTTTTCAAACCTGTAGTCATCAATAATGAGGAAAATGAGGAAGAACTCACAAAATCTTTTGTAGATGGTTACAAAATAAGACCACTTTGTATGGAAGGTATCACATTGATTGATGCAGCAAGGTCTTGGATATACAATCCTAGAAGAAGAGGGGAAAATAAATGGGGGCCAAGACAAACATCAGCTATTGTCAGAGTTTTTCCTAGGTTTATTTCTATTCCTCCACGTGATTCAAATAAGTTGGTGGAGTTTTGTTTGTCTGAGTTGTTACTATACAAACCTTTCCGTAACATTGAAAGGGACATTGGTCACAATGATGATATTATAGTACAAAATTGGGAGTCACTCAATTATAATCCTTGGCATGTCCATAGAGCACCGCATGCAGAGAATAATGACCCTTCTACTGATTCTGAAATAGAGGATAATGGAGGTATTCAGGAAAATACCATAGAACATGAGTGGGAAATCATTTCTAGGCTACACCGTGGTCAACATATGCCACTTTCTGAAATTGACATGTTGGGAAGAAGAGATATTGATAGGAATACTAATTGGTGTAGTGAATATCAAAGTGAAGAGCAGACAACCATAGCAATAAATTTCATAGCTGAAATGAAAAAATATGGATGTCTCCTGTATGATGACATCCCACAGTGCATCAATTTTACAACTCTCGGTCAGAAGCAACAAAAGGCAATTGACATTATTATGACACACTACCATAGCAATCAAGTGGAAATGCCTTTATTTATGATAATTCAAAGAACAGCAGGAACGGGAAAGTCTTATCTAATTGGTGCCATCAGTCAATCTCTCCGAATGGCAGCGATGTCGAATGCTTCTCCACTTCTATTACTTGCACCAACTGGAGTTGCAGCTTTCAATATAGGAGCCTCTACCATTCATTCAAAGCTGCGAATACCCATTACAGATTTTGCACAGCTAGAAGGGTCAAGGCTTGCGAGTTTTCAACAAGAAATGGAACATATCAAATATATTTTGATTGATGAAATGAGCTTCATTGGTCAAAACTTGCTAGAAAATATTGATTCTCGACTCAGACAAGCCTTCCCACAAAGTGCTGACATTAGCTTTGCAGGTATACCTTTCCTTATTCTTAATCATGCTATAAATGTCTTTTAATACTTATATATAATATCATGTTATGATATTACTAAATGCTCTAAATTTAATTTTATCCAACTCTGTTTCAAGTGTATCCATTATTTTGGTTGGTGATTTGGGGCAGTTACCTCCTGTCAATGATAAACCTGCATATGATAGCAACAGACGGGCAAAGTTACTGTGGTATGAATTCAAGACAGTGGTTACACTAGACAAAGTATTCAGGCAAGATGGAGAAAATGTCCACCAACAAAGATTTCGTCATCTTCTCACAAATCTGAGAGATGCAGATCCAAAAATAGATGATTGGAACTTGCTTATGACAAGAACTCCTATAAGGCTAGATGCTGCAACCAATGATGACTTTGATAAAACAGTGCATTTGTTCTCTACAAATGAAAATGTTCGTGACCATAACATGAGAATGTTGTATTCTTTAAGGCATCCTGTTGCACGTAGTCTTGCAACTAAGTCAAGGAATGGTAATGCAAATGAAGATTGGTCAACTGAAGAACTTGATATAGAGTTATTATTTAGTACCAATTCAAGGGTAATGTTGACTACAAATCTATGGATAGAAGCCGGTCTTGTCAATGGAGCATTGGGATATATTAGAAATATTGTCTACAAACCTAGAACTGGTCCACCTGAACCACCATCATATGTCACTGTTGAATTTGATAATTACTCTGGAATACCATATGATGACCACCATCCCAAAATAGTACCAGTAGCACCCTTACAAAGGGGTAGGACCTTCCAATTACCGTTAAGGTTAGCATGGGCGTTGACAATTCACAAATCTCAAGGGCTAACTCTTTCAAAAGCCACGATTGATATAGGTCCAAGAGAAAGAGCAGGATTGACATTTGTTGCTGTATCTCGTGTAAAGTCTCTAGAAGGCTTGAGAATAATGCCACCCTTCACATATGACCGCTATGAAAAAATGAAAAGTGGGAAACAACTTTCAAAGAGAAAAGCAGAAGAAATCAGACTTAGATGTCTTGAAAATCAGTGAAGTACTCTTATGATGTATTTTAAACTTCCTATTATAAAATAAAGAATTATTTCTTCTCCTAGGTTATGTCATAATTATCTTCAATTCTTATATCATTAACTATAATAATAACACTAACCTTAATAATAACATTAACCAGGTAACAAACTTCTTAAATGGATCCTAACAGTTCCCCTAACACTAACTTTAGGTGTAACAATAACATTGCCACTAATTGTTCTTGTCACAATAACAATTATCGTAACACTAAACATAAGTGCAACAATACCACTAACCTTAATTATAATACAGGCACTAACCCTAACAATAACCTTAACCTTTAAAATATCAATAACCTTAACCGTAATAATGACAGGGAACCTAACAAAATAACTTAAATGTAACAATAAATAAACAAAACCACATAAAAATATACCCTAACAGTTACCCTAACACCAACCTTAACTGTAACAATACCACTAACCTTATCCTAATACGAGCACTAACCCTAACAATTTCCATAACACTAACCTCAGCTCTAGCAATACTACTAACCTTAACCATGTTGTATTTAAAATATTATGCATGTTCGATTTAAAAATATATTCAGAATATTTATATTTTTTTAGTAATGTTTGAAAAGTGGAAGGCGATGCCGCCATATTTCAAACATTACTATGTGAATGTTTTGTATTATTTCCATATTTAATAAATGCTTTATTTAAGGATTTTGCATTTTAGATTTAGATTTCTTTTTTAGATTATGCTTTATATATTAGATTAATTTATTCTAATTAATTATATATATTGATGTTTGTTTAAAACTTTGTAGGGTACCATTCCACCTATGGCTGCTTCTGACAGCGAGTCGAACATCATTGTTACAAGCCCCTCTACTTCGGTGGCCTCAAATGATGTCTCTGAGACTGAATTTGACAAGTGTACACGAATCATTGTAGACTCGTGTGCAACTATAATCAAAGTTGTGGAGCATGCATCATTATCAGTTGACTATGTTGACGAATTGGATATAATGCAGATGGTAGATGTTGCGAAAGTTCTGCGTGAGACATCTGCAAAAGTGGATGCATTTCCATCAATGATGAAAGAAGTCTATCGTGATCATTGTACAAATAAGGGCCGCAATACCAACTTTATCATTGAAGAATATGTGATGTACTTGCATCATTATGGAGAAATGTTATTGATTTAGATCATTCTAATCTTGGCTTTCAACCTTCTTAATTATCTTAATAGTTGTATTGGGACTTCTATTTCCCTTTTCATCTATATATGTTTCATGAATAATAAATAAATATTTTTGGCTATTCGCATCATGATTACCCCTATACTTGCAATATTTTGCAGCATGTTTTGTTGAACTCTACATTTCTAATATTTATTCCTTCAATGGATTTACCAAATATATGTGAGGAATTAATTATAGAGGACATCTTATTCATTCCTACTTCTAACCTAATCCTAATCAATGTTAAAATATGTTAAACTTAATTGTTATAATTCTAAGAAATTAGGATTACTCTAATATGTTATCGTTAACATTATAATTACTTATATATGGTAACCGTTCAACTTAGTTGTTACCATATTCCTACCATTTATGATACGTTAAATGGTAATGTTAAATAAGATACTAATGATAATTATCATGTTAAACTGTAAACAAATCCAAAAATGTATTACCAAGTATGATACTTTAATCCTAACTCTAAAACCTAGATCCCATAGCTAACTACGTCCATAATCTTACCCTCACAAAAACCCTAATACTAACCCTATACCCAACACTACATATGATTTAACCCTGACTATAAACCATACATCATAACACTGCACATAACCTTAAACTGACCCTATTTGTCATACTAACCTTAACCAATCTTTTAACCCTAATACTAATCCAAACTCAACACTCTCCATGTCATCATTAACCCACAATTAAGCCTCACCGTATTAGTAACCCTAATCCTAACCCCATACCCTAATCTTAAAGCTTAATGTTACACTAAATATGATACTAATCCTAACTGTAAACCTAACATCATGTCCCTAATCACATCCTTAATCTCACCCTATCCCTAACCCTAACCCTAACTATAACTCTCACCTAAATACTAAATCATAAGGTAAAATGTCCTACTAACCCTAACTCTCACCCTATCCCTAACCGTAACCTTAACTGTAACACTTACTCAAACCCTAACTCAAAAGGTAAAATATCCTACTAACCCTAACTCCCACCCTATCCTTAACCCTAACCCTAACTGTAACTCTTACTCGAACCCTAACTCATAAGGTAAAATATCCTGCTAACCGTAAGTATCAGCCTCTCCCTAACCCTAAACCTAATTGTAGGTCTTACCTAAACCGTAACTCATAATGTAAAATTTTCTACTAACCCTAACTATCACCCTATCCCTATCTGTAACCCTTAGTGTAACTCTTACCCAAACCCTAATTATATTTTAGCTAAAATATCCTACTAAATGTAACTCTCACCCTATCCCTAACCCTAACCCTAATTGTAACTTACTTGAACCCTAACTCATAACATAAAATATCCTACTAACCCTAACTCTCACCCTATCCCTTACCATAACCCTAACATTAACTCTTACCCGAACCCTAACTCATAAGCTAAAATGTTCTACTAACCCTAACTCTCACCCTATCAGTAAAAAATCCTCTTTTACACCATTTTGTCACATGAATTTAACACTATCCGTAATTATAACTTAAAACTTAGCAAATTTCATAAATGTAACCTAAAATTTCCCCTAACACTAACCTTAACAATCTCACTAACCTTAATTATAATAGTTTAACATACCCTAACACTAACCTAATCATTATATTAATACTAATTACAAATGTAATCCAACCTAACCAACTGGGTTTAATAACCTTTATGACAATTATTTTTATAATTATTTTTAAAAATATAAAATATTAAATATCTTTTGTGTTGCGCTGCCACTGCTACTAGCTTATATATATTTATATATATAATACGCCGAGAGTAATCCTTCTCGAGGTGCCTATTTTCTTTAAATTGCAAGCTGCAATAGGCGCCTCGAGAAGGATTACTCTCGGTGTATTATATATATAAATATATATAAGCTAGTTCAATACAATTTGCAAATAAATTCTAAGTTTTTAGCTAGTTTGGAATTGAGAGCCAGTTGGACTCATCACAGTGGTTGGATTACACACATAAAGTCAACACGAGACTAGTATAAGCACTTGAAATCCAATTGCTTTGTTTCTTTGCCGCTACGCAGGAATTTTGTTTAGCTTCCCAATCCTATACAAGTACGAGTTGCATCCCACAAAAACTACTCTCACCAATCATATATTAGACAAATTGTAAACCATGTTATGGTTTGCCGTTAATGCAGTGTCCCTTCCAGTATATTGGGTTTCTCTAGGAATTGTTCAGGCTTCCCGTGACCTCCCAAGGTCAATGAAAACTTCAAAAAATCCCCTTCGTAACTGATTAGTATTCTTCGACTCCCGCCTACCTCATTCCTTGGCCCCTTATGTGCGGTGAGTTTAATCAATATATCTATTTCCAAGCTTTGTTTATTCCAGTCTCTGCTTCGCTTGAATCATTTCGACCCTTTCCTTGCATCATACTCTTCAAAAGACAGCTACCATTTCAACTACCCATCCATCCACGATAATAATACTTTGAGATTCGTTGTTTTATTAACTGGTATTGCAATCCATATTAGAGCTTTCCGCCAAAGCACACAACCATCATTCTCTTAGCCACCCAATCGACTCTTGCAATGCTCCGTAACTTTCCGTCAACACACCTCCATCTTACGTACGAGCTCCATCCAAAATGAGTTGTGACTTGTTGGAAAGATCGGAATTGTCTTTTAATGGCATTTAAACTACTTAATGATCAACAACAACCACTGATTCTCTGACTATGGTTCACGATAACAACTCCTGAACTTAAGAAAGATTTACAACCCGACACACCTCATGGTTCACACGGAACCATATACATCTTAGGAAGAGCTCGATAAACTCCCAACCCAATGCTTCACTAAATAATCCCATTATTTCTTTCTCAAAAAATCTGAATAGAATGCGGGTGATTTTTACCAACTATCCTAAGTGCTTCTTTCAAAGCTGAAGATAGCATAATACTAACAGGACCCTGCACTCTAGAAGTCGAGCCAATCTACAATTCCGTCAATTTCTTCCACCTTGTCTGAAAATTCTTCGACACCCCCTCTGCATATGTTGCAACTCTATATTTAACTCCTCTAATTGTAACTACCCTGTCTCCTTGCATTTTCTCCATTCCCCACAAAATCATGTTCACAGAAATTACGAATAGCAGACATATCACCAAAGAAAATTCAATATTAAATCATGATATTGCTATTAGTAGTACTGGGATGGGTGACCTTCTGAGAAGTCTCAGTGCTTCATCTTTGCGAGCATCACCTAGATGCAAGGAGTACCAAGTGTTCAATTCATTCTCATGAGAGATGGGTTCTTGTGAACCACTACTCATGAAACATGAGTCAGTGAGTTTGACTCAAAAAACAACACAGTTGAATCCTAATAGCAATATCACAATTTGACTTGCTGTGGAAAATATCTCTTACTTACCAATATTAAATCATTCAAATGGTAACCTGGATTATTGGTAAATGATACACCAATAAAATTTTACTTTCTCTTCATGTTGTATGGCAGCCCCTATGAATTACCACAGTAGATATAAAGGTGATACCTCCTTTAGTGATTGCACCAGCCTTAGTAATGTAGAATGGGGCCCATGTAGGATAAGAAAAGGCTTCACACCATCATACAAATAAATTGCCCCTCCTTGTGCTATGATAGAAAGGTATGGCTGGGAAAACATACTCAAATAATAATATTAAATTTTCTTTTCTTTTCAATAGCATTCATTGCACGTAATACCTCTGCCACTCCCACTTGCACACACCACTAATAATTTCTGATATTTCACCTCTTGCACACACCAATACAAATTGATTATTTTCCTACAAATCTTAATATATTTTTACCTGGTATTTTGAAGCAAGCAAGTACAAATAAAATCTCCACTTAAGTACAATTGTGAAACCTATGTGATTCCACTTGCAAATCAACTAGGGTGGATGTGTCACCACCAAAACCAATTCCCATAGGGCTTTTGTCCTAGATTTTTCTCTCATTGAAAGCTCCAAGTCTTCACAAAGAAAATGAAATCCAGTATATGCAAATGAGTTCTCAAATCACATTTTATAATTTTCCATAGAACTTTCCTAAAGGTACTTTTAATTTCCCACCTAACATATAGCATCAAAGCACTTTTATAATGTGACTTTATAATATGTGCCTTTTAAATCACTTGAGTCACTTTATTAAATTAATTAAAAAGAAGTCATCTAGAAATTTAATTTATTGGACAACTTTATTTAATTAATTAATTTATTCACTAACAAAGACCGAAATTAGCATATAGGAATAAAATAGGCTAAGAACACTTTTGGCTACTTAATGGAAGGGGACATTATAATAGAGGTAGTGTATGAATCACTAAAATCTATGAAAAGGTCAAGGATTAAGATGCATGTGATGGTGTTGAATGAGGAAAGGAACATCCAAACTAGAAATTCTAGAGGAGAAGGTCATGATACTTGTAGTCACATCAAGGATAACTAGCAATGGTGACTTTATCAGCTAGTCTAGGTGTGGAAAATCAAAAGTTGCCTAGGTTCATTGGTGATGGATCCAAAGATCAAATGAATCATTGCGAAACCTATGAAACCAATTTAGCTAATAGGTGGACCAATCACAGCATTGGTTGCATTCATTTCCATCCACTCTTATAGGAGTGACAATTGATTGGTTTGTAGAGGTCCAACAAATTCACAAAAGTTTGTGGGGAGAAGTTACAAAAAGCCTATTTGAGAAAAAATTCAAACTTCAGAACAACAATGAAATTGTTGTAGAGATATATAATACCAAGCAAGGAAAGCACGAGAATGAACAAATGTACCACCATTGGTGAAACTAGAGAAAGAACATAAAGATGGACAAATGATATATTGGTTGATCAAAGGTTTAATATGCTCATTGTAAAGAGAAATGAAGGTTATGTCGACTTCATTATCCAAAGAGGCGTATGATAGAGCAACGGATATTGAAAGCAAAAATAAGACGTCACCATGCTCCAAGTGGAAAATCCCAAGGATGATTCAAATGCAAGTAGCGATAGTGAACCAAGATCGATTCAAGCACTGAGAAGGGATATGCATCAAATAATGAAAACTTAAAGGAGATAAAGGTGAGTCTAGTAAGAAGTTGAGAGATCTATTGTGTATAGTTTCCATGATAGAGGGTTTCACTAAGGCTAACTTCCTCAAAGGATGTTTTGCAGAATTTATCAAAAGATGGAAAATTCCATTGACGATTGCATGTACAACTTGAAGAGTAGAAGTAGTCTTCACTTAGGGAGAGAAATCAACTTCACCCACTACACTATTGAAGCTACAAAACAACATAAGTGCATCTCCAAACTGCTATTGTAATCAGAGGAATAATAATAGAAGGAAAAATAGCAGAAGTGAGGGAAATTGGAACTGGATAGAATACAACTCCAAAGGCTGCTGCCCTATCATATGATGTCAAGAATGCCATGATTGGACCCACTTTGCAAGGGACTCCCCTTAAGTCAAGCCAGTACATGATTATGTTGTCAATGGTGTGCTCTTTAAGATCAATATGATATTAGGTGTCCAATGCGAAAATCCATTCTTGAAGCCCAAAAAATCTGGATACCACTCTAAAAAAAAGTAAGTTGGCATGTCTATTATGTAGTCAACTAGGAATCGGACTTTTCTTGGGTGGATGATGTAGAAAAAATGGTCAAACCTTGTTTTCATTTACAACTTTTAAAGCCAGCTTATTTTGTTATTATTGTTGGCTTTAGGTAGTTGGTAATAAGTAGATATATGTGCTACCCAGCTAATGAGGTCTCATCAATTATCAGTGGGCCTCTAAATAGAATTCCTGTAGTCAAGTAATAGACAGTCCTTGACCTACTTTCATTTTAATCAAGCCCCACCCTCAATAAAGCATTTATTGTGTTGTTCTTGTACAATCAATTTGGTATGTACTGTTGAAATATGGTAGCTTCTGTCAGATATAGAAATGATGATCAATTTGATAATATGTGTGTATATATATCTCAGTATGTACTGACATATGTATACACACATATATATTTAATTGTATATATATTCATGTCATCATTTGCAATAAATTCTGGGAAACAATGATCACTTATATAACTGATCGAAATCTACTATATTCCAAGTATATTATCGATCTGCATTTAGAGGTTATTACTTGCAGATTATTGGCATTTCATGTTTCATATAGGATCCCGATCGAGCATCATTATCGGTGATCATTTCCAGATTGGATATTATTTATTTGTGCAAGATAACTACAAATCGAACTTGGTAAGCATTTATGTTTATTAAGTAACAAACCCCGATTAGAGATCGGGTGTTTAGTTAAGATGAAAAGGCACAATTCATGAGACATCTCATGAACGGACATGCCTCCACTTTGTGGAGATATGTCCGCTCATGGGATGTGTCTCTTCCTTATATATTTAATGCAGATCCAATCTACAATTGGAGACATCAAAATCAATAAATGTTCTACTCTTGTAGATTGAATACCATTAAGGAAAAATTCAGACTTGTGAATTCATGATCAGTATTTCTCAATATTGATTTGGCATCAACTTCATATTTATCAAGTTCAATACTCTGATTATAATCTGCAAGAAAGTACAGTGATTGTAAGATTCATATTCTGCAAATAGAAAAGCCGTAGATAGATCAAATCTGAAAGAAATTTAATCATATTTAACATGTACTCTTCTTTATTTATATATTATTACAGTTGGTAGGGTAGAAAGTAAGAAGGGAACAAAGTCCATATGTATATATAAAAAATGAAGAAACTCTTCAGAATTGCATGTTCCTTATAAAGGAAATGTTATGATTTTTGAGACTGATCAAATCTATGTGGTTGGCTTTGGAAATCCCAAATATCCAATGTTACTGAGAGACCCGTCTCCAGACCCCTAGGACGCATCTCGGGTACTGGGACTAGTCTCGGAAATGTCTATGGAGACTTAGTGGGTGCTCAAGATTCGGGCAATGAGGTCTCCCAACATTTCCTGCAGTCTCCTATTGAAAAATCAACGTCTCCCGTGTTGAAAAAAAGTCAAAAACGAAAATTTAAAATTTAAAACCTAAAAAACATTATTTTTTGGCTTTTGAGGACGAGTTAAAATAACTTAGAAGTTATAACTTATAACTTATAACCTAAAACTGGACGCAGCTGGGAGCTAACACTTGACACAGCTGGGATAACACTGGACGCGGCAGATGAAAAACACTGGACGCAGCTGGGATAACACTGAACGCGTCAGGTGAAAAACACTCGACGCAACTGGGATAACACTGAACGCGGTAGGTGAAAGACAGCTACAGAGAATCAGAATCACAAAACGAAAGTTACAAAGTTACAGACAAAGTTTGAAAGGTATCGCAGTCCAAAACTCGAAAAGCCCGAGTAGATTATGCAAGGAGCAATTTGAATTAAATTAAAATACAGCACGATGAAGGGATTCCATGTATTTATTATTTTTAAGTTTTTAACTTAAAGCTTCCGTAAAAATTGGAATTTCGTAATTCCAATTCCTCCTTCTTAAGATGGCCACAAACATAGAATAGAATATGCCGAAAATGGTATTCCGGAATATGGGCCCATATTCCATGTACCAAACGGGCCCATATTCCATGTACATATTGAAAGCGGGAATTAGCCTAAAATTGGCATTTGTTATTTCCCATTTCGTCGAATCTTCAGTTTGGGAGTGCAATATGAAAATAGAATATGAATATGGAAATGCTTAAAAATGAGCATTTACATCTTCCATCTGAAAAGGTGGAATTGAAATTTGAAATTGGAATTTGAATGAAGGGAAAGCAATTTTTAAAAATTTTCATGTCTACACTTAATTTTTTAATTTTTTATTTGTGTGGGGAGGAATTTAATTTATTTTTTATTTGTCTGGGTGGTTTGTAACTTTTTTATTTATTCAAATTTTTTCGAAAAAAAATTCAAATTTTTTGCCAAATTTTTTTTCAATTTTATTTTCAAATTTGTTTTGGAAATTTTTTTATGAATTTTTTTGTCAAAAATTTTTTCAATTTTTTATTTTTTTAAATTATTTTTTATTTTTTTGAATTTTTTCTCGAATTTATATTCTAAATTTTTTGTCGAATTTTGGTTGCAATGATTGTAACTTGGTTGCCTACCACCAACTTTGGCTGCCTAAAACGGTCTGCGATTCCATTTTAAATTGAACTCCATTAATAAAAATGAATTATTAAATTCAAAAATATTAAAATAATTAAAAATAAATAAAAAATAAAAAATCATACACAAATTCCAATTCCAATTTAAAAAAGTGGAACCAAACGGTCTCGGAAATGAAAAACCAGATTATCAAATCCATGATTTGACCATTTCCAGCATTTGATCAAATCCATCATCTTATTAGGGATTACATTTCATTATGCCATGTGCGGCAGATTATTATTATTATTAAATATTAAGTTTTAAATATTAACTTATATAAATGAAATAGAACGATATGATGCTGTGAGGGAGCAAGAAAGGGCTAAAGGAAAAGTTTATAATATGAGCTACTCTCATGCTTCAACAACAAGGCCAAGTATTTCAACTGCTAGTCAGAATAGAGTGACAGAAGTAGATGTGTCTTCTACAGTCAGAGATATAGCAGTACAACAGTCTCACAAGAGACCACATATTGGCAGTTCAAAGCCCATTGGAAAGCTATTTGATGTGCAAGGTCGAGAAGCAGTTGATGCAGCGATTGCACAATTCTGTTATGCAAATGGAATACCATTTAATGCTGCTCGCTCACCTTTCTATGGAGAGATGGTCCAAGCTATCAATAATGGACCAACTGGTTATAAACCCCCTGGATCTGAAAAGCTTGGCACAGCTCTAATTGATAAACAAAAAAATTCATTTAGAGCAACTAACTGCACCAATGAAAGAGTGTGGTCTACAGAAGGATGCAGTATTGTGATGGATGGGTGGACAGATGCGAGAAATCGTCCATTGCTTAATGTCATGGTGACATGCAGCAAAGGGCCTTATTTTTTGAAGGCAATAGACTGTTCAGGGCAACAAAAAAATGTAGACTTTCTTCATAGCCAACTATGTGAGGGCATTGAGGAGGTGG
Source organism: Chamaecyparis obtusa (assembly GCA_027943335.1). Taxonomy (NCBI): domain Eukaryota; kingdom Viridiplantae; phylum Streptophyta; class Pinopsida; order Cupressales; family Cupressaceae; genus Chamaecyparis; species Chamaecyparis obtusa. The sequence goes on along the minus strand of BSBK01003050.1, from coordinate 1,896,658 downwards.
GAGCATCACAGGTTGTCCAAGTTGTCACCGATGCTGCTCATGTTTGTAAAGCAGCAGGTATGATGGTGCAAAAAAAGTACAAGCATGTATTTTGGACACCATGTTGTGTGCAGTCGTTGAATAATGCACTCAAAGATATTGGTAAGCTCCAATGGATTTCAGACCTCATAGAGAAGGGTAGAAGAATTCAAATGTTCATTTGCAACCATCACCACACACAAGCTATTCACCATAAATTTGTCAAGGTGGAACTTCTCAAACCCGCTAATACATGGTTTGCTTCCTACTTTATTCTTCTCAACTGCCTTTGTGAAGTTAAAGGAGCTTTGTGTTCTACAGTTGTTAGTGATGCATGGGTAGGCTAGAGACAATCTACATCAAATACTGCAGTTGAGGTGAGAGCTTTGGTCCTTGATGACCATTTTTGGGTTGATGTTCGATTCGTTGTGGACTTCATTCAACCCATATGTGAGGTGATTAAATTTGCAAACTCAAACAAGCCATGTTTGGGTGAAATTTATGAAGAAATAGATTCTATGTGTGAAAGAGTTAAGAAAATAACAGATGCAAAAGACATTTCTTTAGATCATTTGATAGAAGAAAAAATACATGGAAGATGGAACAAACTGAACACACCCCTTCATTGTGCCCCATATGCCTTAAATTCTAAATGGCATAATACACAAGAGACCAATAAGAGAGCTCCACATGAGGATAGAGAGGTAATGAAGGGATTTTGGGCTGCAATAAAAAAAATATATGGTCAAGGTGAGGATGCCTCAATCATAAGGACTCAATGGAATAAGTTTTCACATGGGCAAGGTGATTTTTCTTCAATGGAGGCTTTATATGATATGCGAGCAAAGAAAGACCCTTTAGAGTGGTAGTGGAACCATGGAGGTGAAACTCCTGAATTGCAATCACTTGCAATCAAATTGCTCTCACAAGTAGCTAGCTCTTCATCTTGTGAGAGAAATTGGAGTACTTGTGGTTTTATTCATTCACAAAAGAGGAATCGATTAGCGTCAAAGAAAGTAGAGAACTTGGTCTACATTCATAGCGCTCTTCGTCTTCTCTCTCGTGTTGATCCTGGGTACATGGAGGGTCCTTCAGCAAAATGGGATCAAATTGCACATGATGGAGAAGTTGGAGCCATGGGGGATGAAGTGGTTGAACCAAATGGCCTTAATGAATTGCCCCCAGTTCTACTACCATTAAAGGAACCTGAGTTAGAGAGTGATGAGTATCTGGATAGCATCCTAGATGAGGATTTTGATATGGATGATCAAAACATAGCAACATAGATGATAGATTTCTGATTTTTGTTTTTCATTTGTGTATCAGCATTTGACATTGAACTATCGATATTTTTGGATTTCAATATGTAATGACAATCTAATATGAAACATTGAAATATGTAGTGTGAGTTTTGAACTCTTTGACACAATGTCATTTGACATTTGTGTATTTAAACTTAAAAGTTAATGTTATTTGCTGTTCTTTCTTTCAAAGTTCTATGTCATGTTATTTTCTAGAAATTAATAAATTTAAATTATAAAAATAAAAATTGACGTCTCCAAGTCCCCCCGTCTCCTGGTAACCTTGCAAATATCTCAACAAAGTTTTCAAAAAAGTAAAGCAAGTACTAGAGGGGGATTCCAAACTAAAATATTTCAGTTTCTATTGACTATGTCAATTTGGTCACAGCTCACTGAATTAAATTTTCAAATTCCTGAATTGCTAGAAATTTTTGAAGGTTCCTCATACACTCCAAACTCTAAAACATGCAATCATTTTGGACAACCTTGTTTAATAAAATTATTTAGTTCAAACTTCATACTAATCAAGAATATATTCTTATATGAGTTAAGTGTCAATATGAGCACTAGGCAGAAAGTCTCATTATAATAGTAAAGACTTGGTATAGTACCTGTGATTGCCAAAACTACTCCAACATCACTAGTAGTAAAACTCAATCCTCCATATTCTTTAGGGCTTACAGCCCAAAGAGAAAATATCTACAAATGCAAAAGTTACTCAAGTTAGAGATATAGTAATATCTGAAATCTTTGCAATTAAAAGGTAACTATTTGACTGTCAATGTGGTATTCCATACCTCTGTATATGCAATATCATGCAGAGAGAAAACACAATAAATAATAATTGATGACATTACTGGCCAACTCTTAAGTAGTGATTTCTTGTGCACTTGTTTTGTTCTGGTAGCTTCTTCTTTATTATTTTCTTGAAGAGACTTGCCTCTTGAACCAAGCTCTGGATCGCAATGGCCTTTCTCCTCACCTTCCAAAGGGTGCATATGAAGCGTCTCCTGGATAAAAACATTTGCTTTAAAATTTGAAAATTAAAACAGAATATAGACATTCATTTATCATTTTGTGCTTGTAGAATTCCCAAGATACATGAAATTCATGAACATAATTCTGTACACTAAAATATAAAGAACATGCAAATGTAAATTGGAACAATGTTGCAGCAGTATCCAATATCCTAGTAATTTTGAAGACACCTAAGAGGAAAAAACTATAATTCAATACAAATGGAGTGCGCTCAATTCCTCTTGCATCACTATGATCTATTACCATGGTAAAGAAATGCTGCCATTAACTGTTAATGTTTGCAAAAATACTTTGAAAATCCTATAACAAAATTCAATCTTCGAGAAAGAAAAAATAACCAATCCATGGATTCAACTTTTCAACAGTTATACTCCTTGTCAGTATCAAGGATGACCTTAGCTATTCAATGTAGACTTATAGGTCAAATCAGGGGTGCTTTGTCCTTGGAGTGATTCCTAATAGGTAATGAAACCTTTGTGGACCTTTTTCTTCTCCTAGTGATTGTGTCAAATGGAATGAACTAAAAAATACATATGGACTAAGGCACAACACTAGCTAAAGGTTTTGAAATGGGGTAGCAAGCTAGGTGAGCTTCTTAGGAGAACGTCATGATTAAGCATGCTTGAGTCAAAGTAGTATTGGCATGGGGTGACCTCTTGGAATGTCCTGATGCTTTGACCTTGTCAGCAACACCCAGATGCAATGAGTGTTAAGTGTACCATTCATGCTCATGAGAGATAGGTTAGTGTGAAACACTACTCATGAAATATGGTTGATGAGTTTGATTCAAGAACAACATAGTTTAATCCTATTAAAACATCATAATATGCATGGACTAGTTAATAGTGATAAATGGAGTTCAACTAATTGAAGACCCTTGGTTATTTGGCTCTTTAATCCTTTGAATTAATTAATGAGGTTAGAGACCAGGAAATGATATAAAAATAAAGACTTCTTTTGTTCATGCTTTAGCAAAGTCCCTATATAAGTTGTTGACTTGTCTATCAATGTTAACATGATTAAAAAGCTACTTTTATCAAGTTCAACACAAATTAAGTAAATGATTCTCCTATGTTTGGCACGTTTGTAAGGACCTTAATAAGCCTTGTAACAAGTGGCTATTTTTGATAAAATGGCGCTTTGAACCATTTTAGCAAAATGGGATTTTAATGTTGGTCTTTTTGCATTCTACAAAAAGTGCCAATATTTTGTGGGTATTTTGTTTGAGTTCAATTTGTGATATTGCTATTAGGATTCAACAGTGTAGTTTTTGAGTCAAACTCAATGACCCATGTTTCATGAGTAATGGTTCACAAGAACCCATCTCTAATGAGAATGAATGGAACACTTAGCACTCATTGCATCAAGGTGATGCTCACAGAGATGAAGCACTGGGACTTCCCGAGAGGTCACCCATCTCAGCAATAATCTAACTCAATTTGTCAAATAGTATGGAAAAAAAATCCATTTCTTATAGAAAGAATATTTGGATGATTTTCTTTTAGTGATTTGTGTCCTCAAATTTCATGCAGCCATATTCACTAAAGTTTCTATTGAAGCTCTTTTGTTTTAATCAAAAAGATAAACAATGGTGTTTATAAAAGGAAAACCAAAGGTTCATTTTTTATAACCTTAGTTGAGAAGCGTCCCAAATGCTTCACTAATTCCTTAATGAAATCACCTTGGATAATGTTGCATACATCTCTTCCTTCGCAATGTTCCAACATATTCCTTATATATGCTCATGCTAAGTTACCAAATACTCTTAGTTAACCATCATATTTCTTTCCAGCATATTTGATTTGGATCAAAGTAAACATATAGCAACTATATGCGTATCCATTCAACCAAATTTTGTACCATATTAAAAAATGGTTCAGATATAGAAGTGCCATGTTTCAGTCACACACTATTACATCGTCTCAATGTTCATACTTGCTTCACCCATTTGTCATCAAGTTGTCACTATGTATTAACCAATTTCAACTTGTGGTCTCCCCAATTAGTTTGCAAAGTAGTGTAATGTCCCACCCTATTCTGGCCAAATGTAATGTCCCCTTTTCTAGCCCATTACTTTATGATGTTTTGTTATCCCATTTTCCCTTGGTCCCGTAGGCTAAGCAGGACTTTGTAGGGATCGGAGTGAGAATTGGCCTAGGTAATTCAAGTTTCAGGCCAATCAAAGTAGTTTCAAAAGGGTTTCCAAATACTTATTATTTATAGTAAGTCAGCAGAGCTTAGAACTCTTGGCATTTCAGTGTTGGACTGGGAGCATCTCGCCGAGACCTTTCCAAAGAGCTATCACACATGATAATCTGAGTCCATCTGATCAGTAATTTTAATGCCTAAAGATTCAATGATTTATTAACTTAAGTTCATATTATTATATGTCACTTTATTATTATAAGAGCAATTTATTCATTTTAGTGGGAAAAAGGATATTTTAAAAGGGAAATAAAGAAACGGAGAAGGGAATGTGAAGAGTCACTAGGTTGTGCTTAAAAGAAGAAAGAGAGCTCACTTGCATTATGCTTGGATTATGTTTTGATTTTCTTCTCTTGGAAATTTGGAAGCTCACATTTCAGTTGGTTTGAGGACGGAAACCCTCGAGCTTGGAAGCATTGAACGAAAACTCATTGTTTGTTGGAGATATCACACAAGTATCTCACTTGTGCTTAAAATCTTTATTTCCTAATATCCAATCTGACTGTAGTTTTATGTGTTTATGATTGGATTTTGTTATTATATTGTTGAAGATTGAAATGCAATGATATTTCTAAGACTATTTTTATCTAAGTGTTTTCTATTATTTTGCTGGTTAATCTGAAATATATTGCATGAAATTATTTGTTTAAATTTTTGAGTAACTTTTGAAAAATTTGGGGAAAAATATCCGTTGGAGATATTATAGTGGTATCAAAGCTGATTTTCCTGCCAACTTATGAGGTTTCATCAAAAACAAAGTTAAAGATAAATTCTGTTATCCAAATTATCATTGTATTGACTGAGAAATTTTTAAGAGGAAATATATGAGATTCTTGAGATAATACGATTATCATGGAAATCTTGAAAGGGAGTATTTGGAATGTTCACGAAAACAGCTCGGCCTCCGTCTAAATATTTAATATATTAATAGACCAGTCAAAAGACGATTTAACATTGCGACTGTAGTATTGGAAAGCTGTGCCGTCTGGAATAATAATAGTTCCAACATTTTATAATATTGTTGGGTGCACTTGGTCTGATTTATAATATTTCTATGTTGAGACATCAATATTTCTGGGTGCGATTTTATTTGTGAATGCATTGTCAGCCTTCGAATAATTCGCATGGAGATAAATGTGGGTTTATATTTACATCTGCGGTAACGATAAAGTTTGGATATAATACTTCTGCAAAGCCCGTTTCGGTATTAAAACAGTGTTTATCAAATAGTTATCGGGCTATGCTTGTGGCGCAAATATGATATTAAATTTTGAATGATGGATTTCTTCTATAGTTTGGAACATTTGTGTTAAGGTTTGTGGGTTCCGATTAAGTGAAGAGTTTAATATTCGGGGCTATTTCTAAAGTATCGCATGGGAAATATTGGCCAAAATATAAAAAGGTTTTCCTGCAAAATATTGAACCTTGCGTGAGCGGAGTCTCTATATTGTACGACTGCAGACGGTGGAAGGATAAATATTAATAAACATCCACTTGGAATTATTACATGCACGGGGGAAGAAATATTAATATTTGAGAACAAATGTTTGCTCAAAAACTATAGACGGGAATTTACATTGCAAGCCGAAAATACCTTGCCGGCAAAATGAAACACCTTGCCCTGGAATAAATACGTAGTGCAGAGTCTTCTAGGTGCAGATATTGTGCCTTCACTGGGGTATTGTGTGTGTATCCAAGCTTGGTTTTATACCAACTTCTGTATAGTTTATGCTGTGCGAGATTCTAAGCTCAGAATTCTTTCAAGCCTTCCAAGAGATACAGTGGAAGAATATGAAGAATGGAGAAAATTAGCTATGACTCTCAAGTTACAATATCCCCAAGATTCAGAATTATTAACATCAATTCTTGGTGGACTAGTCTCGATGAGTTTGAATGAAGAAAACAAAAAGCACCAGAAGGAGATAATAGACACAGCAAATGAGATAATTGACAGTATTGATAGGGATGAAATCTGCATGCAAAGTGTTCGATAAAATAGCCATCCATAAGGATATGTGACTGTGCATGGATTCTTCATTTCTAGAACTGGACAGAGCTAAGGTTGCTATTCCTTACCTTGGCGTCAGCAGGAGAAGCTATCTCTGTTTGCTTTAAGAGATTATTGGTGGAACGTGACTGGGTGTTGAACACACAAATTGCATTTTGGGAGGAGTTGAACAAGCAGCGACATCTCTGTTAAAGCATTGAAAGCCGACAGTTTGTTTCATTGTGAAGGGCAGATACACATGGATGTGTTCATTTGGAGACACCGTTGGAATCATTTGCTGTGACTTCGAGTCCTTACTGGTTATTGCTGGTATTTGTACACTGTAGTCGTGCGTAATAAGGGACTTCTTTTGTAACAGTTGTGACCTCTGTCATCGCTAGCTAGTCTAAGTCATCAGGTTCTATGTGGTGAAGACCCTTTCCAGGTGCCATAACGTCATAATTTATTTCTCATATTTTCTAGTTATTCTTCTTATAAGTCTGTGACTTAAAGGTTTCATCTGGGATATGATTTTGTAAAGCTCATTGTTAGAATCGCATTATATGTGCATTTGGTGAATGGGTAACGTGTGGCATGAAATATATTGACTTTAAGTTCTTTTTCCTCGCATACTGAAATTGAGAGTATTCTATTCTTATTCATTAAGATTGCAAACCAGACATTATTATGAAATACTAAGAAGTTGCGGGGAAATCATTGAGCCCTTAGTCAAACCATCGCAGTTCAAAATTGCAGAATAGATCCTTGACAGTATTGATTTAGATTTTGAGGAAAAATTGCAATCAAATCTCAATTTCTGTGAAAAAGTTACAGTCAGATTCGAGAAGGGTCATTGGAGGTCCCCGAGTAGTATCTAGCCATGGGAAAGATACACAGTCTGGAAAAAGTCAAGAAAGATCTTGTTAAGATACAGCAACAGTTAGTCCAGAATTTGCAACCTGATAAGAGAACAACAGTACTCGGCATGTATGATGAGTATAACACACTTCCTCCATAGGTTCAGAAAGATTTAACCTTCTCTAGTTTCATGGATTTTCATCCAAAGCTACAGCACAAGACTTTGATGGCAAAGAAGCAGTACCATGAGTTGGCTCGAAATCTACTTGCACAATATAGGTGCAGAAATTTATATGAGGAGTTACCAACTGTCATTATTCAGCCCATAAGTGAACAAAAAATTAAACCATCAATTGGAGAAAAGCGTCTGGAAGTTGTTATTGAAACAGATGAATGTGAAACGTATACTGAACCAAAGCATGGAGAGACCAAAGAGGAGACAGCGAATGTAGAGGAATTGAACCCATTGAAGTTGCAGGTTACAGGTGGTACAAGTTTATGGATAGGTAGCTTGGAGGTGGAAATATCCTACGAGGCTGCCTACACTAGTGCACTTGATGGTATAATGTCCCCATTTTGAGCGTGCATTGGAGTTAGTGGATTTAGCCTATCATTGGGTCCTTGTAGGCTAATATTGGTGATTAGAGGACACCATTGTGGGTTTTGGCTCCGTTTTGAAGGACTTATTCTTTATAGTAAGCCAACATATGGTTCTATTGAACTCGGATGATTTAGAGGAGTTATATGATTCTCTCAGATTTTATTTCCGGCTTCCAGTTTGGACTCCAAGATTCCTGGAGGGAGCGTCTATTTTTTGTAAGTCACCATGTCAGGTTCATTCATCATCTTTCATCATCACGATCACTCTTGTGCTGTCAGATTTTGATTCTGATGCTTCCTCAGTTGTTTTCGCAAGATGGGTGAATTATGATTATTATTTAATTAAATCGGCTAAGGTTGCCATTTTTATTGGGAATGTATTCTGGGCATCTTAGTGTTATAGCTCGTTGGAACCGGGTTGAGAAGTTTTAAATCCTGAGCTCATAAAACAAGGACCCTATGTGTCAGAATAGCATTATTTTAATAAAAGGGTCATTTTCAGCATTAAAGTGAAGAGAAATATAATAGTTTATTATATTTCAAATGTGCACATAAAGCAAAGTTTTTGTAAGTGAAAAGTGTGTGAGAGAAGATATCTTTTATTATAAAAGCAATGCTTTGGGCAAAAAGCAATTCATTCAATGATATCTATTGTTTGCATTTTGTGAAGAAGTTTGGGAGAAGGGTTTGAGGGTTTGTTCTTGGTTTTGAAGAAATGAGGATCTTCAGAATTTCGCGCACTCTGAATTGGAATCCAATTGCCAATGAATTGTGTAGTGATTTCATTCCATACATGATGAATTAGGGAGTCTGTACAGCAATCCAGAAACCTGCGTTTTAATTCAAGGCTGCCATCCTTCATTGGCGTCGTTGGCTGCGTGAGGCACTTCCAAACAAGGGAGTTGGATTATATTTTAAATTGTTGGCGTTTTCTTCCAAGGGCTGCATCTAATGTGGCCAGGCAGCCACGTTTTCCTAGAGTTTGCAGTTAAGAGCCAGCTAGGCTCTTTACAGATGGGCATGTTGATAGGCCACATGAAGAAGTGTTCCAATCAGCCAATGATGAAGACTCCACATCTTATGTGAGTGTTGATGCTTATTTTGGTCCAAGTTTAATGGGCCCTACATATGACGTAAATTCTTCTTGTGATGGGGTTGTTTTTTACCATAGTGCTGCCCCTATGTCCTATACCCAGTTGGACATGGAAAATGGTATTCATGACATTGATATGTGTGATGAAATGTACTCCCCTACCTCATGTGTACTTGATTGATCACCTAATTTGGGAAATCAAATGAAAGAAACCGAGGATAAAATTATTGCATCTATATCATGTTTTGATGACATATATGGAAGGTTTGAAAAACACCTTTGGAAGGAGCAGTTGGAAGGGAAACAAAAGGAACTCAAAGAGTAGTTTTTGTAGTTGTTAGTTATCCAAGAAGGGCTGAAAATAATAAAATCAGATTATCTACATCTTCTCTCAAATCGTGATCATCTCCTTGATCTTGCACAGATTTATTTAGAGGCATTGAGGAAGAAGGAAGAAGAAGTAGACACATGTACCCATGAGCTTAGGAATGCTAAGGACAATGTGTGGTTGTTGATTGGCTCAGGGATTGTATCGTCCATTATGGGATGGAGGGTTGCCATCTTCAGAAGATGGGACTAGAAGCTGCAAGTATTCAACTTAGATGATTGTAGGAGATTATTTGCATGGACACCAGTCAGTTTTCCATCATACTGATATGTAACCGAGAGGATTGGTTACTTCTACATCACAGAGACTTCATAAAGATACATGATTACAGGGTGATTATGGTGTCAGTTGCTACAAGTTGGATTACTTGCAGAGTTAGCACATCCGTGAGAGTCTAGCTGAGGTTGGATGTAGTTGTGGAGTTGCAGATACCTTCAATGTTTTGTATCTCCTCAGTCAATGGATGTGAGAGTAATTTTTCTTTGGGACCCAAGTGTTGACAGAGTTAGCACTATAGTTTGGGTGGGTTCCAATGATTGGATTCACCACTTCTGGCATGGTAAAGATGAGATCAGAGTTGAGCAGTAGGAGTCTGATGATCTACGTGGCATGCTTCTATTCAAAGTTTGGGATTCCTTGGTTGCATCTGGATTACAGTCAGGGTTCATAGTTGAGCATTGTAGCGTGTTTAGTGCCCTGAGAGGATATTGGTTTCTTGGACATGTTCTGATTTTGATGGTTTATATAGTTGTCATGATGTTTGTCCTTGCGCAATTGCGGAAGGTGAGTTGGGTCAGCTTTCTAAGTTGCTTTCTTTTGAGATGTTCACTCCTGCAATACATACTGTTGGATTAATCCATTTCCAGCATGGCGACGTGGTGATTGTGTCATTTAGGAAGGTATTATCAAGTCCATTGGCGCGGGTATTACAGGAGTTGGTTGGTGATATCAGGGACATTACACAGGCCTTCTCTTGGGATCTAGGTGGAGCATTCCCATGGGTGGTTATGTATCAAGGAACTGGTTGGAGAGATTTGTTGCGTCCTTTTCTTGATAGAGGTGTTAGCAATATGAGTTGTCATTAGTGTATTTCACAAAACCCATTCCCACCGGTAAAGGATCACCCGTCACTCACATTACTTTGAAGACACCGGTAGATAAAGAACAGAATGTTTGCACCGATTGACTATTTCAATAGATACACCGGCAGACCGAAAAGAACTCAAAATCGGTCTTATGAGGCATACAGGGGCAAACCGGGTATAAGGGTATACCGGTCTAACTGCAAGATAGATCTAATCCGGACTTTACGGATCAGTTTAAGTTAAAAGCCTGATTATACGGGACATCCATCGCTCAGAGGTGGAGTTAACTTTTCAACAAAAGTTAGTTTTAATTCTACGAATGATCTCAAGGTAAACTCCAGATCACAATGCATAGCCTCTGTGTGTTGCATGATTTATGGTTAAGTTTATTCCCTAGCGGTTCTATGAGTAAAGAGGTTCACTTTTGTATAAATATAGGTCATAGGACGCAAGATATGTTGTTGCTGTTGTTGATAGTTGGAAATTGCACAAAGCAGAGGAGAGATATCTTCTGAGGAGTGCTACAGGCACAGAGGTGAAGTAAGAAAGAAAAGTCAATAGCCAGGGAAACCGAGGAAGAGATCTACAGGTATGATCTAATCAGACAATCAGTGTCACAATAGATCGCTGCTTTCATAAAGTATTAAAAGCATATTGAAATCCTTCTATCAGGGTGAACCTAGTCGGTTTGTTGTAAAAATCCTCTAACAGGGTAACATCTGTGTTGATGTTCAAAGTCCTGTAACCAGACAACTCTTAACAAAGTTTAGGTCTTAACCAATCTTTTGTAAAATCTCATAATCGGGTAGCACCTTAACCAGTGCTTTGTAAGCTCCTAATAGGGCGCCTTCATTTGATACTAGTGAAGTTGTGAGCTCTATCTCACTGTGGTTTTTTCTTTCTAACCGAGGGTTTCCACGTATAAATACCTGTGTTAATCTGTGTGATTCTGTTTATGCCTGTGAATGATTGTTATATTTTGTTCATCTATAAGGATAGGAACAAGGAAAGAGAATTATCTAAATAAAAGTGCATTTACTGATTCACCCCCCCCTCTCAGTAACCGGTAAGCACTAATAAGAGGTTGGCATAATGTTGAGCTCCTACCACCACTTGACATTATAGGCGTATGTGATTACAGCTGGAGAGACATTCTCAGTTGGATTGAGGGTGCTCTCCTACATGATAGCAGCACATGGCAAGTTGACTCGACTTATTATGCACATGGGGTGATTTGGGATCCTAGCATTCAGTCAATTGGTGCATTGATTCATGATGAGTTGCTTCACAACTCCGCGGTTGGAAATGTTTATACTAGTGTAGCGCAATAGTTTGGTAGAGCAGCATTCTTGAGATTGATATGGGATCCAGGCATTTGGTTTCAACATGCAAGTGCAGATTGCTCGAGGGAAAGCAATCTTTGGGAAGGGAGGACTGTAATGTCCCCTTTTCTATCCCATTACTTTATGATGTTTCGTTAGCCCCTTTTTCCTTGGTCCCGTGGGCTAACCAGGACTTTGTAGGGATCGAAGTGAAAATTGGCCTAAGTAATTCCAATTTCAAGCCAATCATAGTAGTTCTCTCGTAGGTTTGAAAATACCAAGCTAGCAACCACTTAGGACACTCAAAAATTTATTTGTAGCACCTTTGAATTTGTCTTCTTCAATCTGAACACTGTCCCAACCAAGTTTGTTTCCCTAGGTGCCAAGAAAGGGCAAAAATAGTCCTTCAAAAACTAGGCTCTTTCTCCTTGGAATCCAATGCCCTAGAGGTGAGTTGTATGGATTCTTGTAGACAACTGTTTGTTGATAAAGATCACCTATGTTCCTGAAAACACATCAAAAGACCTTCACTGCCTAAGAGAAACTTGCAAATAGCACCAACTATCGATGAGAGTGGACTCCTCCAAGCTCCCAAATGATGCCAAGATAGGTCAGCCTAGCAAGGAAGTAGCTCACTCAGAAATGTCTGCAAAAAGACTACAAAACAAACTTCTAGCACAAATGAAACCCCTGAAACAAAATATTCTTCCACACCGTTGGTAGATCTTACACTACAAATGTGATGACTTGTGAAGATTTTTGTCTCCACAAGCTGCTCCAAATTTACTGCTCAAATGAAACCTTTGAAATAGAATTTCCTTCCACACCCTTGGTAGATATTTCACTACTACGGATGTGATAACTTGTGAAGGTTTCCATCTCCGCAAGCTACACCAAAACCTTAGGCTTAGCCAAGCTCCTCACAAGAGACAAAGAGAAAATAATCACCAAAACCTATTCCTAAAATACCTTCAAGTTGCCTTTAAAAGCCTCCTATCCGTACACCCTAATTAAAGTTTTCTTCTCTTCCCAACACGTCTTTAGGGTTTCTCACTTAAATCTGATCTAATTCACTTTTTTATTATTTCCAAGTTAAGTGTAGCAGCCCACAAGTAAAGTGACTTTTCTTTTCTTTTGTTTAATTATTGAGTCACTTTGATTTATTTCTCCTCAAAAGACACCCAACTCATAGCTCCTCTTTCTCTTTGATATCATAAGTAAGTTTTTCTTGAGAGAGTATTACTTAGGCGAATGTATTGTTTAAACTTGGCAACTTAAAATATCACAAAGTAGTGACTAATACCTCCTATTTCGATCTAGCAAGCTATCGGAAGCAAGAGGGAACCAACCAATTCATGGACCCTCTATCCATCCTATTAGTTTACGAGCACTTGGTGATAGATTAAACCTGATTAACTAATGTTAGTTAAGAAGGGGACATTACAATGTGACACTATGGTGAATCGGGATTTGAGGTTTCAATGTCTATATGCAAATTGGTTGGAAAAGTTTAGTAATACTAGGAATTTGAGGTTGTAGTGCATTGCTAGTTTGTGATTTGGTGGAGTTCAAGAAAAGTTTGTAATCCCAACAAAGGTGAAATTTAATTCCTTGACTTAGAAAAAATAATCAGCCCAAAATTAGTGATTTCTTGACAAGTTCACTAATACCAATGCACTTCAACAAGACCATTCCTACACACATCCAATTATTCTAGACACAAAAAAAGCAAGTTTAGCATTAAAAGTTGAACGACCTAAAAGGTAGTGCAACTCCAACTTGATCCTCATTAACCAAGAACGTGGAAACTAAAACCAAAGTTAAGAATAGAAAATAAAAACACGGTTCCCTGATTTTTAAAGAATTGGAGTACGTTGTGGATGCCACATTATCATTACTACTATCTTGGAATACTATATATCATAGAAGCACATATCTTTAATTTCTTGTGATTTTTCCTACTAAATCTTTAATCATTGCCTCTACCATAAATTGCCAAAAAAGTCACAAGAATCAAATTTATTAGGTCACCACATTTCTGCTGGTTTTATGACCAATTTTTCATCTGATTTACTAACAATAAAATGCACTATGTGCAATTCCTTGATAAGTAATTGCAAGTTTTCTGCACTTATATCACCATTTTGGTCAAAAAAATCTAGGTTTCGGATTTTTTTTCTCATTCAGGCTGATTTTTTCTGATTTTCTACCTAATCCTAATCTAGCCCAATTTTAACCCAATATATTGAAAATATATTTATGTTTTGGTATACCAAGAAATTTCCATTTGCTTCTTAACTACCCAACTCATATATGCTCATAGTGACTTGCAAAATAACGTAAACACATTTTTAGTTGCATTTTGCACCTCAAATCAAAGAAGCCTTAACTTGCACACTACAATTTCCTCAATAGCATGAACAATTATAATTAATAGTATTTTACAGCTCAAGTCAAATAATTTTTAAAGTGCACACGACAATCTTCTCAACAGCATTAACAATTATAATCAATGGCATTTTAATTTTTATAACTCAAGTCAAAGAAGTTCTAAATTGTGTGCTACAATCTCCTCACCAGCAAAAGAACTACAATTTATAATATTGCAAAGACTCAAATGAAATGCATGTAAGGGTAACTTTATAATCTGAAACAGAAGAAAGTCACTTATACTTACCGGGAGCCAAAATGTTGATACAAAAACTATAACTGCAATGACTGAGATACAAAGACATGGCAAAAGATATGGGAACCTGCACATTTTGAGGCACATTCATATGCATACTATAGCCATTTAAAACATAATAATATGAAAATCAGAATTATTATTATGTTAATGTCCTAAGGTGATCACAAGCAGGTCAGAGGATTATTCGGTCAGATTATAATATACTGAGATAATTCAAATTTTTTGAAAAATACCTTCCAAATAAAGATTTCTTTGAGAATATATTTGGATATTTGTCTGCTGGCTGTCCCAAAAACAGAAAAATATCAACATGTGAGGAACTTTAACATGTAGAATTGAGAGAATAATGAAGAACAGAATATACAATAATATTGCAGTGGAAGATTAGAGAGATAAAATGTTGTCCCAGGAAAAAGGTGCAATGTATATGACAAGCATTTGTTTATATGAAAAGGTATGCTAAAAACAATCTACAGTGGATATAAAACTGTATTAACAATATGAAATCTGAAAAGGCAAATGGTGGGTATTACATAAAACTGAAGCCAAGAATTAAAATAATTATTGAGATCTATTTGAAGATGCAGAGTTAACAAGAACAGCACGTATCAAGTGGTCATTTAGATGAACTTCTAAGCAGTTTTTTGAATTCATAAGAAGGAACCTTCAGATGTTGTATCACCTGAACATTTTGTAGGTCATCTTTTGCCCTACCATGTCTTCTTTCATTTGGCTTATCTTATTCCATGAGGTAGGAAACCCAAGGGATCTTGATTTTTGAGAGTTCAGTGGCTATGCCTTCCTGTAATGTCCCATTTTTGGAACATTAGAAGTCAATTAAATAATTAAGTTTTAAGTTGTCAAGATATATCCAACTTAATGACAACTTAATTTAATTATTTAATAAAGTAGTAAAATGACTTTAATGGAGCTTAGCGAAAAATTAATAAAGTCATTTTAATTTAAAGAGGGGAAATAAAGGTACAAAGAAAAGGAATATCAAAAGGCAGACAAAGGGAAAACGAAGAGTCACAGGGATGTGTTATAAAAGAACATTGAGAGGCTCATTTTGGACATGCTTGGTTATTGTTTTCTCTTGGAGAATTTGGGGAAGCTTTGGCTTTCAGTTTTGAAAATCTAAGGATAGAAACCTTCAGGATTTATCAATGAATTGGACGGAAACCCAATTCATCTTTCGAGGTGGATTCACGACAGTGTTCACAGTTGGGCAAATTTGTGAAATCTTCATCTAAAGATAAACTTGTAATAATAGAGGTATTTCATATCTATCTGAAAAATAAGGTTGTAATAATTTATCTTCATATTTAATTTTAGACCTCTATTTCAGTCTGATATTATGATTTTCAATATAATCTCTTGGATAGATAGAAAATCAATTGCATGCAAATTGTTTGTTAAAATTTATGTAGAACATTTAGTAAAAATCTGGAGCAAATATCTATAGGAGATATTTTAGTGGTATTAGAGCAATGTATCCTGCCAGCCTGTGAGGGTTTATGAATAACAAAGAAGTGCAGCTTGGTTGCTTGGTTGGGTTTTGGTATATATTGGAATACTTATATATATCTTCTTTCTACACAATGGAAGCCATATGAAGAGTGTTTAAGGAAGTAAATATTTTACATGCTATTTGCCTTCCTATTGTTTAATAAAAATTGGTTTAAATGAAGTTTGAGGAGCATAATTTAATATTTGAGAATGGCTTTTTAGAAGAGGAGTCAGGCTCTTTTGATAAATGAATTCATAGCATATGTTAGACTTTGGAAAAGAAAATCATTATATTCGCAAATATTTTGTGAAGTCATTTAACCTCTCCGCATGAGAAGTATTCAAGTGAGGGATTAATATTTGCCAATTTTAAATAAGAAAATGAGTTGTCTTTGTAAGAGCTTCATATATTTCTAATACATTCGGCTTCCTTACAATTGAAAATATATTGACGTGAATGCCTAAGTTCATTACTAGCAATTATTAATGTTTGGTGACTATATTTTGACATCTTGAGCTGAGTGTGGGGGTCGCCGAATATAAAGAGAAGTGCATTGTGTTATGGGCATTGGAATATTTTATCACATGGTAAAGTTTGAAGATACTAACAATATTTTAATTGCCCTGGATGTATATAGCTAAAGTTCGGAGTGATTCTTCGAAGGCTTAATGTTTGATGTTTAATGCCTTAAAAATTTATTTGAGCCCATACATCAGATACAAGGGCCAAACATTTACAAATAAAGCTTCCCTATTGGCTATAACTTAGATGGCATGAATATTTAAGTCGTGGTTTCTCCTTGCAATTCGACGCTGAGGAAATATAATCCGCTGATAGCTAAATTTATTCTTAGAATATTTTCAAGGGCTAGGGTAGTCGCAAGAAGCCAGTCCCTTGACCTTCTTAGTTGTATGTTTCCTGGCTAGTGTCGTGAATGGAAAAAACATTTCCGTGAGATGAGTAGTGTTTAAAGAAATTGGATGCCCTGATAAAGTCAAGTTTTATGCGAGTTCAGCTACTGTTGCAATATAGTAACAAGCTAGTGCTAACATGAGGAAAATCTCGAGCCTCACCTTCACCAATGGCAGCCACAATGAACTAGCAATTGATTCATTTCATAATGCATAAGGACAGGTTCAAGAGAGACGTGGCATAGACTTGGTTTGATCAACACTATGATATCTATGATATTTGAGGCTGCAACTCTTGGTCAAAATAATGGATTGTGAACTTTTTTTTAGTTTCAAGATATCAAGCTATGAAATTAATGAATGTAATTACAACTGTGGATTCCAGACTGTTGTTTTTTTTATTCCAAGTCAGAAATTTTCAATACTACATTCCATTTTATTTGTGAACTTATGTAATGTCCCCATTCTAGCCCATCAATTCATGATATGTCGTTAACCCATTTTGCTTTGGTTTCATGGACTAAGTAGGACTTTATAGGGATTAGAGTGAGATTTGGCCAAGGCAATTACAGTTTCAAGCCAATCAGAGTTGATTCAGTCAAATTTCCAAATACTTACTATTTATAGTAAGTCAGCAGTGGGCTCAGGGATTTTGGCATTTCAGTATTGGACTTGGAGCGTCTCGCCGAAACCTTTCCAATGAGCTATCACACATGGTTTTCTGAGTCCAATTGATAATTTATTTTAATGCCTGAAGATTAAATAGTTTATTAATAAAGTGACTATTAAATTAAAGTACATTTTATTATAAGTTACTTTATTATTAAAAGAACATTTTATTCACTTAAGTGGGAAATGATATTTTAAAGGGAAAAGTTATTTATCCCACATTCACGGGTCGATTGAGGAATCTCTAAGAAAAAGTTATAAAATAAAGTGAAGTGCTCATTCTTTAGCATGCTTGGATATTGAAGAAATTGGTGAAATATTAGAGATTTTCTCTCTAGAACTTGGAAGACGAAATCCCTCTATGCTGGTATTCTTCTCATTGTTGCAAGATGCAATCAGGGGTATTTATGTGAGCATTCAAGGTAATATCTATAGGTTGATCTGCTTGTTTAATTAGAAGTAATTTGCAAATACCTAGGGTTTGTTTTGGAAGATTCAAAGCTGTAGTTCAAATTCCATTGATGATTGTGCATTAAAATATGTTGGCCAACCCATTTGAGGACTGGAAACACACTTTGCTGAGTACATATGTTCACTAGAGGGGTCGTACAAGCATAGGGCTGATTGTACTACCATTAGTCTATTGCTCCTCTCCATGTTGTCCTTGATGCCAAACACACTAATTGGTCAGTATGGGCATCATGTTTACTTTTGGTAAATACTTGGTTGCATTTATCATTTGGTTCATTAAGTTCAGCATGCACATTCAGTTCATCAAGGTAATGGATACTTGTTGTGGATACATAACAGGTTGATCAGTTTGGTGCTAAATTTGGTCAGTGACACTTGATTGGCAATGATCAGGATACACTTGGTAAATTTGTATTCAATTTGATTGGTTGGTTGATGATCTTGATGGTCCTACTTAATGACATAGTTGTTGATAACATAATTGATAGTGTAACCGTTTGCACCTACATAACAGTGAACATTCACTGATATTCATATTGAAAGGTTTTTTATATTAGTTACAGCATTGTGGCATCTTCAAAGATAGTAATCGGGTATTCAGTTTGATAAGTATCATAGTGACATAAGGTATTTATATAATGGCCATTTACCATGAGTTGATTACACTTGTTCTAATCACTATAGTGCTGACATGGAGTTTGTAAATACATTTCAAATGGAAGAGGGAACTTATCCCATCTTGGTCAGTTAAAAGTTTTAAGGCTATTACTTTGGTTTCTTTGAACACTCTTATTAAAAGAGCACATTCCATTTATGTGACTAGGAGCATGTTGGCCAAATACGTTGCAACTCCATTTCTATTTGACAAAGTCACTATATATTATTGTTTATATAGGCTTTTTATGGGAGACTTATTCATATGATCATTGCCAGCCTAAGGTAAATGGTTATTGTTTATTACACAACTCCCATCAAAATTCATTTCATGGATATAAAACAAGTTTGGCATGTTATGTTTTATATAAAAAAAGGCAAAAGCATGTTTTTGAAACTTTATTCGAAGTATGACTCAGATAGGGCACACTTGCGCAACAGTTAAGTTTCTTAGTTCAAGGAAGAAACAGTAAATAATTTTGACAGTATGATGAGCCACTTTCAACGGGAAGGAGATCAGAGATGTATCTGGTTCTGGTATGACAATTTTTTTAAAGACCTTCAGAAAATGATGACAGGTGTTCTGACCACTTTTATCTGCCTCTGTTTTGATCATTCTTGTTTATCATAATGTTTAGTTACAACTGCTTTTGTAGTCGTTTTTTGTTTAAGATCACTATTAAGGGTTTGATTTTTGTTATTATCTAGATATTTACCAGAGTCATTCATTCTTTTGTCAAGTTTATGATATGTTTGTAACCCTAGTCATATTTTGTTAAAGTTGTTAGGGTTCGGGTGTTAACAGCAATAATGTTTTGACACATGTTTTTACTGAAGGTGAAAAACTTCTGTTAAACCCTAGTTTGTATTTGAAACAGATATATTGTTTATCCCTCACAACCAATCTTTTTAACTCCATTCAAGAGTACTCAGGTTCTTTACATCAGTTAAACTATTTTCTTGTTCAATGTCAAGTTTCTTGATTAAGGGGCATATTCTGTTAACCCTAGTAAAAGGCTCTCGGGTTGTTTTGAGTCCTATTTGTTTTTGTCTAAACTCATGTTACTATTCATATCATTCTGTGTTTAAGGGTTTGTTTAGACTCATTGGTTACTATGTTTCTGTTATGGGTAAATTGTGATAGTTGGAGACAAGTTTTTCACATTTCATTAGAGGTATTTTGATTATGACAATCAGTTTTCGTCACATAATTATCACACATGTATAAGGTGTAAAGACAGTTGCGATAACTTGCAAATCAGTTTTTGAAAGGACGGTTCTATTTTAGTTTATCAGTTTGGAACATTATCTAAACATGGTATTAATGACATCTTCAGTGTACAGAGAGAGATATTGAATCTACATGAAATATTCTTTGTTTTTGTTGTGCACATCAGTTATATGATCAAAAATCTTTGATTGAGGTTATAGCTTTCCTAATCTCATATGATGCACTATTTGATACAAAGCAGTATTTGTATCCAATGATGTATTGTATTGGATCATGATCACTATACTTAATCAGATTTTTTGACTCTGTATGAATCAAATATTGTATTGTGAAAGTGATGGTATAAAGCTAGCAGGGCACATTGTTAGTGAGACACAGTGTAAGTGAGGCACATTGCTTTGCAAGTGAGACATACCAGCCAATGAGACATTTGTATTGGTCAGTGAGGCATTGTAAAAGATTATTTCTGATAAGCCAGTGAAGCATTTTGAAAAGGAAATTAGAAAAACAAAATGAAAGAAAGAATACAATGAAAGAGGGTAGAAACTATTGGGTGGATATTTTGCAACCGACAGTTTTGGAAAAAAATTCAGTTACAAAATAGTGATACCGGCCACAGCGTACGAGACAATATTTCTCCTACCTTAAAGGGAAGGCTCCCCCTTCTCACCGTTCCTTGGATCAACTCAAGGTAAGCAAGAAGTTAAGAGATTATCAAATAGGGTGTTACAAATATTCCTTCTTATCTTTCAAGAAGGAATCCACTTACCCAAAGAACGAGTAATGGGCAAAGCTTTAATCTCTAAACTACACTTTTATCTAAAAGCTAGAAACAGTGATACCAATAAACCAACACCAACTCACAGACTGATTGAAAAGCATACCGGCTTGGCTCTAAGACCTATTTATCTATTCTATAAGAAACACCTCTACCATTGGGGCACACAGACTTCCAGAAGTAGAGACTTTCTAACCATTCTAACCGTGCATTAAAATAAGATGGTAATATAACCTACAGTCACAGCTTCTAGTTTTATATTACCACAAACGCTCCCAGTCACGGGCTTCGGCACCGATTGTTTCTAATTTTCAAATTGCTCTTAACAAGACAAAAGAATCACATAAATAAAAAAACAGTAAAACCAAATTGCAGTCACAGCTTCCAATTTGATTCACCACAATTGCACTCAGTCACAGCTTTAGCTCCAATTGTTTCTTTCTATTTATTTTTCTCTAAAATGGTACTACACAATCACAGTTATGCTTGCACAAGTTTGGCAGAGCTCTCTTGCATAAAATAAAGATGAAATTTACAATGAGGGCTCATTCCTTTTATAGGGAAGGGAATGAGAAAAAAGGAGGAAAAAAATGGAAGCAACTCAACCACTTTGACCAAGTCTAACTAGGTGAGAAGAATTATTGGATTACATGTCATAAGGACATGCAATCGAATTTACATGTAATTGCATTGCATGCATTTCATCTTCTCCAATCTACAAAGCATGAAAACTAAAATAGAAAGATGAAGAAATGAGAATTAATCCTTGAAATTATCAAAGAAAGCCTTATATTTGGCTATACAATCATGAATAAGAGGAAGATCTGAAATCTTCATGGTCTCTGAAATAACTTCAATTATGATTGCACCCGTATGTGCTGAGTTCACAATTTTGTAATAATTTCCTCTTTAGTGAAGAGGTTATCATCTCTGGTAGGAACCTTGCATCTTATTTGTCTAAGATTGCTGGTGATGTCCACTTCTACTGCTTGATAGCTCTCCAGATCCCCTTGTAGCTTTGCCAAAAGCTTTTCCAGACTTTGTCGAGTCTTTGCAAGAAATCAATCATGTCAACATACCCAATTCTGTATCTCAAATTTGACCAAGAGTTGATGAAACAAGTGAGGCTGTGGTATGAGCCAGTGCTTTGTCATATTTTTCCTTTGACTTTTGATGGTGCTGACATATCCTGTGCTACAACATGGAAATTCAAAAGAGTAGATACATCATCTGAGGAGATTAGATCCATGAAAGGGTTAGGCTTTGGTTTGTAATGATAGATCTATGAAAAACAAGGTATTCGGAGTATTGTTTAGATACTCATAGAACACACATGTTGGCTGGAAATGAAAATAATGGCACATGTATATGGATAAAAGGAGCAAAATCGGACTTGTGAAGGTGGATTGCATGTGGGCTTTGTTTGTATGGACAAGAATGCAAGTTGAAAGCACATAGAAATATGTAAATTGTAATTTTGGTATTTAATAGAGTGACCTTTTACCAAAATCGGACTCTTGAGAGGTGATTACATGTAATGGAGAATTTTATTTTTATTTTTTTACATGTAATGGGCTTGGGAGAATACAACTACATGTGTTGGAAAGTAAAAGATGAATTAGCATGGATGGATGCACTTGCATTCTTGAGGAAATGACTTCATCTTTCTTCAAAAAACAAACAACAAACAAGCAAGAAAACAAGAAAGAAAAACACAAAAACATACCTCTTGCTATTGACCCAAACATGTTAAAAAACTTGAAACGAATCTCCACATGCAATTTCATTTTTGAGTAAAAGATGATTTTATGCATTGAAAAATGAAGGATTTTAACTTATTTAAACACACAAAAAGCATAATACATGGGCTGCATTTGAACAAATGGAAACAAATGAGCCATAAAATGCAACATCGTAGGATAAATAAGAGAAAAACAAATACATATACTTACTTGGAAGCCAATGAGACAAAAATGGGAGAAAGAGAAGTTGAAATGTCTTTGTCTTCTCCAAAAACGGATTCTAGAGATGTATTTGCATCCAACCACTCAAAGATCTTTGACCATTTCCAAGATTCAAACTTGCTGGACATTTTTGGTGAAAATACACACAAAATGATGCATTTGCATCAATCATTTTGAGCTGAGAATGCAAGAAATTTGTTCTTGGATGAAGAACACATGCATATGGAAGTAAAATGGGTTCTCTAGATGCAAATGCATGGATTCTTTTGCATAGAAAAACTTAGAAATGCATCCTAGAGTAAAAACACAGCCTCTAGATGCATTTGCATTCAAACTTTTGGAAGTATTTTGCATATGAATGAAGATCTCCAGAAAAACGCACCTTATACATGTAAATGCATATGTTATTTTTGAATTTTTTGACTTAAACAAGCCCAGCAAACAAAAACGGATTGAAAACATGCAAAGTCATGCCACGTTTTTGGTTAAAAATGATGCCCTGGGTCAAAACGCACTCTTCACATGCATAAACATGTCACATTTTTGGCTTGTATTGGACATGCAAAGCAAAAACGGGTTCTCTTCATGCATTTACATGAGTTATTTCTCATATGTTTGACCAAGGAAGAGCATTCCCAGCCAAAACAGGTTCTCTATGTGCATGTGCATGTATTATTTTTGAATGGAAAACATGTAAAGTTCATTCCCAGCCAAAACAGGTTCTCTATGTGCATGTGCATGTATTATTTTTGAATGGAAAACATGTAAAGTTCATTCCCAGCCAAAAACGGGTTCTCTTCATGCATTCGCATGTCATACTTTTGGTCTAAAACTCACCTTCCAAGCAAAAACAGGTTCTCTACATGCAAAGACATGTTTTATTTTTCAATGCATTTGTAAGGATAAGTCTTTTACATGCAAAGTGGACTCTTAGGAGGCCATTACATGTATTCAAAACTTGCATATACATGTTTTAAAACAAAACTCACTCTAGAGATGCATATACATGTTTTATTTTTTAACTTTTAAAACACTTAAAAGCATCCCAAGAGTAAAAACACTCTCTAGAGGCATTTGCATGTAGAGTAAAACATGTTGAAGCCATTTACATGTAAAGTGGAGTCTCTAGATGTAAATGCATGTTTTATTTTTTAAACTTTATATGCAAAGTGGAGTCTCTAGATGCATTTGCATAAAAAGTAAGAATTTGATAACATGTTGCTATACACAACTTAAGTGATTATTTAAGCACATGTCTATTTAAAATGTTAAGTGAAATATTACTTTAAGGGTCCAAAATAACTATTAACACAAAATATAAAACATATAATGTGCAAATGTTATTTTATAAAGTAATATTTAACTTATATGTTATTTAAAACATAAAGTAAAACTCAACATTTAAATAGAATGATAAAGTAATATATAAAAAACAACTCAATGTAAAAATATATCATAAAGTGCACTTTAATCACTCAAGTTAAAAATTTAAGTGATAAAGTAACTCAAAAACATAACATAAAGTCATTAAATGTTATATTTTTCAAAAAGTGCAACTCAACTATAGAAAATAACATCTATTTTTTAAATATGCAGTTGAGCTTGGAAAGTCCACTTTTTGAGCACTTAAATGATCATATCTTTTGACTGAAAGGTCTGATCAACGCCTACGATAGATCGAATCGAAGGAAAAACCAAAAGCAAGAGATTGGACGAAACAAAAAGACCAAAGGCAAGCAAAAACACACCAAAGGACGCCGAAGGATTCAAAAATCAAGTATAGGAAGACAATGAAAAAACGAAAAAGACTTGACGAAAACATTCACCATAAAGATTCACTAATCACATTGAGATCAACTGATCGATCAAAATTAGCTAATTAAAATAGTGAATCATCGTAGAGAAACATGAAACTAAGTTCAAAAGTTTCGTACTGTTACCTACATTTTGTGGTAACAAAATGCAGGACAACAGAAACCAAGCCAAAAAATAACATGACACAAACCAATAAAAGCAAAATCCAGTTTGGCTGAAAAGTGCTCCAGTTCAACTAAAAAAGCTCATGTCCCCTTTTGCCTTGGTCTCGTGGGCTAACCAAGACTTTACGGGGATCAGAGAGAGATTTGGCCTAGGCAATTCCAGTTTCAAGCCAATCGAAGTTGATAAAGTAGAGTTTCCAAATACTTATTATTTATAGTAAGTCGGCAGTGGGCTCAGTGATTTTGGCATTTTAGTATTGGACTTGGAGCGTCTCACCGAGACCTTTCCAATGAGCTATCACACATGGTTTTTCGAGTCCGATTGATAATTTATTTTATTAAATAATTTATTAATTAAGTGACTATTAAATTAAAGTACATTTTATTATAAGTCATTTTATTATTAAAAGAACATTTTATTTACTTAAGTGGGAAATGATATTTTAAAGGGAAAATTTATTTATCCAACATTCACAATTCGATTGAAGAATCTCTAAAAAGAAGTTATAAAATAAAGTGAAGTGCTCATTCTTCAGCATGCTTGGATATTGAAGAAATTGGTGAAATATTGAAGATTTTCTCTCTAGAGCTTGGAGGATGAAATCCCTATATGTTGGCATTCTTCTTGCTGTTGCAAGATACAGTCAGGGGAATTTATGTGAGCATTGAAGGTAATATCTATTGGTTGAGCTGCTTGCTTAATTAGAAGTGATTTGCAAATACCTAGGGTTTGTTTTGGAAGATTTGTAGTTCCAATTCCATAGATAATTGTGCATTAAAATATGTTGGCCAACCCATTTGAGGACTGAAACACAATTTGTTGAGTATATATGTTCACTAGAGGGGCCGTACAAGAATAAGGCTGACTGTACTAGCACTAGTCAAGTTGTACTAGCTGGAAAACACCTACAACGGACTGATATAGTCTGAGAATCACCTGGAAAGGGATCATACAAGGCTGGATGTAATGTCCCTATTTTTCAGGCTCTTGGGATTAGCCTATCATGTGACCCTCATAGGCTAATGAGGATGGA
Source organism: Chamaecyparis obtusa (assembly GCA_027943335.1). Classification (NCBI taxonomy): domain Eukaryota; kingdom Viridiplantae; phylum Streptophyta; class Pinopsida; order Cupressales; family Cupressaceae; genus Chamaecyparis; species Chamaecyparis obtusa. Next base: position 1,870,873 of record BSBK01003050.1, on the reverse strand, counting down.
TAGAGGGTCTCTTTCAGTGGGCATCTACTTCAAGATTCAGTATGCTTTGGTTTGGCTTTCGTTTGGCATCATTCGGACTTCATTTGCTATAGTTTTGCCACGTTTACTATTTATAGTAAGTTTGATGTTGTTTGAGAAGGACCCTTTCTATTTTTGGAAAGTGCATTTGGTCACATGGGGAAATAATAGGTGTGACTCATATTTCAGACATCATATTAAAAGGATCAGTATTTTGAGAGTTATTATTATTTTGGTGGCCAAATTATTATTAAATCATTAAATGGCTTATTATAAAGTTATAATTTAACTTTATAATTTCACTTAAGTTGAGGGTTGAGTCATCATGGAAAGGGGCCATTTATTTAATTAATTCATGGAAGCCTAAGCCAAAGTATTATTTTAAAGTATTGGAATAAATGAATTATTAAAAGGAAAAGTATATTTATTTATCCCACATTGGTAAGAATTGTGTTTGAGCTCTCACAAGAAAGAATAAAAAGGGATTTGAGAGCTCATTCTAAGATATTCATTGTTGATTTGATAAAATTTATAAAGTCTCTTGGCTGTGAGAAACCGGCTAGGGTTTTGAGAACTGATTCCTCTTCTGGCAATTTGAGCCATCACAGATTGGTGGTGAATTTTGCAGTTGCTGATTCTGAATTAAATCCAGTGTTGATGTATATTGGATTTATGTGAAATTTACTCTACAGGCAAATGATGTGTTCTCATGGATTCTAAATTTGTTTTTTGCTGAGGTTTTGGAAATTGTTGAAGTTTGTTGTGGAATTGAGTTTGATAATTCATCATATCGGAAATCTGGAATAGCAAGTTGGAGGCTGATATATCTCTTTCTTGATAAATCGTAAGTATTGAAATAGAGGAGGATTTTCATATTTAATTAATGGCTATGTATTCTTTCATGTTGCGGCTACATACATAGTGGGAGGTGTCATATGGGACAGCGAATTCACTGTATAACTGCCAGCGTCAACCCAGATTATTGCACGTGAGTTTGTAAGGGTTTGTAACAACAATTTTCGGTCACGTGGTTACCTTGGCAGGGTTGTTTGGCCATTTCCTTGAGACGGCTTTCAGTCTGGGCCAGTCAATGTAATGCTGGGAGCAGACGTGTTGTATTTCATAGGGAGGCAGCCATAAATTGGAGATCGTGACAGCCAAAGGGAAGAATTGCGGAATACAGGTGCCATGGAATTTAATGATATATGATTTTTACATAAATTCGTTTGAAAATAAGATTTCAAATAGTGAATGTTTATTCAAAATGTTAATTGTCTGAATTTGATAATTAAATTTGATGAATGTGCCATCAGAAATTGCTTTGCCTAAATATTATTAAAAAAAAGTTGCAGTTGTTTCCACAATTATTAATAAACCTTCAGGAAGAGCCAATTCGGTTCATCACAATGGTACTAGAGCATTTTTCCTGCCATCCTGTGGGGTCTGGATTCATTTATTTTCTAAAGTATTTTAAAAGTGACCACCACTTCCATTTTTTCTAGCTATGGATAAATACAGGAGATTCAGTTCTAGAAGTCGTCATAGCAATAAGGGAAATAGAGCGGAATTAAATGCTTTAGTAGAAAGCATGGAGAGACTTAGACTGCATCAGCAGAGATTGACAGAGAGTTTGTCGGATCCAGTTACAGTAGATAGGGCAGCGAGATATATGGTCTCTACCTTTAGAAGGTCGTCATCTAGTTTACAGGGGAGAAGGCTGGAGTTTTCTCTGACAATAGTCCATGATGCTAATGTTCCTACATCTAGTTCAGCACCTACTATTCCCATCCGCAGTGGTGGTGATGGATTTATTACACAGGAGCCAATGGATGTTTCAGTGCCATTAGTTGACAGTAGCGCTGAGGATCACCAAGTTGAGGCTCCCAGAGCAGTCACTACGGATTGTACAAAGGCAGCTAATGTTGCAGATATCACTGAGTGTTCAGACTCTTTCATGGAGGGAGTTATTATTGAAGATGTTTATGTCAGCTGTAGTAGTGTTGCTCCAGTTCAGGAGGCAGTTGCTTCCTCAGTGGGGACCGAGGCATGTACGGAGTCTCCCTGTGCCGAGGTTGGTGATTTGGGCATTACAGTGGGGTCAATTGATGACAGTTCGTGCTCCAACATTATTGGTGCACAGCTTGACGTTGAGTCATGTGTGTAGAGTCACATGTCAGCAGTTGAGATTTCAGCAGGAGATGTGGGAGCTGATAGTATAGACACATCTGATGACACTTTTGAAGATGTTATGAGTTGCATTGGAGATGACACCCCCTGTGAGATATTGGGTGATGACTGCAAGGAGCATATGATCTCTGACAGCTCAGAGATTTATGATAGCAGTCGTAGTGTGGGATCAGTACAGGAGACAGTGGTTTTTTCCTATGTTGAGGATGTGAGCATGGAGCTTTCTAGTGATGACACTCAGGATGGGAGTGTTGCACTTGATTTGGGCGATGTAGTTTCATGTCACAATGTAGTTGATTTACATGACAACATTGAGTCGTGTTTGCAGCTAGAGTTAGTAGAGGAGATGCGAATAGATGATGTGGACACTAGCATTGCAGATATCTCCGATGCTGAGAGCGAGGACGATGAGTGTTGTAGTGTTTTTGGTTTTCTATATTTGACTTTGGGTGTAGATTCAACGTTGTCATATGGTGATGGTGGGTTCCAAGATTCTGTGTTACCGGGACTCACAGATGAGGACAGGGAAGCTTATGAGTGGCAGGAGTTTGTTACAGCTAGGGCTTCCACTTTTAGAGACGGGGTTACTTTTTCGGTAACTCATGAGGATGTGTCTCAAGATCTAGACTGTCAAATGGTTGCAGAGGACAAGGTAGCTGGAGATTGTGTTGAGTCAGATTCAACAGCAGCTTCCTCGGAGTTAGATGAGGTGTCTGATGCCTGTACTCAATTTGTTGAGGTGTACTCAAATGAAAGTACACAGAGAGACAGTGATCTTGAGGGGAGTTTGTTGGATATAGCTTCCTCTCATAGTGTAGACAGTGCGTTTGAGGTTGTTTGTAGGAGGCCTGTTGTGCAGAGTCATCATGTGACTAGCCAATTGCGAGTTGATAAGAGAGATATTACTTCTACTCTCGAGTATTTTGATGCCGCTTGTCAGTTGTTGGTTGTTTATGGTTGGGGTGCTCCTATGACAGATGAGGCCAGTGGTGGGTTACCTCTCATTGACAGAGATTCATACTTTGCATGAGGCTGTCAAGATTTTGAGACATAACTACTTACAGATGGTAGCCGACCGAGATCACCTGGTGGAGTGGGGGAGTACAGCTTATGAGGCACTGATGGACAGAGAGGAGGAGGTGAGTGAGCTTACCCAAGAGCTCACAACGACTACTGAGGTTTTAGAGGACACTCAGCGAGCTCTTCAGGAGTCGCAATTTCAATTAGAGGAGGTGACCGTGGAGTTGGAGCACATTCAGTCCACACCAGCCCCAGACCCAGTTCGGTTGCACATTGAGGTGGTTGGTAGTGAGTTGGCTTCTACGGTTGGGAATACGCGACATGATGATGGGGTAGACACATTTGTTCAAGATGTGGGTGCACTAGGTACGGATGAGTTGGCAATGCCACATTTTCAGATGGATTGGCTATGGATTGCGGGGGAGCAAGTTGACCCTTCCACGTATAATTTCTATTGCACCGAGTCATTCATGGAGTATTTACTTGAGAGTGCGAATGTGCGAGAGGATTTATACAGAGTGTCTGAGGGTACTCTCATCCTAGGCTCTTGTGCTATTCGGAGGTTGGTAGGGAAGATTGTGGACTCTTTCTACGATGCTTCCCCACAGGGATTTCGAGGTTGGGTTTGCTGAGAGGGTTGCTCAGGATCCTAACCAACCTGCGGTTATGAGGAGTCAGAGATTGGAGCCATCTCATGATTCCCAGTTGGGTAGTGAAGAGCCATTGACGGAGATTGGAGCTTTCTACCGACATTATACGGTGGGGTATGCTCATCATTTTTCTTTTGACCCAAAGGTAGAAGATTTGATTTTATGCAAGTGTAGACCCGCTCCAGTTTCTTACCATCCATTATGGGATGGATTAGCACTATCTTTTACAGATGGAATTGGTAGTTGCAAGTTAGACTACTTGCAGTATCCACACACCAAGGACAGTTTATTAGAGATTAGAGATGATAACAGTGATTTAGACACATTTGGTTGTCTTCTTCTCAGTGCAGTTGGGTGTGAGGGTCGGTTAGACAGGAACTCGAGTTTTGACAGAGTTGATATTTTTGTTGGGTTGAGTTCCGCTGAGTTGTTTTCTGCATCGGCATCTACAGTTGGTTTACAAATGTTTTCATTGATGTCAGTTATCTGGGTGTTGAGGTCAGTTTTTCAGATGCTAGTGTCTGTACTGTTGATGTTGGTTTTTTCTTCACAGGAGTATGGTGAGGATCGGGACATTACTTATGACCATCCTTGGGATCCCGATGGCCTGTGATGTTGCTTGTTTTTTTTTTTATTGCTTGAGGACAAGCAATCTTGGGAAGGGAGGATTGTAATGTCCCCGTTTTTTAGGCTCTTGGGATTAGCCTATCATGTGACCCTCGTAGGCTAATGAGGATGGACAGAGGGTCTCTTTCAGTGGGCATCTACTTCAAGATTCAGTATGTTTTGGTTTGGCTTTCGTTTGGCATCATTCGAACTTCATTTGCTATAGTTTTGCCACGTTTACTATTTATAGTAAGCCTAATGTTGTTTGAGAAGGACCCTTTCTATTTTTGGAAAGTGCATTTGGTCACATGGGGAAATAATAGGTGTGACTCCTATTTCAGACAGCATATTAAAAGGATCAGTATTTTGGAAGTTATTATTATTTTGGTGGCCAAATTATTATTAAATCATTAAATGGCTTATTATAAAGTTATAATTTAACTTTATAATTTCATTTAAGTTGAGGGTTGAGTCATCATGGGAAGGGGCCATTTATTTAATTAATTCATGGAAGCCTAAGCCAAGGTATTATTTTAAAGTATTGGAGTAAATGAATTATTAAAAGGAAAAGTATATTTATTTATCCCACATTGGTAAGAATTGTGTTTGAGCTCTCACAAGAAAGAATAAAAAAGGATTTGAGAGCTCATTCTAAGATATTCATTGTTGATTTGATAAAATTTATGAAGTCTCTTGATTGTGAGAAACCGGCTAGGGTTTTGAGGACTGATTCCTCTTCTGGCAATTTGAGCCATCACAGATTGGTGGTGAATTTTGCAGCTACTAATTCTGAATTAAATCCAGTGCTGATGTATATTGGATTTATGTGAAATTTACTCTACAGGCAAATGATGTGTTCTCATGGATTCTGAATTTGTTTTTTACTAGAGTTTTGGAAATTGTTGAAGTTTGCTGTGGAATTGAGTTTGATAATTCATCATATCGGAAATCTGGAATAGCAAGTTGGAGGCTGATATATCTCTTTCTTGATAAATCGTAAGTATTGAAATAGAGGAGGATTTTCATATTTAATTAATGGCTATGTATTCTTTCATGCTGCGGCTACAAACATAGTGGGAGGCGTCATATGGGACAGCGAATTCACTGTATAACTGCCAGCATCAACCCAGATTATTGCACGTAAGTTTGTGGGGGTTTGTGACAACAGTTTTTGGTCACGTAGTTACCTTGGCAGGGCTGTTTGGCCATTTCCTTGAGATGGCTTTCAGTCTGGGCCAATCAACGTACTGCTGGGAGCAGACATGTGTTGTATTTCAGAGGGAGGCAGCCATAAATTGGAGATCGTGACAGCCAAAGGGAAGAATTGCGGAATACAGGTGCCATAGAATTTAATAATATATGATTTTTACATAAATTCGTTTGAAAATAAGATTTCAAATAGTGAATGTTTATTCAAAATGTTAATTGTCTGAATTTGATAATTAAATTTGATGAATGTGCCATCAAAAATTGCTTTGCCTAAATATTATTAAAAAAAAGTTGCAGTTGTTTCCACAATTATTAATAAACCTTCAGGAAGAGCCAATTCGGTTCATCACACTGGAAATCATTGGTGAAGGTTGTATTTACCTACAATCACTTGGGACAGATCCATAATGAGCTGGGGAAAGATGAAAGTGGGTCGTACAGGCATGTAGCTGCACACAAGGAGCTGCACATTGTCATTCGCAGGGTATACCAGGTCTGAGACAGATTTTGGAGTACACTTTCGGTATGCCAAAGTAATGTAATGTTGATATGTTAGATGAAATTGGAGGTAACCTATGGCTGCTTGTAATTGTTGAAGTTTGAATAAATCTGAAAACGTTCTTGGAGTCTGAAATAAGTCTTTGTTTGATTTACTAAATTATTTTGCTATGCATTGTTCTTCATTTGAGAATAAAAATCTGAGACACTTAGCAAACAATTAAGAGTCACATTTACATCAGCACTTGGAAAACAAATAAGAACTTAGCATTCAGATTGCAAATCAACTGATTGACAAAAATTCCTGTGAGCTGAAAGGGTGAAAAAAAAATCTCAGAACAAGGGGCGTCTTTGCAACTTATGAATCCACTTGTATATCAGTAACATGCAATTTCAGTTCTGTTATTCATTGCTATAATCACATATGACTTCCTGAATGTTAAATTCATCAAACTTGAAAACAAACATGCAACTCAGGACAGCAATACTGTCATGAGCCATGATTAATATAATTTAAGATAGACACACATATGATTCATCTCCTATCTCTAAATATATATAAATATATAAGTGAATAATGTTAATCAATAATATCAATTTATGATATTTTATACTAACTATTTAGTAATTTTTAAATATAGCTATTAGTACTAATTAGTGTTAATTAATAATAATGTTAATCAATAACTATTAATATTAAATAATAATAACATTAATGTACTATTAATAATAGTATTGATATTAAGAATCAAAATAATCGATATAGTATAAATAATCAATTTGTATCAATGTATACATATATAACTAAAACAATTATTAATATTAATATATTAATAATAAATATGTGCTAATAAACATCCTATTAATAAACATCCTAATGAGCATCCTATTAAGTGTATTAATAAATGATAATACAGATGAAAGGATGTTAGAAAAGGTCGTGACCAACCATTTGATTATTTATATTTATTGGAGTGAAAGACATGAAATCACGGAGGAAATATATGAAATAAAATAAAACAAGCAAAGGCCCCAAAAGGTGATAATACAAAGTCAATCCTCATTCTTGAGAAGTATGTGAATATCCTAAGGTAAATTGGTGAATACCCTTAGGTGAATAGTATTAAGATATGCATTCAATACTTCTTTCCATGATTTTAGGTAATATAATATTTAGAAGATTAATCATTAAAAGAATAATCTTATAAAGTGAATTGCATTAAAAAATTAATATTAAATCAATATATTCACTATAATATAAGAGAAAAATAAGGAAACAATATAGGAGAAAAATAAGGAAATAATATAGGAGGAAAATAAGGAAATATATAACCATTAATGAATAAGGAATCAAATATAAAGAATTGAAAATCCATTCACTTTTCTAATTTAATAAGGATATATATGAATATGAAATTAGGATTATTATGTATAAATATAGATTAGTATTTGTATAAAAGAAATTTATATTAATTATTAAAGTGCATAGATGTACATCAAATAATTAATAGATATGCTATATCTATATATAAAGAATTTATATAATTGATTTTGCTTATTTATTATTATTATATATATCATTTACAATAATTAAATTGAATAAATAAAAAATTTAATAATGAAATATTAATATCCGAAATATATACATGTCATGAAATATTAATATAAGAAATGTATACATGTGCAATTAAGATCTATGAAATTATGTTATAGGCATTTTTGTGTTTTTGGATTTTTTATTAATCTGAATATATGATCATGTAATCTACATTAATTTTTGGTACATTTATATGTCCACCCAAATTGATGATATGGAGACCATAGAGAGAATGAATCTTATATTCATTAAGAGATGGATCTCATATCTAGAGGGGACTAGAGGAAATTGTTATAGTTTCCCTAGTCTCGAGATTGTTATAATCTCACCATAGATGATGATATGGATTGCATATAAAATGAATCTTATATTCATTAGAGATGGATCCCCATATCTGGAGGGGGCTAAAGGAAATTGTTATAGTTTCCCTAGTTTCGAGATTGTTATAATCTCAAGTAAACAGTATATATACTGATGCTAGTCATATGTATATGCGTAGGCTTGGAATGCATTTATTGCTTCCAAGAGATTCTTATGCGCAGTGCTCTATGGGATGACGTGTTGATAGCCCGGTTGCTTAGACTGGATCTTATATCCCACAAGCCGAGAATCAGGAATTCTGTGAAGCCCGACCTAGAGGCAGCCTTAAAGATCAAATCCCCCCCCTACTAACTTACAAGTAGAGTATGAGTCATATAAATATAATATTTTGTACTAACATCGGTTTTATAGGGAATTATAAAAAGGAGAATAAGAAGGGATATTACAAATACAATGTTTATTGTTATCAAATTAGAAGCATTTGGAACAAATATTGAGAGGGGATATTCCAGTGGGTTACTACAAAATCCTTTATGCTATTTGCACACAAACTATTTGACAAAATACCGAAGCGTAGAAGGGAAAAATCTAGCAGTAAACAGGGGTGGATACTATAGTGGTAAAACAAAATGAGGACAATGGCAGATCAGAAAATATGTTTTTCTCAAAAGAATTTAATCACACATTTAATAGTGAACAGCTAAGGGATTTACAAAAAGAAAGGAAGTAGGAAATCGGCTCTATGTGATTGGATTACAATTTAAGTCCCTGAAGTTTCTTGATGGTGTTCTATTTAAGTTGGAGGAATTAGACACATATTTGTCCAAAGTAGACTAGTCAGTTTAGAGGCTTCTAAATTGGACTTCCATTCCTCAATGTTCGCTTTGGTCCAGCATACATCATTGGAACATTCATGTGTAGAGGTGAGACTTGCAGTTGCTTCTTGTCACAATGACATCATAAGAATAACAACTCCTGTAGCACCCTATAATGATGACATACTGAAGAAGGTTCTACAACTGATTGTGGAGAACTTGCATAGGTTACATGATGTCCAAACCCCTACTTTTGGTAAGAGGGCTAAGATTTTAGAAATTATGCCAAGAACTAGATCATTTATTATTATGCTAGATCTCAAATGTGAAAAAATGATTCTTCAAATGTTTTAGTGTTTTTTAACCGAAATCAAGAAACATCATCCAAACAATGTAAAGGCTTGTATGCAAACTATTTTGTCTTTAATTGTGGATGAAGATGATGATATCTGCAGGTAGTTACAATTAAATGTGTTAGCCATTTGGAGAAAAAAGCTTAACATCTCACCTATGGTTTATGAGTTCTCAAAAGGGTTGATTGAGAAGAAGATTGGAAGGTTCAAAAAGAGATGACTGAAAATGAACTAATCTCTATGGGCTTACAAGTTGTTGGGTCTACCAAAAAGAGTAAGAACCAAATGAGAAGGGGGCAAATTTGTTTTACATGCCAGGAGACTTGGACAACTAATCCCTCTTATGTTAAAGCCTTGGCACCAAGATTTTAATCCCTCTTTTGAAGTTTTCAATAATATGCCTATCTGGGTAAGGCTTCCCAATCTTCCTCTTCATCTCTAGTAAGGTGCCGTCCTGGAGGAAGTGGGGGAGGCTCTTGGTGAGTTTTTGATTATTGATGAGAATACTTCTAATATGTTCCATTCCACCTTTGCCCGCATTCTAGTTGATATTGACATTTCACAGGGCCTTCCTGCTGAAATTAAAATTGAGCCATCTAAAGGTTCCTAGTTGCAACAATTAGATTATGAGGGTATCCCCTTTAGATGCAGAAAATGCTTTAAAATAGGTCATCATGCTTCAAAATGCGGTTCTGACTTCAAATTGAAGAAAGACCATCATACTTGGTGGAAGGATGCTTCCACTAAACACTATACTATCCTCAAAAGCTCTCCTAAACCTTCGCTGGAATCGGTTATTCCTAGGTCTTCCGATGGTGGCCCTGTGGATGGTGTTTCTGTCAGCCCTGCTAGGGTGATTGTGGAAAATGTTACTTCTGGCTCTCTTGCTGGGAGCATTTCTGGCCCTATTTCTACTGTTGTTCCTGCCAGTGCTGCTTTGCAGAGCTCCACCTCTCCTTTGTTGATGGATAATAGTTCTTCTGCTGGTTGCCCAGTGGAAGTTTTTTCTGCCAGCCCTGCTGGTGTGATTACTACTATGGGTCCTGGTGCTTCTGACTCTCTTGTTGGAAGTATTGCTTGCCCTGTTTCTGAGATTGATTTTCTTGTCAGTTCTGCTGGCTTGTTGATAGTTGTTGGAAATGGTGTTGTTCCTCTTGTTGGGGGCTGTTTAGATCCGATGCTAGGGGCTTTTTCCCTGAATTCGGTGTGTTGGCAGAAGGAGGCAGTGAAAGTTGAAGATGGATGGATAACTGTTATAGGTAAACATTCAAAGAAATCCTCATCTTTGTTTGATATGACCCTTAGATCTCACAAAAAGAGGACTTAGCCTTGCTGATTGCCTCTTTGGACTGTGGTTTTTGTTGATTATCCTTATGCAGTGTTCTTGTTTAGTTTTTTGGGTTTCCTTCCTTTTCTTGGTTGGATTGTTTCTTGTGGCATCTGGGCTTATGTTTTGGCTGGACTGCTGTTTTTCTGGAACTCCTATAGTTTTATCCTAAGTTTCAGTATTGTAAAGGGTTTAGGGGCCCCTTCAAAACCTGTTTTTACCTTAATCAAAAACTAATCACATTTGTGGGGACAGTAAGGAAGATAAGTCAGTCAAAGAAGTCTGAACCAGCATTGAAGAAGATAGAAATCCCATAGTTTGGCTCCAACAAAATACCAAAAATGCTTGTGAGGAGATGGATTCAGGTGTGGTTATAGGTAAGGGATATACAAACCTCTTAATTGGTGTCTTGGAGGTTGTTATTGACAACCATTTTGATGAGGATGGTTTTACTCAAGGTGAAAGCATGTTGGAATCTCAAGATGTTTCCAAAGGAAGAAAATGAATCTTCACATGATGACAAATCATTTGAAGATGATGATGTAAGGGCATTTATGTCCATGCATTCAAAGATGGAGGAAAAATTATTTGATAAATTTATGACCAAAGGGTTGTTCTAAGTTGTGAGTCTAAAAATTACCAAGAAGTTGACTCTCAAGAGGTTGATTTGGAGGATAAATCAAAGAACACAATTCAAGATAATAGTGTCAATAGACATACTTTGAAAGAGAAGTTGAAGATCACCGATGATATGGTTCTTGCAGCTTTAGTACATTATGATAACACTCGTAGGATCATTGAGGATCTCTATGGGAAGGTTCAAATTGAAAGGAGACCAAAGGGTATGGAAAGCGAATTTTATTTTCCAGACTTGCAGACGGTCAAAGCGGCTCTAAATTAAATGAAATTTGATTATTTGTGTTTACTTTCAGGCAGGGATCATAGCTTAAATATTGTTGAAGTATATGCTGATAAATTGAAGGGAAAAGAGGATGAGGCCAATAAGCTTATCATGGAGCTTAACAAAACACATGAGATATTGGAGAACACAAAGATGGCTCTTTGAGGAGCAAAAAATTAGATTGTTGTCACAAAGCATTTCATGGTGCAAGAAAACAAAGGAAGGATTGAATTTATTAAGGAAGTGATTTGTAATGTCCCCTTTTTCGTGAGTGTCATCTTTCAGAGGATTAGCCTATTTCCTGACCCTCATAGGCTAATGGAGTTATTCAGAGGGTCCAGTTAGCAGAGTTGGAGGCCAATTCCCATTCCAAAGGTCAAGGATGCTCAAGATTGCTCTTCGTTTGAGTCAGATCAACACACTTGCTATTTATAGTAAGTGTCTTTTTTGAATAAGTCAGAGTTTCTATCTTTAGCAGGGCACCTAGGCAGTTTGCTAGCAGTATGGAGTTGTGGTGACATTGATGGAGCTTACAGTTTAGGACTTACTATTTATAGTAAGTCAATTTATGGTCAGAGCTATTTCTAGCAAGGGTACCCAAACTCATGATATGCACAGTGATTAACTCATTCGTTAGTTGGCTCTATTTCAGGGACATACTATTTATAGTAAGTCAATGGATGTTTTGGGACCTTTCCTATTTTTAGTAAGGTGTCCAGGTTGACAATGGGAGCAGTGGGCTAGCCAGTGATGAAGTTAGAATCATTAATAAAAGGTTATTAATGGAGTTATGACATTTAATTATTATTAAGTGTTACTTTAATAATAATTAATTATTTTAAGGGAATATTATATTGACTTCATGCGACTTTATAACTAAAGGGGATTTAAAATCATAAAGTCAAATTATAAAATGAGCATTTAATGACTTTATTTGACTTTATTATAAAAGGACATTTATTGATTATAAAGTCAAGTTATTAAAAGGTGCATTTAAGTTGGAATGAGTGCCCACTTTATGAGATTTATTATAGTCTTATTAAAACCCTAAAAATGGAATTCAAGAAGGGAATGAAAGGCATTTAAGAGTTGAGAGGATATAAAGGGTTTTAAAAAGAAAATCAAACTCATTATGAGATGATTATTTGACTTTTCTTGATTGTTCTTGGTGTTTGTGCGATTGAAACAATGGTTTCAGCTTACCAGGGCATTGGAGATTGTCCGATCTTCATTGTTTAGCAGTTTTGAGGTTGTGAGAGATCAACTAAATTATTGCTTATCAGTGGGCTTCATTCAGAGGTCTGGACTGTGCAAATTAATTGAAGTTTATGAAGGAGTGATTAATAATTCAAGGGTAAATTTGCAAGCAATTGTAGCAATGATTTATTGACTGAAATTTGTTGAATTCAGAGGCTACACTTGTGCAAATTGGAGAAGAAATTCAGAGAAGAGTTCCATAATTATTGTGGTTGCCATTTGTTTACACACAGCTGCATTTGTTTGTTGAAGAGTTCTTTTGTTGCTAATATTCATCCTTTCTGAGGGTTTCAAGGCATGTATTACATGTGAGTTCATTAATTGTAACTCCTAGATATGTTGGGTATTGTTGTTTTAGATAATAGGGGTTTTTAATAAACTAGGTTGTCATTATTTTGTGAAAATTCTGAGTATTCGAGATGGTATAAAAATATGGAGTTTTCAATTGTGTATTTTCAATGCAATTTCAAATTTGAGTTGGAAAATTATTATTGCAATATCTTTTATTGGCTGCATTATATTGTCATATCAAACATTGCATATATATCACATTCATTCGTCAAAACAAACACAAACAAGGAAAAAAATTTGTATTTACAAGAATTCGCCTGGAGAGGGTTCTTACAATGGTATCAAAATTTGCATGCGAATTGTTTGACAAAATGTCAAACATCTGAAAAGTAAAGCAATTCGGTATTTGTTAGAGTTAGAACCTGTTGGAGTTCTTACATAATTAAGGAACTTGATAGCATACAACAGACTAAAGATTTGGATAACTGTCCCAAAAAATCAAGTAATAAATTTTTGGACCAGATAGAATTTCAATATGAGTTGGATAATATTCAGTTGGTTGACAATTCATTGTTTGAAGTGGATGCTGGTTGAACATCGATAATCCACTCTTCCAGTTGGATGAGAGAATTCTTTCTGACTCCAGTGATGAGAATGGAATTGCTTGCAAGATTTGGGACCCAAGTGTGGTTTCTAGTGCTGAATTTTGGTCACAAGATTGGAGAAGTGGATTCATTTCTAGAGTTAGTATTGCTGCCCACTTTCTAGTCAACTTACACATGGGTTCAAATTTTAATCTACAGATGAGTTGGATGGATTCTGTGGTTCAGTAGTTGAGTAGTTCTTGGTTGAGGAATGGTGGTAGATATGATCTAATCGTAGGAGATGGATTTTCAGCTACTTCCTTACTCATGATTCCTATGTATTCAATGGCATTTCAAATTGATTACTGTTTTACTAGTTCCTCTAGACCATTGGTGTTGATCTCAGCCTTTGAGAAATTTGATTTTGTGCACTTGTAGACTTTAGTGCAACTAGTTGTGGGGCATCTTGCGGGTACAACTCAATTATTCTTCACTTCTACTTGGGAGAATTTGGGTCATCGTGGTCACTTCATAATATTGGTATGTGTGCTTTTAGATGATGTGGTTGAACACAGAGGTAATACTTGGCTAGTTGTTGGCAGGACCCGTTATGTTGATTTCTATTCCAGTCCCTCGACAATGATGGATCAGATTCTTGATTAGAACTTCATGAGGGGAGATACTGAGATTTTTACTTTTTGGTCGAATGGAATACACTTTCCATTACCCAGGATCATGATGGACAAACAGTTTGTTGATGTGGTCTTTCTTGAGTTACATTGGTAGGTCATATTGCATGGCATTAATTTCAGCCCTGTTAGAGTTTTCAGACTTATAGAAGTTGTTCCCGATTACATCAACAACTTAGGATGGACTGATATATCCTTTTGTGTACCTATGATGAGTGTTCTACACTTCCATGGGAGGTCATTTGCAGTTGGAGATTTGTTCAGTGTTGACAGCTTCTTGAGATGCTTCTAGCTCCTTATATTTGACAGTTGTGTCTGGATGAGGGTTTGGGATCCTAGTATTGTCATGTTTGGTGCTTTACTTCACTAGGATTTTGATGAGTGGTTTCACAACTCTAGGCGTGGTGATGATTATATTAGAGTAGCACAGTGGATTGGCAAAGAAACATTCTTGAGCTTGATATGGGATCCAGGCATTTGGTTCCAGCATTCAGGTGCAGATTGCATGAGGGCAAGCAATCTCCGAGAAGAGAGGATTGTAATGTCCCATTTTTGGGACATTAGTAGTCAATTAAATAATTAAGTTTTAAGTTGTCAAGTTATATCCAATTTAATGACAACTTAATTTAATATTTAATAAAATAGTAAAATGACTTTAATGGAGCTTAGTGAAAAATTAATAGAGTAATTATTATTAAAGAGGGGAAATAAAGGGACAAAGAAAAGAAATATCAAGAGGCAAGCAGAGGGAAATCAAAGAGTCACAGGGATGTGCTATAAAAGAACATTGAGAGGCTCATTTTGGACATGCTTGGTTTATGTTTGGTTATTGTTTTCTCTTGAAGAATTTGGGGAAGCTTTGGCTTTCAGTTTTGAAAACCTAAGGACGAAAACCTTCAGGATTACTCAATGTATTAGACAAAAACCTATTTCATCTTTGGAGGTGGATTCATGATGCAGTTCACAACTAGGAAAATTTGTGAAGTCTTCATCTAAAGACAAACTTGCAGTAATAGAGGTAATTCATATCTGCCAGAAAATAAGGTTGTAATGACTTATCTTCATATTTAAATGACTTATCTTCATATTTAATTTCAAACCTCTATTTTGATCTGATAGTATGATTTTCAGTGTAATCTGCTGGATAGATAGAAAATCAGTTGCATGCAAATTGTTTGTTGAAATTTCTATGGAACATTTGGTAAAAATCTGGAGCAAATATCTATAGGGGATATTTCACTTCCTGAAGTGGTATGCTTTTTGCTAGCAATGAACTGAATTTTCAATTGTACCTTGAAATTTCCTTGCTGGAAAATTTTGGTGTATCACTTCAGCTAGATGTCTCTTGGCTTATTTGATGGAAAAAAATCTGCTCAATTGCATCAGTTATTTTATGAAGATGGGAGTAATTTTGCCCTGGCAGATTTCTACACTCAACTTGATGCTTAAGGCTGTCTTGGGGAATGACCTAATTTTCTTCAGTTGTTGGTTACAAGAGAGAAGTAATATGCATAGTTGGAATAATTCAATATCAGCTATTTTTTCTTCCATCTTTTGTAACAGAACTTGCATGTTACCACTGATGTTTGGAGGAGAGATCATTAACTTGGTGTTGATTAGGTGAACTAGAACTTCTATGTTGTGCCCATCAGCCCAATTCACCATCAAGAAACTCAAACATAGTTTTCTTTGTCTCAGCCATAGTTGAAAAACTTGGACTTGGCAATGACTCTGCTAGCCCACAATTTTTAAAAACTTGGGAAAAAATCAGCATTAACTCAGCAAATTTATCAAACATCTTAAAATACTTAAAATTTTCACAATATTCTCTAATAACAAACATATTACTAAAGTTGTTGAGCATATCACTAATTTCCATCATATAAAAACCCAAAATTAGAGCTTATATGACAAGAGATCCCAATAACTAGTGGTGCTTGGGAGTGGAGACCCTAATGGGTTTGATAGGCAGCAATAAAAAGTTGCAAAAGGTGTTAGATGTGAGAATAACTAAATGATAGAAGGGGTGTGGGGTTCCCTGTTGGCCGAAGTGGGAGTTGAAGGGCTATGCCCCCCTCAAAAAAAATTAAGAGAATGAAAAAAGAGAGAGTGAAAATCATCACCAATGAAAATCATGTTTTTCAACTGCAAGCAAAAAAACCTAAATAATATGAATTTGGAAAAGTTTTCCAAGGAAAAATCTCCATTTTTTGCATTTACTCATGATTTTCTCAATCAAAAATTGTGATGACTTTTATAAAAACTCATCGGTGAGTTATTGGGTGAGTGACTCACCTAGCAAACTAGTTTTCAAGTACTCGTGAGTTTTGCAAGTACTCACAATTTTTGTGAATGCATGACAAGTTTTGAAACTATGGTCTGAACAACCTCCAAAGCAAGTTGACTTCCTTTATTTAAACAAGTAAATCCATACCAAGAGTACAAAATAAACAAATATTTTTTAGTAATTGCTTCAAAACACAAAATTACATGGAGCTTTACACATCTCTCCATCCTCTCCCTATGCATTGGTAGTGTCCAGTGTTAGGGGAGTTGTTCTTGTTCCTCTTTCCCTGAGCCTTTCTATTGTTTTTGTGTTCCTAGAGCATCATAGACACCATTGGTATAGTCCAACGCATTTGTGTCATCTTTGGGATCAATCCCTAGCTCTCATTCACCCACTGATCAAAACAAATGCACATTTGGAGGACGACAACACGGGTGCAAGGATTCCAAGGACACTAGCGCACCTAGAGGACTTTAACACAATGTTGTAGTGCCCCACTAGTGCGCTAGTATCCTAAGTGGGTGCCTATGTCCACCTGGGTCGCCATAGTCATGAGCTATTTGCCAATTGACTTTCCGAGGTCCTGAAGGAGCAATTCTAGGTCACCAAAGTTGCTCGTTGAGGCTTGGAGAGTAAAGGGGACCTATGAGGTTGTCCAAGTGCGTATTTAGTGAGTTGTAGTACTGTTGGTTGCATCAATTTGCATGATTGTGTCCATAGGAAGCCAATCCTTGCACCAGAGACCAAGAAGAAAGCCTAGTTTTCCGAGAAACTTACAAAGTCTTGTGAAGTCTCATAAGTTTTGAAACCCCTTATCGATCATCCATAAGGTGCCTTGAGCCTTCCCTTGTAGTTGGTTGGCATTTAAGGACTTCAATCTCCGAATTGTACTTCATTGAGTGGCGACAAGATGTTATATGCTTGCAGTTGAGCTAGTGGACTCCTACATGTGTCGAGAGTGTTTGGGCTTGAGTTGGTCAGCCTATTTGGATGTGGATTGGAGGTTGATGATTCCCTCATCCCATCCCAATGTCCTTTTGTCGGAGAATGTGGTTGTGGAATGTGTCGAATGCCGCAAGGATTCATCTTCTCCTTATCTCTTCCATCATTTCATCGTGATGAGTGGGTCCATTGTTAGTATTTTGATTTTGCCACCTTGTTTGTGTAATGGTGAGGTGTTGTGTTGATGTCCATGTGTGTTGCGGTCTCCCTTGCGACACTTGGGGGCATGTAGTCATGCAAGTACGACATGATGGGATATCTTTGGCATTGAAGTTGTTAAGTTTATCTAGAATGTTTCAATAAAAATCCCGGTTTCCTTGGCTTGTTTCCTTGCGGATTCCTTGGTGAGACATTATAGTCATTATAATAGCAACATCAACAAATACATAATCTGAAACTAACAATTCTCAACTTACCCCCTACCTAAGACACACAATACCAAAGAAGCACAGAAATTCATTTATTTCCCAGCTACTGGAAAGGATTGGGAAAGAGAATAGCGAAAAGAAATTGTATAGCAACGAACAACACAACAGAAAACTGACACGAAAATTGTAGCTAACTACACATACTTCACCTACAATCTGCAACAAATAAATGCACATTGAATTGCTGAAATTCCTACCATTTTGTGAAGCTTCAATGCAATCCCTGAATGAGAATGCCCTCCAAAGTCAAAGGGTTTTTATTCTCTGAATCCTGTAACTCATAGGATTTCATCCAAAAGCCACAATCCTGTATAGCTTTTCATCCACAAAAGGATACTTGAACAAAAAGTGCTCCAGAAGATAAATTGACATAAGATAAGATCCTTTCTTAAATGGAAATGTTACAATTTTTATATGTTGCAACCAAAACTTGGGCACCCAAAATCCCATGCCTCATCTAGGAGGGAAAACAAATTAAATTAATTAAACCATCGGCCTAATCCTAAATTTGCACCAAGGCCCAAAATTTTAAAAAATTACAACATAACAAGGTCAGCCCTAAAGGCCTTACAAAAGATAAATAATATTATTTGAATTGAGCAATTTATCCTTGAAATTAAACTAATTAAAAAAGGGACATGACACCAAGACCATATCGGAAATCCACCCTTCATAATGGTTATGGTAAACCTAGGCCAACTACTTGGGAGAGCTCCTCTCACTACCTTGAACAAACAAATCTAGTCCAATAAATTCACAGTTTGTTGCTTTAGCTGAAGTAGGAGCCCTATTCACCAACGTATAATAATATGTTAAGATATCTGATTGATGTCAACATTATTCCATTCAAAATTGCACTACAGACTTGAACACCAGGCCAAACTCCATAGATTGTAATGATCTCAGGCATGTCTTGTCTTATTTGAGTGGTTAGCTACAACCTAATTTCAAATGGACATCACCTCAAGGGGAATCTTTATTCTCCAAATAGGATCTAAAATATCTCCAGGTTCCAACAAGAATGCAAAGATAAGACCATATGAACTAGGATTATTTATGGTGGATGAGATGGTCAAAATCAACGTGGAAGTACTTTTCACATTGGATCATGTTGTTGTGGGAAGGGATCAATAGTAGGTGCAGTTTTGAGTAGTTATCAAAGCAAGTTACCTCACAAAACCTTGGGGATGTGTCAAAGCAAGTTTCCTCTCAGAATTTTATGGGGCAGCGCATCAATAGAACTTTGGAACTTTTCAGTTATTTTTACTATTAGCGTAATTGGAGCCTCATCCACACATAAACTTTGGGAAAGTGAAACTTGCATGAGCATCCTTGTGAGATTAAAAGCATATATTCCAATCAAAATAGAAAAGGTTTTAATGGTCATTCAAGTTATATTTATCTTATTAAAAGTGAAAAAGTAATTACCAATTCACTAGCACTAGTGCATTTTAAGCACAATAGTATGAACACAACTGTAAACAAAGAAATGAAGCTAATATTTAAATAGCCTGAGGTAAATCTTCCTCCAAAATCTAATAAATTAATAAAGAACACATAATTGCAACCTTGAGTATGTAACACTAAATCTGTCCATCAGGATGCAATCTCGTGTCAAGTTAGCACACTTGTATTGCAAACAACTCAAGTTCAAATCCTTAAAGGGCATGTTAGTGGTGTAGAGACAGCTTCCAAAATTGGTTGGATTCACCTACAACCTTTACATCCCATGTTACGTGGTGATAGAATGGAGGTTTACCCACTCACCAAAAAGGGGCACAAGGCCTGATTAAAAGAAATTGTAGACAGATTTTGGCCTAGTGTTGCAATTTAGGCTGCTACTCCATCCACAAGAGCACTATCATTTTCTTGAGTAGTCACACACAAACATAATTATGTAGAATGATGTGCATATTTCTAAAACATGGCCTTAATTATTTAAATCGTCAACAAATTCAAAATTCATTCAGAAGCAGGAACAAAACATACCTGAGCAAAAAAACCTCCTAATGCTGGACCAATGATCAAACCTATCCCCCACATTGTCCCAACCTGAAAGTTAAGTGAAAAACATATTAGGTTTCTTTGACATCACAGAACACTCCTAAAAACATAGCATCTGAGATTCTGAGGTCATTTTAAACTTTTTACGCCAAATGAACAACATGAGCACAATAAACATCCACCAAAAGTCTTATCTTCCACATTTATGTACCAAAACAATAAGGTTGAAGAACAATACAATGGATAAACCCAAAGCTTGATGCTCTTCTCTGCAAACTTCTGATGAATATGCCTGCACACAAAAGCAGTAGCATGTCTCCCAACAATATTAAAGAGAGAATTTCAGGAAATACTTAGAAAAAACTACCGAGTGGCTAACAAGATGGGCACTAAAGCAAGTTTCATACGTATTCACATCATAAATGATTGTGGGAAACAGTAAACCATGGATTCATCCATTGATCTTTAGTCTTTTCTTATCAGGATTTGCTTTCTTTTTCTTACAGGGATTTCTTAGATGTAAAAGGGATTTATTTGCTTGCATTCCCAAAATTTAAAACTTAGTTTTCAAAAGTTCAGCAATCAAAACACAATCCTACCTTTACTGGGCCAAGCAATCCATTGAAGCATCCAAGAAGAAATCGTGTTGAAATAGCCATCCAAAAATTTACGCTCACTCCAAATAGTGTATTGAATATAATTCTACAAAATTGAACATGAACAATAAAAGGATGCTCAAAACAGGTCCATGTGGAAGTCAAATTTATCTTAAGACAGGGTTGTTGCCTACTACTGAGATAGTTTTCTTAAATTAAGCCAAAGGCACTCTAACCAAATAAACTATACTTCATCATTCAACTATGTCAAACAGTAAAGAGGGCCACTGACACTGAAGCAACACCAATAAGCATAACAGGTCTGCGTCCATATTTGTCTGCAGCCATCCCCCAAAGAGCAGATGTCAAAAATCGCCCAAACATGAAGGATGATCCTGCACCAATTGGATTCCCAATAAATTCAATGATTAAAGCCCATTAGTGATACTAAACAAAATTTGATCAATGAGACAGATCCTTTTTTAGGAAAAAAAACAAGTTAGGTCATAGTGACTGACCAATATAGCCTGCATAGTATCCAATATCTTCTGTCTTTCCAATATGAAAATCCTGTACCTGTTGAACAAACATAATTTAGAATGAGATTGTAATTCTACTCACACGTATTGTCATGATAAAAATCCAGAATAATCTTTCGGTGAAAAGAAATGAACATAATTATATCTCATGTGTCATGGTATTTCTATCAGTTCTTTCTACCTAGTAGTTAAACTAAGCACTTCCCTTCAAGGGTCTTTACCTGTCAAATGATAATGATTTGTTTAATATATAGTTTTCTAGTGACAATACAAAACAAAAATATTTTCCACTTTAGAATAGGAAAATTTAGAAAATAGAAATAAACTGACTAGCCATTGGTTGTTCTAAATCGGATTGGGAAATTTGAATCATGTCATTGTGAACAATTAACTTGGCATTGATTGTTCTGTGTCAGGTTCTAGAATTGAGTTTCATAAATCGCATAGTATTGATTGGATGACTAGTACATTTTAAGCCCGTTATAAAGTGTTTTTTTCTTTCTAACTATATTATTCTTCCTGTTCGATTTCTAGTATTAGATAATATGCAGAATTCAATAAAAAAAATTAGATATTTACTTTCATCAAATAACAAGAATAATAAAATCTGCATGTTATAAAATAGCCTCTCTACTTTGCCACGAAACAAGAGGGCCTTGGTTTGGAGATTTTGGATTTTCCAAACTTGGTTTCCACGTGGACTACAAAACCAATTGAATAATGTTGAAATACACTTCCCTTGTGAGCGCAAAGCTTTTACTTGTTTATTTTATCTGCAGAAATATCCCTTTTAAAGTTCTAGAATCTCAGTATTTGTCTCTGTTTGAAAATATTATGTACTTCGAAATTTATCAAGGCCCCCATTATAAGGTTCTTAGCTTTTTTCTCATATGTTCATTTCTGTCTGTTGACGGCGTCCACTTAAAAGGATTAGAGAGGGTTCTGCACTCTGCTGGAGAAAAAGGTATTGTGATATTAGACTGGATGCCCAGTGACTGTTCTACGGAAGTATATTATTTTTCAGATTTCTCTCTCCAGTGTTCTTTTCAACTGCAGCTTAAGGAAGGGAATCTAAACTTTAAAGAGACTTTTTAAATGTTGGAAGTGGAGAACTAGTGGTAGTGAAAGTCTTTAAGGAAGGGATTCCGCATCAGCATAAGCTTTGGCTTCAGCTAGCATCGAGCGATGTTGAAGTAATGCTGGTAATTAAATCAATTACAACAATGGAGGTTGCCTATTAAATAGTGAGACAGGCATCTTCATGCTCAAAGTAGAATTTATGGCAATGCCTCCCAAGCTGTTTTTGTCAAATATCCTTCCAATGTTGCTGAATCAGGTGTTGATCAAGATCTTATCAATGCACTTCATAAATCCATACTGCTTTATCTATTCCGTCCAATAATTGTTTTCATGTCCATTCATATGAGCATGATACTATAAATGAATCTAATTAATAAAAATACAATTTGAATGCATACACTTCTGGTACTTATAAGAAGATTTCTGCTTTTGAAATTCATAATGTTAACTATGTTGAAGCCATTTCCTTTCATGCTACAACACATGGGAGAGACTTGCATGTCTTGAATGAAAATGATGTGGACACTGGAAAAAAAAAATTATTTATTCATCTAACTTCAACAATTCTGATTTGTTAACAGGAGATTTTAGAGTTGTTTTTACAATGCTTTATGATTTACAATTTTATAAGTGATGTGAAAGTGCCGATTCGGGAGACTGTCACCAAGAAGCATACATTCAATGTTAGCCAAGATCTGAGAATTTCATATGTAATCCTACTATCACATATCTGCATACAACTGTGTAAAGTATTTTTTCCTGTTTTCAATGCTACTCTACAGAGGACCAGTGTTCTCCAGGGAAACACCCAAAGGGAAAAAAACTGTCATTCTAGGAAATGGGGATGTCCTAGGGACTGCGAGATGGGGATGCATCATCCCCCTGGGAATGGAACTCCCTACAACCCCTAGGACAGATGGGGGATGTGCAATCATCCCTTGACTGTCCTAGGGATGGCATGCCGCGTCAAATAAAATCCCAAGTTCGGGAGAGGACCCAATAGTTGACAAATCCATCCTAACTTTGTGCCTCTCAAAATCCTATGTAGCAATTTCAGATAGCTACCAATTTAATACAATGGCCTGCTTGGAAAGGCCCCTGCTTATAATTAAGCTTTCAACTCCACATCATCAAACCTGATGCCACATTAGTATGCTTTTTTGTTGAGATGTCCAAAAAGGTCAAAAAAGAAAGGATAGACAAATATTTGTGTACTAAGTTATAATAATGTACATAGAGTCATGTTTATCGGTGCACTAAAGTGGCATCACATGATTTGTTGCTTTTTAGATCTAAGGAATGCATTTCATTCAATTATGACTACTCATGATCAACACTCAACTTTAAAGTCACATTTATTATGGATATATTATTAAAAATATTAAGCATTAAATGAACAAATGCTATCACAAATATTACAACCTTATCCCCTAATTAGAGTCCATTTACACTCTGTTTTGCTGCGTCAAAATCTTGATTCTGAGTAATGCAACTATAGTTACAATCAAATGATTTAGAAAGTAATATAATGATCCCTGAGCACATGCTGAAGCTCTTGTTGATATTACCAAAGGATCCATTCAAAATTTGGCTAACATTGGTAAATCTAATTTTATTCATTTGATGAATAATGCTGGAGCCTAGCATTTTTCAATTGATGACTGGCAACAGATTAGATCACCTGTCAGATCAACAGCAGAAATAGTGTCATGAATTTGCAGATGCTTCACAACATGGTTGGCATTGAGACATTGGAACAATTGAAAAGATGAAACCTACAAAAATCTACCAGTGGAGGCTTGGTCAATGGTATAATTTTCACTCGAGATGGGGATGCTGCATATTAAAATTGTTATCTCTGATGTAGAATGAATTACATCAAAACAATGTGTATAAATTTTAGCTTATTTTGCTCGTTTTGATTACATAAATGATAAATTACACTTCTTTCACTGTTTTCGATAATTAATTTTACAAATATCAATTTGTATATAATCATTTTAGCAGCCGCCCAGCACAATCCGCAAATTATAGAGAAAAATTTGCCATCCCTTAAAGCTCACCTCCGGTTCACACATCCCTGTCCTCCTCCGGCAGCCCCCACGGTATTTCGTCTTAAGTTTTCAACTTGCATTTGTTATGTGAAATGAACAACTCAACAAAAAGACAAAAATACAAGACGCGATGATTTTGTCTCCGGGAATTAACAGGGTCCCAAACGAAAAATGCCAATTCTGTATTTGAAGATTTCTCAGCATACCAGTTCACGTGAAGTTCATGGAGACTTGTCCAACTAAGAAAGAGAAAAGTTCATGTGATTTGTCAGTAACAATGATCAATTCAAAGAAAACGACAATAGGACAATGAACAGAAAAGATTTCGTGCTTGGTCGAATCAACTTTACCGGAGTGGAGGATGATTTTATGATAACGGATTAGAATTTATTAATTGTTACCGAAAGAATTTAATCGTTTCGACAATGGGACAAAGATAAAGATCAATCCTCAAACTTTCAAAATGTTAGGTTTTAATTAAGACGTGTTTTATGCCTGCTCTGCACGGTGGTGCAGAGCCAAACAGTAATCAAGACCGATTTAAATGCATTTTTCCTGAACCAATATTCATCCTTCTTCCAATTTAAACTATTTCAAAATTTAAAGAGAGATCACTAAACTCGAACGAAGAGTTCCTGATTTTTTTCAGTATTCACGACTTTGACGGAAAAAAACAAATACAGTTGAAGGAAACGAAATGTGAAGTTATGAAAGAGAAGCGGACCGAAGGAAACGACATACCATAAAATACAGAAACGGGAACAAGGAAGATATCGGAAGAGCTGCAACATGTCCAAACAACAAAACAAAATTAGTATTAATAAAACTATATTCGGGTAATAAAAAAATCAATTTTCGAAAGCGCGCGAGTCCGATTCTCGGGATTCATTCCTACAAATAAATTAAAATAACAAAAACAAAGAAAACAAAAAAGTCATTTCCAGAAGACAAAAGCATAATAACGTCAGAAAGTGTGAGCTCCCCAGTTGATACGCATCCATTTTCTAAACTCCAGAAAACTCATCTGCCGCTAAGGTCGGCTATAATAAAGCCTACAGCTGCCAAAGGAATTTCAGTAACAGGTGGTCAAGTAACCGTTTCGCATTAAAAAGTCGACAGTTCCAGTCCTTCACCGAACCATTTTTTTTTTTTTAAAAGGCCAAGCAAACACGTAAATCCATACACATTTTCTTATAATCTACTCACCAGCACCAGAAATCCAAAAAAAGATAATTAACAGAGCGTTAGAATTTAAAGTTTCACGCATCTTTAAATGCAATTGTGTTCATAAATCAGAACCTAAAATCAAAGATAACAAACAAGCAGACTCTTGCAAACAAGTAAACGCCCTTTGATATTTGCAAAACCATGACAAAAAACACACACAAATTTTAGCAGTAGAAAAAAAAAAGAAAATCAAAACCAGTAGAGCTAAAATAATAGCAATGAAAGCCGGAGGTAATTACAATTGCAGAGAACAAGCAACGCAACAAGGCTCAGTTCTTTGATAGGATAGCCCTTATTCGTAGCTTTACGCAGGTCCACTTTGCAGCCGGGGCAGTCATCGTAGTATTTGACGCCGTTGTTTAACAGCGGCTCCTCACAACGATCCATTCTCCACTATTTCTCCAGTCCTGCGAGCTACAAATCCGACCTGTAACACAAATTAAGCTCTGCAACTAGATTGGACATAAAGAGATCTGCCGCTATATATACGGGAAGGAATTAAATGCGCTGTAGAGTGAAAAAAGTAGTCCCGAACTTATTTTATCCTCGTAACCTGTTTTTATCCTCGGATTTCGTGAACCAAACGGGCCCTGAAGGAAGAATTGTAGTGTTGCCTGCCGACTGCATGTAACAATTTGTATTAAATACGCCTACCTTTCATATTATATATTCGTATTTCCCCTGTTTCTTAATGAGAAATATCGGGAGTTCCTGGCCTTGAATCGCTCCAGCTGTGAGACAGCTAAAAGGTCACGTGGATCGATAGAGAAATAGGAATTTGTTTTCTCCCTTCAATTGCTATGATTGCACGCCTGTTCTGGTTCTATTTCATAATGTGGAACCGCGGCTGACACATCCCGCAGACCACGAGGTGAACTGTGGTTTGATAAGAATGGTCAATTGTACGGGGTGGATCCCACCTAAACGAATGGCGGCTCCCTCCGATTTAGTATGGTTGTTAAGAATCGATGGAGTGGACCTGAAGTTGATGCATGCATCACGATTCATGATGATTATCCCTCGCCATCCTTGTCATTCCAAGTGCATAGATCAAATTCCTTTTTATTATTTAATTATTTCTTCAAATGCTAAAGTACTTAATGTTTTTTTGTTAATTATTTCTTCAAATGCTTAAGTACTTAATATTTTTTGTGAATCGACTTGAAGTTTTTTATAAAAAGCTTGTTATATAATCAATAATTTAATCTAATTAAAAACATCGAAAATCATTCATTTTTTCAACTTTATACTTTATCTTTCACTCTCTGACCTATGATTACAAATTAACATGATTTTGAATTGACTTGATTACTATTTTTAAGCGTCATTTGAAAGTTGTGTTTATTTTTATATTATTTTTCAAGAGTTTTGTTTTATTTTTCTTTACATTTTAGGATTTTGTTAGTTATGTGAATTTTTTAATTAACCAATTTTTTTTTTATATTTGATTATTTTCTTTCAAACTATAATAGGGTTTACATTTAAATATCTTTATTTTTTATGAAGATTCGTCAGAATTTTCATTTTCCAAAGATTCTTAAAAGAGATGACAAATAAATGCTTTGTAATAAAGTGGGCCTTAAGATTACAAGAGGTTAGCTCTCCCCTTACTAAAAGAAATTAAAAAAGATTAAAATAAGTTCATTGCACTCATGTGAATCATTAGTACATTTCTAGGACTTTTGTGCACATGTCTATCTTCTTTGCCAACTCTAAAATAAATTATTTATATAATATTAAATCTAGTATTTATCTTTTTTTCCACTTGCCAAATACTCGAATGGCCTTATAGATTCCATAACTTTTGGATAACCTCATAATTATAACAAGTATATTACCCTATCTCTCATTTATTGAAATATTTTTTTCACTTCTATTTTTACTTCTTTGTACCCATCTTGTCTGATAAGATTTATTGCTCAATGTTATCAAACTTCCACAATCCATTAAAATAAATTGAGTAGCTTATAGCTTAGATTGTGTGTGTATGTTTTATCATCAACATTTTGGATCACATTTCGTGATCCATCATCAGACTTAATAGAGAAAGAGATTCGTTGTTTCTAATATTTGTAGTTTTTCTTTTGTGATTATCACCTTAGAGATTTAATTACTAAGGCATTTTTTATTGACATATTCCCCTTGATTCACAAAATATTCCTCTTTATTATCCACATCCTTCTTCTCTACCTTCCTTGTATACCTTTCCTCTCTTTCTTTTCTATATCTACATATTTATTGTTCTATTCAACCTCTTTCTCTTTCCTTTAATTTCCTTTCAATATTTCTAACATGTTTTATGCCAAGGAGCGTCTATACAGTCGTAGCACAAGCCATGATACCAGCACGGGCATATTCTGAGAATATGTTGTGTACAAAAAAAAAATTATCGTCAATTATGTATAATTTAAAAATAAAAAAATGGAATTAAGATAATTAATGTCAAATGGCATTCAAAAAAATCAAAAAGACAGATTAAGAAAAAAAAATGTGAAATGACATTTTTCAAATTTTCTTTTTAGGATTTGTTTTCAATAGAGGAATGCAAAGAGGCGCATTTGAATGCAAGCAGTCACAAAGGAATGCAAAGGGCCATGATTTTGAGAAGATAAAAAGACGCTTTGAGATTATAAAAGAACCCTTTGCCCCTTTCATTTTTTTATTTGGAGGGGAAGATATTTGGAGGAGATTTCAAGAGCAACCACATTTCAAAGTGAGACATTTATTTTCAGATTTTATTTTGTAAATTTAGTTTTTTTTTTTAAAAAAATTTATTCACTTTTGAAATGTTCTATTTAGATTTAAAATTAGATTTAATTTTGTATTTATATTTAGATATATATTTAAATATTATTTATATTGAATTTTTTTTTTTAGATTTAGATTTAAATGCTATATTTACATTTAGATTTAAATGTAGTATTTAGTATTAAATTTAGATTTAGTATTGTATTTAGATTTAGTTTTAGTTTTAAGTATTTTATTTGGATTGGTATTTTATTCGGATTTTCTTTTTCAAATTTATTTTTTGGGATTTGTTTTCAATAGAAGAATGCAAAGAGGTGCATTTGAATGCAAACAAACACAAAGGAATGCAAAGAGTCACGATTTTGAGAAGATGAAGAGATGCTTTGAGATTATAAAAGAACCCTTTGCTCATTTCACTTTTTTATTTAGAGGAGAGAGATTTGGAGGAGATTTCAAAGTGAGACATATTTTTGGATTTTATTTTGTAGATTTAGTTTTAAAAATAATTTTTTTGATTCACTTTTGAAATGTTCTATTTAAATTTAAAATTAGATTTAATTTTGTATTTAGATTTAGATATATATTTAAATGTTGTTTTTAACTATATATTGAAATGTTTTCTTTTTAGATTTAGATTTAAATGTTGTATTTTCATTTAGATTTAAATGTGGTATTTAGTATTAAATTTATATGTAATATTGTATTTAGATTTAGATTTAGATTTAGTTGTTAGTATTTTATTTGGATTAGGATGAAAATGAATAGCATGATCAAGAACTATTTTTGGCATAAAAAATACTTTTAGAAATGAAATTTTAGGAATGACTTGTCATAACTATATCCACTGATATAATAAACTCTTTTAATCTTACAGATGTCAGACCCATCATTAATGGTTGTTGCAGCAACACATGAGCTATTCTTCAAGCAGTTTCTTTAATATCTCATTCCTAATAGAAAAGGTGGAATAGATTGTATGGAAGGTTTTAGCGATGAGTATTTAAGGTCTAAATCAGAATACTAGACCAAAAGAAAAGGAAACATCTCCAACTAAAACAACATTTGTTGGTGCTTTTAAAGCTCTAATGAAATTAGTTTAATTTTCTTTTTGTTTACAAATAAAATTAAAAGAAAATTAGAGGCTTCATTTTTGTTTTGGTGGAGGTGAGTATTTTATTTTATATTGATGTAAGAGGTTTTATTGTCTTTTTAAGTAATATCAAATTTTGATGTCTGGTTTTTAAAATTTATAATAGAAATATAACTTATGTTCATGATAAAGAATTGAAGGAATGGGAATAGAAAAATCTAAATGGTAAATAAGATAAATAAAAGGAATAGAATTATTATTTATAAAAATTTGAATCATATATTATGCATTTCATTAGAGAGTTGTTTAAGAACATAAATAAAGTTATAAAATTAGAAAGTGTGTTTATTCGGAAAAAAAAAACTTATTAAGTTTTGAAGTTAGACTTAAAAAAATCTTCCCAATCAATAAAGTACCTTTTAGAGGTAATATATAGTAAAAAAAGAAAATACCTTTTAAAGTACTCATAATAAAGACATAATACTTTTAGAAAGATGAGGAGATTTTTACAAAAGAAGCCTAGAATTTAGAAAGAAATATAATAAAGAAAGGAACTTTGATTTTTAAGGATTATAATAGAAACATGTCATCAATCATAATTATGGAAAGTATCTATAAACAAAAAATATCTTTAATGTATTTTTTAAGTGATGAATTTTGAAATATATACTTTTCTATATAAACAAATACATTCTTAAGAGATAGATTTCAAAAATAAAATTAGACAAAATCAATTAATATAACAATGCCTCAATATGTAATACATGTCTCTTCCACTACAAGCATAAATTTGTAAAAATGTACAAAGTCATTAGAGTGGCATGAAAGGAAGCATTGAATGACACAAAGATCAAAGAACATATCAATAACAATAAGATATGTATGATATCATTCAATGATAGTGGTCTACATATATTTTTTTAAAATGTCCAATCCACAAGTGTCATGAGAATAGTGATGAAGCACAAATAAAGGGTAAATATACTCATTAATTAGGTCTTAAGGAAGTATATACAATAAGAAAATTAAATATAAAATCTTAATGTAGGAGGACTAAACTATATAGGGTACAAGATAAGTTGGTTTAGAAAAAAAAAATTATTTCAAATAAGTTAAAGTAAATAGATATTTAATATCATCACATTAAGAAATGTCCTAGGTAAATGAGTTAGGAAAAAACATTCTATATAAATCAAATGTATAAATATCAAATAAATAAAATAATAGTATAATCAATAGGTTTAGTGTTAGGGCCCAATTAGGGTTGGGGTTCAATTATAATTACAAGAGAAATATTTTATTTTGGGCTAAAATTAAAATGTGTGTGTGAGAGAGAGAGACAGAGAGGCAGAGAGCTAACCGTAATTCTAACAATAAATTTAAACCCTAACCCTTACTATAACCATAACCAAAAATCTAACTAACCTTAAAACTAAACCTAATCCTAACCTTAATTTTAAACTCTAATCTTAAACCTTATCCCAACCCTAACCATAATTTAAACCATAACCTTAATATTAATTATAATACTAATCCTAACCATCATTCTAAGCATACCCTATACTATAATCTTAATAAATAACCATAATAATGCAGTCAAGGATGGTGGATCCAATGAAGGATAGTCCAAACCTTGCAGCCAAAAGAATTACATAGCGGAATACTCAACACAACAAACAACACCATAAATGTTTCAAGTAATTTGCATTAACATGCCCAGTTGTAAGGCCTTCTGAGTTAGGGCCAATTACAAAATGAAACAATTCTACAAGATCTACAACCAGATCCAATACAATCTCAACTAGTTCAGTTCTGAAGATAATCAGAAGCTGATGGAAACCCTAAGGCAAATCTAAAGTTGAGTTTGCACGCCTTCAAGAAATCTCCTTGTTCCCAAGTATACAAACCCCTGGCTCTACTACAAAGGACTATCAGATTACAATATGATCTACAAGAAAATCAAGAACTTTTCCACAACTTTGCCAATTTTAGCTTTCAGAACCTCAGATCTGACTCACTAAGTTTTCCAAGTCATGAACCTTTCTTCTCTAAGTTATGTCTCCCTCTTTCCTTCTACCCCTAAACATCTACCCAAGCCCTCCTTAAATACTAATCATCAGCCACAAGTCGGCTGGATGAAACCCTTAACTCCCCAAAATAATAATTAAATGCCATACAAGTCGGCTTACAAATGTATACAAACATTTAATTATGCATGTCAGTCCAAGACAATGGCTACCAACAATTAATTCACCAAGTCGGCTCAACAAATCACACAAAAATCCAATCAGTAAGTCAGAACTACCAAGCAACAATAAAATTACCAAGCACGCCAGGCATCGCCGAGTACCAATATCGACTAAGCACCGCAGCCATGACCGAGCAATAATTTCACCGAGCGCCAGAGACTATTGAGTTCCTTCAGTGACCGAGCTTCTTTCAATGACCGAGACCGTCAGTCAAGGCTACAACCGAGTAAAAACCGGCCAAAACATAAACACTCCATGTAGTTTTTTGAGGACACAGAATGCCCTTGCCTAAACCTTGGATGCCCCTACATCAGACACCCCAGGTTCCAAAATATGTTCATATGTGAAAAGAACATCTTTCAAGATTCAACACATAAATCCCGAACTGGTTCCTCACATACAAGTCCTCCACCTTTTCTGCTTGCAAAATCTTCCACTTTAGTTTCCTCTGTCTCTTCAAGTCTTTTCTGGATAATGTACAGGTCGGTTCTTCATACTGATCATTCATTTTCTCAGGATCTACAATCTCAACTCGGCTACCAATACTCAAGCTTCTCCTACCAAGCGTTGTATCTGTCAAAGGCATCAATGAAAACTTCTTGTCATTCTTCTCAACAGTAAACATATTCTTTACACAGTCATAAATAGTTCTAAAATCATACTTCCAAGGTCTACCGAGCAATATATCACAACTATTCATCTTCACAATGTCACAAAGCACAAGATCCTTGTACTAGCCAATCTGAACATCAATGAAGCATTGTTCTCTAACTTCCAAAGCATGAACATCTTGTAACCAGCCAAGCCTATAAGGACAAGTATGTTTCATTCTACTCAAACCAAGTTTATGAACCAGGTCCTCAGCAACAAGGTTATCATTACTACCACTATCCATAATAACATCACAAAGTTTACCTTCAGTCTTGCATCAGGTCCTAAACAAGTTACTCCTCTGACAAGTTTCATCTTTTGTACCAGGCAATGTTCGTTGAAGCAGCAAGTTCTCTAATTTAGGTTCATTCTGAATGTTTTCATTCATCACAACAGTTCGTCAGTCAACCTTCTTTTGTGTGCACTCAAAAGAACGGTGTCCTTCCTCTCCATAGTTATAGCAAGTACCCTTAACGATAACTCTACCTGCCTTCTTCTTTGGTTCCACGGGTTTCTCTTCATCTTCTGCATCAGTCAGCTTATCCTTCACTGAGTGATCAACCTTTTCTTTCCCTCAGGAGTTACTAGGTTGTTTCCTCTTCAACTTATCTTCTGCCTTTAGAGCATACTAATAAGCATCTTCAACAGAATCAATCTTCAGCATACCAAGCTCATCCTAAATATTGAATCTTAGACCATTCACATACCGAGCTACCTTTTCCTTACCAAGCTCTTGGTGTCCAGACCGAATAGTAAGTTTGTAGAACTCCTCGGTATAATCTTCAATAGATAAATCCTTCTATTTTAGATTCTGCAACTTCTTAAACAAGTCAAGCTCATAGTCAGCCGGTATGAACTTAGCTTTCAACTTAGTCACCATCAATCTCTAGTGATTGATTTTTGTTTCACCTTCATCTTCTCGGTCTCTCTGTAGTTCCTTCCACCAAAGAGAAGCATGTCCTTTCAACTTTGTCTGTGCTAATCTCACCTGAAGAGGATCTTAAATTTCTTCCAGCTCAAAGAAATCTTCAAGTTCACCAATCCAATCAATCAGATTGTCAGGCTTCAAAGTACTCGAGAAAGTAGAAACTTCCATTCGGTAAT
This sequence comes from Chamaecyparis obtusa, assembly GCA_027943335.1. NCBI lineage: Eukaryota > Viridiplantae > Streptophyta > Pinopsida > Cupressales > Cupressaceae > Chamaecyparis > Chamaecyparis obtusa. Next base: position 1,837,491 of record BSBK01003050.1, on the reverse strand, counting down.
TACTAAATCGAGCAGCAGATCTAGGCAACCGAGTAGTTTTGTCTTCACCAGATCTGTTCCTCCGATCATCACCACTAGATCCAACAGTTTCAAATTCTTCATCAACTTCTTCATAGTCATCCTTAGTACAAACATTTTGAGGTATACTAGCAATAGTTCTCATGATCTTGGCGACCATATCATTCTTCATCAATTCCATCTCAGATCTGAAATCTGATTTCACCTTCTCTGTGATTCAGGATTCAACAGTATCACAAAGATCTAAAATAACTCTAGGGTCCAATCTTCTCGGAGGCATCCTTAAAGATAAGAGAAACCCTTTGTAACAAACCCTCACCGATCACCTTGTGACAATTTCCAAGTTGCAACAAGTCAGATCTCAACCTGCAATCTTGTAAACAACTAGGGCACAATTTCACAAGTTTAGTGCTTTGGCTTTGTAATCTAGATTGCGCACAATCTCTGCTCCAATAAGATCAACTTCACAAGATCAGCCTTGCTAGGTCAAACTTCTGCTTCAACAAGATTAACTTTCACTCCAACAGGAACAAAACTTCTCTCTGATACCACCTAATGTAGTTAAGGATGGTGGATCTAATGAAGGATAGTCCAAACCTTGCAGCCAAAAGAATTACATAGTGGAATACTCAACACAAAAGACAACACCATAAATGTTTCAAGTAATTTTCATTAACATGCCCAGTTGTAGGGCCTTCCGGGTTAGGGCCAATTACAAAATGAAACAATCTGCAAGATCCATAACCAGATCTAATACAATCTTAGCTAGTTCATTTCTGAAGACAATCAAAAGCTGATGGAAACCCTAAGATAGATCTAAACTTGAGCTCACAAGCCTCCAAGCAATCTCCTTGTTCCCAAGTATATAAACCCCTAGCTCTACTACAAAGGACTATCAGATTACAATCTGATCTACAAGAACATCAAGAACTTTTCCACAACTTCACCAACTTCAGCTTTCAGAACCTCAGATCTAACTCACTAAGTTTTCCAAGTCATGAACCTTTCTTCTCTAAGTTTTGTCTCCCTCTTTCCTTCTGCCCCTAAACATCTACCCAAGCCCTCCTTAAATACTAATCATCAGCCACAAGTTGGCTGGATGAAACCCTTAACTCCCCAAAACAATAATTAAATGACATACAAGTCGGCTTACAAATGTATAAAAACATTTAATTCTACATGTCGACCCAAGACAATGGCTACCAATAATTAATTCACCAAGTCGGCTCAACAAATCACACAAAACTCCAATCGGTAAGTCAAAACTATCAAGCGACAATAAAATTACCAAGCACATCAGGCATCACCGAGTACCAGTATCAACTGAGCACCGCAGGCATGATCGAGCAATAATTTCACCGAGCGCCAGAGACTACCGAGTTCCTTCAATGACTGAGCTTCCTTCAATGACCAAGATTATCAGTCAAGGCTACAACCAAGTAAAAACCAACCAAAACACAAACACTCCATGCAGTTTGTCGAGGACACAAAATGCCCTTGCCTAAACCTTGGATGCCCCTGCATCACATAACAATGAGGTAAACCTCAATTCTTACAATAATCCCAAACTAACCCTAAACCTTAATTGTAAGCATAATGCTAACTCTTAATTTAAGCATAATTCTAAACCCCGCCCTAGCTATACTTGAAATCCTAACCCAAACTCAACCCTAACCATGATCTAAACCATAACCCTAACTATAATCCCTAACCTAACCCTAACTCTAGCCCTAACTATGATACAAATGATAATTGTAACCATGACCCTAACCGTCATCATAATCATTATTCTAACTCTATCCATAGCTAAAATCTTAACCCTAACTATGAAGTAAATTATAATCCTAACCATAACCAAACCCTAACCCTAGCCATTATCCTAACCATGAACCTAATCCTATGGGTAACCATGATATCAACCCAAACCCCAATCAAAATCTAAACCAAAACTATCAAACTTAACTCTAACCTTAACCAAAATCTGAACCATAAGCATCAACATGAACCCTAATTGTATGCATGATCCTAATCGTTATGTAAAACTCAACCCTAATGCTAACTATATTCCTAATCTTGAACTTAAACCTATCATAATTGTAGTTTATATAAAGAACTATAAATGTGTTGCAGATATATATGAATACTATTTGGCAAATGTTTATAAATATTTTTTTATCTTTTATGCAATAATAAACTGAATCTTCAATCACTTGAAAAATTATTTTTCTAATAATGTTGATAGAAATTAAACATATATATAAAGTTTCATGTTATCTTCCTCATTATGAAAAAATTCATTATCCCAATAGTAATCCTAACTCCTAACCCTAATAAAAACCTTAACTCCAACAATAATATTAACTATGATGTAAATCTAACTCCAACAATAATCCTAACCATGGCCACAACCTTAATCATACCCTAACCATGATCTTAATCATACCCTAATCATGACCCTGACCCTAACCCTAACCCTAGAACCCTAACCATAACCATAACCCTAACCTTAAAGGTAACACTAACTATGATATTAATCTTAACTTTAAACCCTACATCATAACTGTAACCACGACCCTAATATTACCCTAACCCTAACACTAACCATTTCCCTAACCCTAACTCTAATCCTAACTATTAACATTTTTCTACTCCTAACTCTAAAGTGTACACCCTAACCCTAACTCTAATTAGACCGTCAATCCTAAACGTAATTCTCACCTTAACTATAATTCTAACCCTAATACTAACCCTAACCCTAGCCCTAACCCTAATGAAAACCCTAACCCCTTACCCTAATATTTACCTTTAATGTGAGAGATGCAAGTCCAAAACTAATCTTCATACATGACCTTAACGTGACACAATAATCTTCATACTAACTGTAATTGTAATTGTAACCATTCACATAATACTACTGTGTGTGAATGTTAAACACCTTCATGAAATTAGGATAATCAACTACAATTCTAGAAAAATACAATGCAAATTTAAGCTAAGAATTGAAATTAACATCCATGACATCTCATGGTTCTCTAACTAATCTGGTAAGTAAAGCTCTCATCCTATTCTCTACTAGTGACAAATCTAGAATGAGAAATATGATAGTACAAATGCTTAATCTAGCTCTCAAATTGATAATGTGATACAAAGATAGTTCAAATGCTCTCAATTGCTCTTAATTGCTCTCAATTGCTATGAAAATGACTATAATGGTGATGCTTTGCAAATGAATTTCTAAGATGATTATTGCTCTCAAAATGCCTCTCATTTATAGTGAATTCCCAAGGGTAGGGGGTAGAGTGAAGTAATCATGATTTAGCCTTGGTTGAGTCAAAAAAATTGCAATGTTTTTTAAATGGGGGGACAATTTAAATGTTTGTCTCAAAGCTTTGGACAAAAGGACAAAATTGAGTGGATGAGATTCAAAGTTGAAATGTGTGATTGAGATTCAACTATTTTGAGTGATCCATGTGCTTTTGTTCCTCAATTCTCATTGGTTGCTCAATTTGTTGTTGAAAGATATTAGGATTAATTAAATTCCATTAATTAATTAAATTAGCCATGTAAGGGAATAGGTTCAATTTGATTTTTGATTTAAAACTATACAATTAATTGATTAAAATCAATTATATAGTGTTTTTCACCCCTTTAAGCTTGTATTTAATTATTTAATGTCATTATTTAATTTTTCCTTTGATTTAATGATTTTGTCCAACTTTGATTAATAAATTTCCATTTTGATTTGATCCTTTTTTATTAGAATTTGTGCATTTTGATTAAGAATTTTCAATTTTGATGATTTAAAGCACTTGTCCATTTTTTAGTGTCGACAACTACTCCTAAGGTTAAAATTAAAACCTAATCGTAACCATAACCCTATCGATTAACATAGGTAAAATGGTAAACATGACGGTTATACTAACCCTTAATATGATATTGATCTTAAATGTAAACATAGAATCATATCCCTAACCATGACCTTACTCTCATCTTATCCCTAACACTAACCCCTCACCCTAATCGTAACCCTAACCCGAACTCTAATATGTTATCGTTACCATTATAATTATAGTAGTATGGTAACCATTCAAATCAGTTGTTACCATGTCCCTACCATTGACCCTACGTTAAATGGTAACATTAAATGTGATACTAATGATAATTATCATGTTAAACTATAAACAAGATCCTAAACTATATTACCAAGTATGATACTTTAATCCTAACTTTAAAACCTGCATCCCATCACTAATTATGTCCATAATATTACTCTCACACAAACCCTAATATTAACCATATAGCTAACACTAAATATGATTTAACCCTAACTATAAACCATACATCCTAACACTGCACACAACCTTAAAATAACCCTAACCCTACATGTACAATAGCCTAAATGTAACAGTAATTATTACTAATCTTGACCATATTACTAACCCTTTAATGCTAATCCTAACCCCTTACCATAATCTTTACCCTTAATATAACACTAAATATGATATACCACGTAACTGTAAACATAACATCCTATCTCAAACCATGCCCTTAGTATGACACAATAATCTTGATACTAACTATAACTGTAATTGTAACCATATGACACAATAATCTTGATCTAACTGTAACTATAATTGTAACCGTTCACATAATAGTACTCCTAAGGCTAAACCATAACCCTAATCATAACCATAACCCCATCCTTTACCATAAGTAAAATGGTAATCATAACGATTATACTAACCCTTAATATGATACTACTCCTAACTCTAAACATAGAATCCTATCCCTGACCACAACCTTACTCTCATCTTATCCTAATCATAATCCTAAACCTAACTCTAATTTGTTATCGTTAACATTATAATTAGAGTAATATGGTAACCATTTAAGTTATCTATTACCATATCCGTACCATTGACCCTACGTTAAATGTTAATGTTAAATGTGATACTAACGATAATTATCATGTAACACCGTAAACAAGATCCTAAATTATATTACCAACTATGATATTTTAATCCTAACTCTAAACCTACATCACATCGCTAACTACATCCATAATATTACTCTCATGCAAACCCTAATATTAACCCTATAGCTAACACTACATATAAATAACCCTAACTATAAACTGTACATCCTAACACTACCCAATCATGAAGAGTCCAATATGAATATCAACCCTAACCCTACATGTAACACTACATATGAACCCCAACCCAAACCTAATTTGATCATTGACCCTATTTGTCATACTAACCTTAACCAATATTCTAACCCTAATACTAATCCAAACTCAACATTCTGCATCCCATCATTAATCTTACTTTAACCTTCACTGTATTAGTAACCCTATTTCTAATCTTAAACCTTAATGTTACACTAAATATGATACTAATCATAAATTTAAACCTAACATCATATATCCCTAATCACATCCTTAATCTCACCCTATCCCTAACCCTAACCCTGACCCCTGACCCTAACCCTAACTATAACTCTTACCCTAACCCTAACTCATAAGGTAAAATGTCATACTAGCCCTAACTCTTACCCTAATTCAAATAATTTTAATAATTTTTAACCATATATATATACTAATTTTTTATTTGATTTTACAACATTAAATCTAATTGTTGCCCAAACAATTTAAATTTATTTGATTTTTCGGCCATATACATAAACATTAAAAATTGTAAAATGTCTTCCATGTTGCAATGTGACTGCTACTAGCATATATATATATATATATATATATATATATATATATATATATATATATATATATATATATATATATATATATATATATAGTACGCCAAGAGGAATCCTTCTTGAGGCACCTATTTTCTTCAAATTGCAAGGTGCAATAGGTACATCGAGAAGGATTACTCTTGGTGTATTATATATATAAGTATATATATGCTAGTCTTACTTGTTCTTATCTAGTTCACTTATCACCTTATTCCATCCTAAGTTCATCATATATGATTTATTTCTATGGTAATTTTAATGGTGTAAATTTTACACCCTCGTGTAAAAGGCCATTTTCACATTTGTCCACTTTAGCCTAAGATTCAAGATCCTCGCAATCCGCATCATCAGCCAACTCATTTGCTACTTCAAGACCTACCACGAGGCCTTGAAAAATTTGGACAAGTGTGTGCCATGGAGATGTTTGTGTGGCGCACTCGCGTCTACGAATCTGCAAACATGCAGGTTTCCATTAGAGCATTACAAACTACCAACATGCATTCGTAATGCCCCTAATAATGGATTTCCCAGTCCATCCTAGTCCATATTAAACTCCTTCTTGGCCTCCATTTCATATTTCTTGCTTGCTCATTCAAACTTCTTGGCTGCTCACTTGGTCTTCTTGGACATTCTCACAACTTCACTTGATCATTTTCACACTCTAGTCTTGGCTCTCCATATCCATTTTTATTGCAAGTTTTTCATGATCAAGATATCTAATCTCTTGTATTTGTCTCTGCATCATGCATTTGGGCTCCTTTCACCCATAGGGGAGTTCTATGATCTTTTATTTTTGTCTTTATAGCATATTATCCTCCATATGTCTTTCTTATTTCATATTATATCTACTTCATTATCATTATTCAATTATCTATCACTGATCTTTTTTTCTAAATGGTTGTTGTAGAGGTGGAGACACAAAAACAAGGACTTTTCTAAGGCAAATCTCCAAATAGCCACCCCAACCATTTATCTTTCTCATTTGTGTGCAAGTTTTCTCTACAAGTCTGTGGACTTCAAGAAGGATCGCATTATCAACCTCTGAAACAAGTTCCTTTAATCTCATTATCCATAAGATGTCATTTTAGTTTATTTTACTTCTTCTTAGTATTTGTAATATGTCGTCTTGTTATTTTTTTTCCCATTTCACAATCTTAGAATAGTTCATTTCTATCAATTTTATACTTTTTTATTTTGTCTTGGTCTTACACTCTTAATTTAGTGTTCTATTATTTTACTTTGCATTCTATTTTTTCTCATCCATACCCTATTTGTACTAGACACCAACATGCCACGTCGGTGTTTGACATTTGCATTGGTGTCCTTGGATCACGTTGTTGTCCAAGACAATGAGCTTGCGAAGCTTGGGATTTGTTCATTATAGTTAGTTACTTCATTTCCCGTAGTCAAAGTATTTGTATCTATTTGTTTTCTCTCGTTATAAACATATAATTTACACTTGGTTAATTAAATCACATTTGGACATCTACATATAAACACTTAAACAAACATATTCAATCACATTAAAATAACCAAGTAAAACTCTTTATCTAGTATCTGATCTCCCTATAACTCCTAGCTAGTAATGTGAGGTGGTGCAAGGAAGTTGTGCATCCCTTGAGGTTTTAATCGACCTCTAGTTAGGTGCATTATTTTCTTCCCCACAATCATGTCTCTTCAAGGTCATCCACTTTTTATGGCACCATTCTCTTAGGGGAACTGAGCACAAACTAATAAAATACCTTCCTCAATGAGCATAACCTTTATGAATAGTAAAATTTTAGCTCAAAGTCTTCCTCTAGTACCTTCTAATGATTCTACTTAGAAAAAGATGAACCAACCCTAAATTGAACAAATGATTGTAAATGTATTAAATGTTTTCTCAATAACATCCTTCCATGGTTTGTCAAATTCTCAAACTCTAGTGAAGCTCTCAATTCTCCAAATTGCTAGTTTCCTCCTTTGAAAATTACTAGTCCTTGCTTTCAATCCAAGCCTAATGTAAATGGGAAAGATATGTCAAAACTCTTCATCTTGTGATCTAAAGAATTCATATCTAAAAGGGGGAAAGTAAACTAACATTATTCAACTTGTGGTCTAAATAATTTTTATTTAAACTTATCATATGGACTACCAATTATCTACTTCAATCATAAATAACTTTGTTAATATCCTTGAACCCATCAATAATCTATGTGTCTTAATGCTAGTTTTATGGCACAACTGTCTTCACTTGTAGGATTCAATCAATCAATTTATAAACACTACAAGTGTTGGGTTGATTATTTATGTTGAGTCTCCTAATTTTAATATAGTCTAATGTAGCATAAAAGAACAATAGAAAAATATATTAACTAGAAAAGTTTATATTTCATATCCACTTAGAGATTATCAAATATATCATCATTTATGTAATTAAAGGTAATTATAGAAAATTTGTACATGGAATATACCATTCATAAATATATCTTTCTTCCTACCACTATCTTTCTATTATAACCTTTCTCTTCTTAATTCTTCATATATTTACATATATAATGTCTCCTTTCTAAGACTAGTTAGTTTGGTGGTCGTTAACCTATTCCTTGTGCTCTCATAAGCTAATGTGGATGGTTAGGAAACTCCTATATTCTTGGAGTTATTGTAGACTGATTCCTTCAACATTTCTATTTGTTGCAATAAGCTAAGTAATAAGTGAGATTGACAATGATGCTTTCATAAGCATTTTTAGTCATTCATTTTATACTCCATGCTTCTTGAAGCCCATGGCTATATTTAGTAATCATTATTTTTGCACCATCATCATCCCTTGGCACGAATACCACTTTGGTGTGCTCTCAATGTCTACATTTGACATCTCGACAATGCTTTTCACAAGTCAAATGGTTAATTTTAAATTAAATTCTCAACTTATAATGTTTTGACTTTATATAAAATTTAAGTAATTATCTAATAATTTAATGTGCCTTTGACCTTTTTGGAATAAGTCTCCATGTTGAGGAAAAAGGCAGATTATATTTTAAATTTAATCAAACATTATACTTCAAAGAGGGGCATTGAATTTAGAGACATATAAAAAGGGTTTTTTTGAGCTCATTTTATTGCACATGAAAATTTATGTGATATTGGGGGAAGGGGTTCACTAGTTTAAACATGCAAACTAGGAATCAAAATCATTCATGTAATACCCCTCTTTTCTATAATTTATGATGTCATTTATATTTATGAATTTACAGATCCTAACTTGCATGTGTATGGTTGGCGTATATGTTTTACTTTTCTATTTGACATGCTTGATGTGGTTGAGGGACGAAGTTGTAGATACTTGCTTGCAAGATCCACATGATCGAATGATCGCCACCATTGTCTTTTATATATTTATACATGTATGCATATGCTCATCTTTATTATAGGATTTTAGGTACCACACATCGACTTCCCTGAATTGCCAAGATGAGTGTGCCCTATCACATTATCTCAATGGTAAGAGAGGGGAGATAACATACAGGTCTAAATCCCAACCTAAGCCATTTATTGTCCTCAAATAGTGGACAAGTATCTTATCTGCTACCCTTTGAATTCATCAAGGTGATGTCATTCATGAATACTTTGTTTGAGCTTGATTATTACCTTATGGGTTTGGTCAGTTATTCCTTCGTGTTTGTTCGTCAAGTGTCTTGATGTGAATTTGTATTATTAATGCATTAAATATTTAATTAAGATTAATTTTGAGATTAAAATAATTATACCTTATGAATATGGAAATATTAAATATATAGATATTTAATTAATGAAAATTAATTAAATATCATTGATTATTTAAAAGACTTAATTAAAAGTCTAATTATGAAAATTAAGATTTAATTAAATATTAAATCAAAATCAAAATTAAATATTCAAATAATATAAATTGATATTAATTATCAAGTTGTTAATTAAGTGGTGCTAAAGTTATTAATTATAATTAAAATATAATCATGCGGTTATATGCACACCAGCTAAAAGGAACTGATTTCTTTTAAATAAAGGATTGATATAAACGAGGTTGGAGTTGAGTTCTGATTTCTATGATTTTGAGTTAATTGTTTTATTATTTTTAATAGTTGAGTTATATTCTAGTTGTGAGTTGCATGTTTGAGTTCGGTTTGTTGGGATTTCCATATTAGAGTCATTTTTTGTCATTATTTGGAGAGACAAGTTTACAGGTTTTTGGCTACCATTTTGGATTTGGAGGAAATTTATTAAAAGCTTGATTTTTGGGGAGTTTTGGAATTAGCTTTGGTTGTTATAGATCAGCTACTGGAATTAAGGTAAGGTTTGAAAAACTTTTGTAAATCTTTCCTTTCAAAAAGATTATCTTCTCCATGTTTGTTATATTGTTTTAAGAAATTTGAGTGTTGTGTTAAGGTTATTTTGTTTTAAGAAGTTTTGGGCATGGTTTTGATTGGGGGTTTCATAGGAAATTTCATTAATGTCACATCTGGTATTTTTTATGAAGATTAGTTGAAAACCTAGGAGGGTTTATAAAAAACAAAATAAAATAAAAAAGAATAAATAAATATTATTTATTTATTATTGCAAAGAAAAAAATATATTAATATTAATGAAATGGCGACTGGGGCCACCACCTCCCCTTACCGCCACCAGCAGGGACAACCTACGATTACCATGGCAATGTCGTGGACCACAAGGTCGTAGACCTTGCGATTACCATGACAATGTCGTGGGTTGCAAGACCGTGGAACTTGCGATTACCACGACAAGGTCATGGGGCACAAGGCTAGGGCATGCAGTATGTCGTGGCTTCCACGATGGGAACCATGGTGGATACTGTAGGTACCCACATGCCCTTCTTATATATTATGTTTTTGTAAATTAAAATATAATTTTTTTTATTTAATAAATTTTTTAATTATTAATTATTAATTAATAAATATAAGCTAATTAATATTAAAAATTGATAAGTTAAATAGTATATGTTAATTCCTATTTTATTTATTTGGATTTGTATTATTAATTGTTAATTAGTTAATATAAATTAACTATTGATTGATGGATATTTGAATAACATAAAGTTGAGTTATATGGGACATGATTAATATAAGATAATTTATTTAAAGGGGATTATAAATTACTTTATACAAGGGATGCCTATTATTTCATTTAGTTAAATATTATAATCTAATTGATTTAGAGTATAATTAATGAGGTATCAATGTATTGTGAGTTAACTAAAAGTTAAGTGTAATCATTGTTTTGAATGAGAGAAAGTGAATATTTTATGAATGAACTCATTAATAATATCTAACTTGTGGGAGTAATTTATATTAAGATATTGTGATTTAAAATTATTTAATAACATGATATATAGTTAAATTCAACGAGTTGACAAATGTATTCCACATGTCTACTTGTGTTATGTTTGTCTTGTTTTGGCTTATTATCTATGTGGATAGAGTCTTGTCTTAGGTGGAAATTATGTCATTTAGACTTGAATTATTTTGTGGATTTATGCCTTTTTCATCTTGTGTTCACATTGTAAAAGAATTCATAACCATTTGTATGTCATGATTGGCTCTTGTGTTGTTAGGTGCATTTGTAAGTGATGTCATGTGTTCTTAAGTCTTGAGTATTATATTAATTGACCACAAAAAGGTGACGACCATTATTGTGTTGTGTCCTAATTAACTTGGTCACCTTGTTTCTACTATTATGATGTTTCAGTGTTATGAATGATGACCTTTGTGGATTATGTTTTTTTTAGTACGTGTTGGGAGAGAGATGCTTTGATGCTTTTGATGGTCATTTGATTTTTTGATATGAATTATGAGAATTGGTAATTGTTATTGAGATGTCCAGTATGGGATGGACAGTTTGGACCCTTGTATAAGATGTGATATTTTTTTTTATGCTCCACCACTTGTCTTGATGTCATTCATGGTTTATAGATTTATAAAAATCTTTTATGGTCATGATTTACTTTCTTTTTGGTTATTTTGTTGGGAGCATTATAGTAGGCTATCTAGGAACATAGAGGGGAAGTGGCTTGCAATGAATGTCGGAGCCCTCAAGTGGCTTCCAGTGTCACTCATTGTAAGTAGCTTAATAAAGTGGTAACTTAATAATTTTTTGAGAGAAAATATTAAAAAGATAATTGTGTACATCACCATGCCTTGAGCGCTAGTATAGGCTAGGATGTGTGAGATGATGCTTGTCTTCGAGTGTGGTGTGTGTTCTGGCATATTTAGTAGCCTTATCTCTATGAGATGTTTACTGATATTGTGTATGGTCACTTGGGCATCGAGGTCTAGAGAGGCTACCAGGACAAAGTCCAAAGGTTATACGTATGTGATGACACTTCACTATATGTGTTCTAGGTTCCTACGTTTCATTTGATACACCTATTTTGTGTCATGATCATTTATACTTGATAACCTTATATCCTTTAATACTATTTTATCTAGTGTACCTTGGCATTAGTTTTTCAAATATTTCCTTGAATGAGGTCTGGCGATATCTCCTTAGCATGACGCGAGTGGACCTTTAGGTTCCATGTGGTTGAGTGGTAGTGATTCTGTTACCATTGAGATCCGACATTCATGACTTTGTTCTTGGATGATCCTTGATGCTACTTCTATCTTCTTGTTCATTTCTTTGAGACTTCATGAGATGTATATATCTTGTATTCCATTTTATGTATTGGTTAGAGACATTGATTCAAGAGATGTATATGTACTTGTAATGTATTATTATTATCTTTGTGACATGCACAGTGGAAGATGTATTATCTTGAAGACTATGATGTATCAATTTGTATCTTTTTGTATGTACCTTTGATTTCATTTATGTAATAGATGTATCTTATTAGATTAGTTGAAATAAATATGTTTTTGAATAAGGTAAAAATAGGTTTTGAATGGAACCCAAAACCATTTACGTCATAGCAAAATGATAAAACATGAAAGTTTTCCAAAATGAGATGCCTGCTAGAAAGAACAGAGGAGGACCCAAAACAACACTAGAAACAACAACAAAAGCAAAGAAAAATAGATCTAGCAACACTACCAGCAACACCCAACAACCAACCAGACAAAACTAATTGCTTATCATTTTGTCTGCCTTCATCTTCAGCTTCTTCATCTTCTAGATTTCTTTTTTCAGGTCCTTCAGCTCCTTTGGCTTCTCAGGGATCTTCCTCTGAGTACACCCTCTAGTTCTAGTATTTGGACCTGCATTCCCAACGTCATCTTCAATAGTAATGGTCATATTTTTCTGCTATTTTTTCTCCAAGTATTTGTGAAGCATGTCCAAGTTAATGACAACCGCATTGAGTCCTTCATTACTGTGGCTTAGGACTTCGTTAATCATTTTCCCATTGTTGCTAACTTTGACCTTAATTTCTTTAACCTTGTTGTCAATGATTTTGTTGATTTCAGCAGTTATCTCCTCCTTCCAATTTTTATTGTTTACCTTATCCAGAATCTTGTTCTCCAACTTCTTCAGCTTCGTGTTCAGGGTTTTCATAGTTTTCTCCAAAGTATGAAGGTGAAGCTTAATCTCATGCATATCCTGCTTGATCCAGTCCTGAGGAATACTCTAACCTTCATCATTTTTAACCTTGTCCAGATTCATAGCATCCCACAAGGGAGTGATGGTATCCTCCTTATGACTTTTTTTCCTCCTCAATGGCTTTCTGATCAATACTAGCATTAGTTTCTTTTTGTTCCTCCTCTTTTTCATCAATGACAGGGGAGTTTTGTCCAGTTTCTATTTCCTCTTCATCTTGCCCCTCCTGGAGGCCCAAAGAATCCTCATTTTGGTTTTCTCCATCCTCTTTACTAGCCAAGTCCAAGCCTTCCTCATTATCCAAGTGGGTGTCAATTTTTTCTTCTTCAGCAGGGAAATTGGGAGCATCATTCTTATCAACCTTGGTAGGGGAGACCTAGGCCTCTTCTTCCTCCTCTTCAACACCTTCCTCTTCTTTTTCATCATCATGATAGTCCCCATCTTTCCCTTCTTCATCTTCCTCTTTCTCATCCTCTGTTATGACAATCGTGTCCTCTTCCTACTTGGTGTTATCATTATTCCTGTCCTCTTTTTCCTCACTTCCAGAATCCACCTCCACATTTTCTTCCTCAGCATTTCCTTTTTCCAAAGAAATATGGATTTTTTCCTTGGTTTCTCCATCACTACTGTTAGAGATTTTTTCTTTATTTTTCTTCCTCTTTTTTCCTTCTTCTTCACTATAGTTAGAGATTTTTTCCTTGTTTTTCTTCCTCTTTTTTGCTAGATTCAGCCTTTCTATCCCCCTTAATAGTCTCTGAATTTTTTCCTTTGACCCTTTTAGGAATTGGGTCTGGGATAATATTTCTGGCATAGTCAAAAATAAGGAGGATCAACCCTCATGCAACATAGGGTTATTCAACTTCTTCCTATGCTTAGTAATGCTACTACTCAGGGAGCTCAAAAGAAAATACGGGAAGGAAATCCTCTTGTTATGCCTGAAGTGGTTAGCTAGGATGAAATGCATGTTGTAGATTTTGGAATAGCGCCCATCAAGCATGAAATACTCAATCATGACCTTCAACATTTTAGTCCAAAAATCCTTAATTTTGGTGATATCTACATGATTGCCCTTCCCTTTAGTCATGAGGGCCTTTTCATCAGCAGTTTTAGGAAAAAGATTAAAAGCTTCAGTACCAAGCCTATGGTTGCCTCTATGGAAATGAGTTCCCTCCAGGGGTAAGCCCATAATCTCATCCATAAGGGTAAGAGTAAGGGGGAAAGATTTACCCCATAAATTAACTTTACCTCTAACCCAACCATCAGCAAACAAGGAAGTCACATGTTTGTCATAGCCGTGGAGCTTTTCAATGTACTGAGAGACCCCTCCTTTTCTCAGCTTCTTCTAGACTTTCCTTTCTTGCCTCCATTTATCATAGTCAGTCGACTCCTCTCTTCTCAAACTGCCTCCCATTTTTTGCTTTCTGCTACTATCCTGGCTCGGCTCCTTACCACTAATCTTCTTCTCACTACAATGCTTTCTTTTGTTTTCATAATTACTTGAAGTAACCCAGGCTTCATATATCATTAATACTAAAATAATTATCCCACACTTCGCATTACATGCAGCCTTCCTCAAAAATTGTTTCATCCTTGTCATCATAATTTTAAGTGACATTCCCTTCATTTTCATTAATTATTGAAATAAATATGTCAATGTACTTTATGATTTGTGTTCTTTTCATTATGATTAAACAAAGGATTAGGAATATTGTGATTTGGGTTTTAAAATGAACCTAAGATATATCATGTGATTATGTTTTGGATTGTACTTATTAGATTAGTTAACTTATATGTAATTCTACGTTACATAAGTTTTGAGACTTGTAATCTATTAATGAGTTATATTAATGAGTATGTTTTGTCTTATGTTATATTGCTTCCACATTGTTATTCATTATTGATTGTAAACTCATAAGAAATTTTTTTTTAGTAAACTTAGTAACATGTTTTAGGTTAATTTCTCTTGGGTTCCCTGGTGGGGCATTACACTTCACATCAACATACATTATAGAATAATCCAATTGAACCAACTTTAAACCAATTGGAAAGAGTTGACCTTTAATAGGATTAAATTAAATTATTTTTCTTTTGTATTTTGATACGATTGGATAAAATGGAACAAGAGATAGATCTAAATATTTAAACTTAACAATAATTAATACAAATAATAAGCTACATAACATATATGCAAACTCCATGGAAAAAAATTAGAAATAGGAAGCTGAAAGGAACCTCTCATCGATATATGGACCTAAAAGTGTAAGGATGTGTGGCTAAGAAAACTTTCTCTAAAGGTTTCTAATGAAAATATCATAAATGGACATTGAATCAGGATTTTACATTTATCATCTCCCTATTTTCTTGTTAGAAGATTTTCAAACTATGTGGCTAAGCCACACTATCTAGGGTTTTCTACTCCTTCAAAGTTTGAATATTTTCATCTCAATCTTCACTTTTTGAATATATAATTCTTCTTTACTATATTTGAATACTTATGCATAAGGAGAGATAAAATGGTGTTGAACTTTTTAAGGGATTTCCTAAGTCAATCTTTGAGTAAGAATCCCCACAATAATGATGTATAAAACATACATTACCCTTGGAGAGAAGAGGTTAAATATAAAGTGTAATGTTTAATTGGAAATATTGTACCTTTTTTATGAATCATTTCCTTGAAGTCTTCATAAAAGTTTGATGTTTCAAGGAGGGGGATCATGCATATCTTCACTCATGGAGAAAAATGTAAACCTGATCATCGATTCCATTTTGAATGCTTGAAAATCCTTGAATGTCTAACCTCTCCTTGGTTGTCTTGAAAATTATTGAGTACTTTCTTGATTGTTTGATGTGTGTTGTGGAATTAAAATTGTAGGATGTTCAAATAAGGAGATGAAGCTTTCTTTTATACTCAGTCTCACAAAACATGTTAATTTTTTTGAAAAAGACTCACATTGGGAATATTTTACTGCTTAATATTTTTTGATCTTTGAAGGATTCAAATTTTAACCCCTTTGGGCTAGATTATGAGGCATAGCACCATAGTCCAGGAAGACTAGGGCACTAAGCACCCTAGTCCAGTATTCATCAGCTAGAACAAGGTTAGAGAGCAAAAAAAGTTGATGAACTTCCAAATTCAGGAATTGTTTAAAAAAAATAGTTAGTTTTTGGGGCATAGAAGGAGAAGAACTAAAGTAAGCCCCAAATGAGTATGAAATTGTATGAGGATATAATTTATAATATTAAATTTAGCCCTTAATTTAGCAAGAGTATGACCTTATGCTCACACTCTTGGTAAAGTATGTGATAAAACTAAAATATCTTCATCAAGACGCTAGAGAGATAAGAAAACACAAAGCTTTCGAGGACTTAGGATCTTATCTAAAGTAGAAATATAAAATGAGAAACATTATCTGCATACATTATACACATAGAACATGCAAGAAGAAAGAAAAAATATGGCTTCTAGATCTAGTAAGGAACTACTTACTAGGAGCCATATGAGAAGAGAAGAGATGAGATATGGCGTCTTGGTCTAGTGAGGGTTTCTTAATAGCATGTTAGTAAAAGGAGAGTTAAATCAATCTAGTGAGGCATGCTATGCTAGTTAACTCTAGAGATTACAAAGTAAAACATTGATTTGAAAATAATATTTAAAAAAGACTATAAAAATGTGTGTTGGAGTGTGCACCAAACACAGAGTAAAACTAAAGTACCAAGTTATAAAGTAATCTAAAAATATAACTACAAAATGGGAAATGGGTGTTGTAGTGTGCAACAAACAAAAAATTGATATGAGACTTCAAAAGGGTGTTAGGAATGAATGTTGAAGCCTTTGGTAGTCATTCTGTAGTAGTGGTTGTTGCATTCATGGCTATGATTGTCATTGATGTCAACACAGTGATATTCTAGAGTTTAGTAGAGAAACAGGCACAGTTTTGTTTTTCGCACATGTTATATTGAAAATTGAGTTATGCACAATTGATGGTATGTTCTTTGGTGTGTTATTAACCTATGGTTAACAATGCAAAAAGAAATTCATTTATTCATGAAAGTTATAAGCATTTTGGTGGAAACGGTATTCTGGCAGTGTTCCTGAGTAGTGGTTTTTGGTAATCGAAGGATATCTCCTAACCGGGATGGAATCTGATTCTACATAGTTAAAGGGAAGTTTGAGACTTATTGGTGGTGATGTGGTTCATAGCACAAACTTTGAGGCCACATGATTGGAAAGTTATTGTATCTGGAAGCTGATAGTTTTTATGTAGCGTGTTGAAATTATTCATTTGTAATTATTTGAGTGTGGTATAAAGAAAGGAATGTTTTCCTTGTTGTGATGGGATTGTAATAGTTGTGATATGAAATTGTGAAAGTTGTGATGTGAATATAGGCATGAGGTGAAGAATAGAGCTAATTTAGTGGTGAAGGAAGACTTGCGAAGTACAAAGATCTCAATTTGTGTCTTGTGTAGCAGAGAGTGCGGTTTTGGCATAGTGTGAAGGAGGTAACATATTTCATATTATTCTTTTGAATAATCCTAAGATTTGTTGGACAGTGAGTTCAGAGATCTTGCCTTGAAGCTGTTTGGGCAGTGGGTCCTTCTGTCTTCCATAACTCCTAACAGGGTTAGAATCTTTTAACAGGGATTCAAAATATCCTAACAGAGATTCATATGTACTAAATGTATTTCATAGACTCCTAACAGGGTCCATCCTTTCACAAGGAACTTTCATATTAGTACATCATTTTGTGGGCATCATTCCCATTGGGGTTTACTCTTTGATCAAGAGGTTCCCTAGTTAACATATCTTGTGTTATTGTGTCATTGTGTATAATTATCTTTCTATGGTTGGTTACTACATTCATTAAATGGTTTAAAGCTATTGAAGTTGATATTGAAGTTGATAAATAGTTTAATTATCAGATAACTGATTCACCCCCCCCCCCTCTTAGTTATCTTGGGGATCTTTGCTTTCTAACAATTGGTATCAGAGCAACAGGTCCTTGAAAGAGAAGTTTAACAACTTAAGGAGATCTATGGAAAATTTCAGGAAAGAAAGCCCTAAGTTTGATGGAGTAAATTTTAACAGTTGGAAAGAAAAGATGAAGACACATCTCTTGTGTTTAGGACTAGGTTATTGGTTGATTACAAAGAATGAAAGGACTATAATTGAAGAAGACAATCTTGAAACAAGTACTAAAGATGAGGTAGATCTATTCATGTGTAACATACTTGCAAGAGAAGCACTTTTATCAGCACTTCCAGAGAATGAATACAGTCAGGTAAAAGGTTTAACTAGATCTTATGATATTTGGAAAGCTTTACATTCTACTTTTGAAGGTGATGAACATGAAAAGAAAGCTAGGTTACATAATTGGATTTGTGCATTTGAAGACATAAGAATGATGGAAGATGAATCTGTTAGAAGCTATATTGGTAGGATGTCAGAAATTGTTGCAAGAATAAAGTCTTGTGGAGGTGAAAAGACAGAGAATGAAGTAATATGGAAGATTTTGAGAACATTGACACCGGTATTCAGGCAAAATACACAAATGATTGAACAAGTGATACCTTTTATACCAAACTTTTCAAGAGAGACTCTTCTTGGAAGATTGGAAGTAGCAGAGATAAATTTGATATTATCAGGAGAACTACCTAGAGTGGAGACAACATTTAGTGCTCTTAGCATCAAACCTACTTTGTCTAGAAGTACAAGTATGAATGGAGATTATGCCAGCAGTAGCAGATCCAAATCTGATGAAGATAAGAAGATTGAAGAAGGTATTTCCTTGCTTGTGAAAAGAGAACCAGATGGTAAGAAAATCTTTAAATGTTGGACATGTCAAGAATATGGTCATTTTGCATCTAAGTGTCCTAAGAGAGTTAAGAAGTATAGAAACAATTTCAAGCCTAGAAGATCTAAAGAATGTTATTATGAAAATGATGAAGAAATTGAAGCAGGAATTGAAAGACATTTGAGCGACAGTGATAATGATAACTTTGATGACATAGGATTTGTAGCAATTAAGGAAGAAAATTCTGAATCTAATGTTAAGGAAGAGAAAGCCTTAGTTTCCCAAGTTGAAAAGAAAGTTGATTGGATTATAGATAGTGGTTGTTCACATCATATGACTGGTGATAAAGGAAAGTTCATAAAGTTTAACAATTATGATGGATGAGTTGTTAGAGTTAGTAACAATGCACCTTGTTTGATTAAAGGTATAGGATCTATTACTCTTGATGGAAAGACTAATACTAATGATGTTTACCTTGTTGATGGATTGAAACATAATCTTTTGAGTGTTGGACAGTTAGTGGATAAGGGATATCAAGTTTGGTTTACTGAAAAAACTTGTGTGATAAAGGATAAAGATGGAAATCTAATTGGAACTAGATCTAGAACTAGAGGTACTATATTTCAGTTGAGCCCTACTGAGATGACATGTTTGATGACTATATGCAAATTAGTTAGATACTATTCTAAATGATGAATTAACTAATAAAATGGTTAATAAATCTATCTAATAAGCAAACTACAATGAATAATGCAATAACAAATGAAACCAAATTAACAATTTACCTTCACCTAGAAATGCAGCTTGTCTCCATTGTCCTCCTAGCTTTGATTTCTTGAAGATGTTGAGCTCTCATATTTCCAAATGAAGGTCTTTCCCAAGATGATCCCAAAGTATGGAGATTGAATGAAATGAGTGCACAATTAAAACTTGATTATGCAAATATGGTGGATGAAATGCAAATGATGGGATGATAATATGGATGCTTGGATGCTTGATTTCTTGGATGCTTGATTGCTTGGATGCTTGAATGCTTGTTCTCCAAAAATACCTATTAGCTTTCAAATGGAAAATGAGGCTCTTTTTATAGAGTTTTGGAGGATCTAGGCCTAGGTGGTAGAATCTTACGGTTGAGAATGAATGGTGGAAGATCCTAGGGCTAGAATTAACTTGGTTGAAGGAGTTGAGAGAAAAGGGGATGTAGTTGGAATGTGAGAGAAAGAATAGGGATGATGTTCCTCCCACATTGACATGGAGGAGAAGGTGGAAGGGAAAGACACATGTCAAGTGTCTCACAAAGACCAGAGAGAGAAAGAGGGAGAGACCTTTTCCTCATAAGGACTCTTTGCACAAGTGTCCTATGAGTCACCCTTGACCCTTAGAGGTGGCTTGAGAAGCCCCTTAGGAATAGGGAATGTCTCTTGACTTGGTTGTTGAGAGGACAAGTGGTCATGAGACCAAGTCCTATGAGGCCACATAACCCTTAAGAATAGGACATGTGTGGGTGAGGATAAATATGAATAAATAATTAATAATAATTATTTATCTTAGCCAAGGTGATGTGTCAGGTGACTAGGTGGATGAAGTGGACTAGGAGATTTAGTCATATTTAGGTGATTGTGTATTTAATTAAATCACTTTAATAGACTTTTTTAGAAGACTTAGGATATAGAATTAGACTATAGTGAATTTATTAAATAAATTGAATAATTTACTTAATAAATAGAGGAAACAAATATTAATTAAATAATAAATATTTAATTAATTTATCAAGTCAATAATAATTAAATAATAAATATTTAATCAATTAATGAAGCCATTTTTAGGTGTATACATTTTGCCCCTCTTTGAAATAATGTGCTGGTCACATTGTTTCAAAGAAAAATCAAGCATTTTTGCCCCTGCCCCAGACAATGTCTCAGACGACCTATGGATGCCCCCTCGAGAGATTGATTGAAAAAAAAAGATTATTTGAATTTTGTAAAAATATTTTTATTTTTTTTATTTTTATTTTTATTTTTTTTGTATGGGGTTGTTCAATCAATCTCACGAACTAACGGTAGGAAATATGGATGAAAATGGGATAAAATGGAAGAAAAATGGTAGGTAGGGTCCACACACCAAGCACATCGGGTCCACAAGCTATAAATACGGCCAAGGGGTCCACAATAGGCTCATTGTGCACACTTGTCATTTGGAGATTAGAGTGCGAGAGAGAGAAGAGCAGAGCCGCCAGGATGTCGTTCCCCTTGTCAGATCACCGCTTCGAGAGAGTCAGACGCTTCCAGCGACCACCCGATTCGGGTGAACCGGTAGGTGACTCGATCTTGCTTTGTATTTCCATGATTTGATGCATGTTAGATTAGATTTAGAACATGTTTAGGGTAGATCAAATGATAGATTAGAGTAGGAATTTTATTTTTTTCTAGGCGTAGGATGAATGCACAGTTTCGGTGCATCAATGCGCAGCAACTGTGGATGTTTGCGTAGAAAATCAAAGTTTCTGCGCATTCGTTAGAGAGATTTGCGCATTCAGACTAGGAGAATAACAGTGCTTCGCAAGCATATAATAAAAGTGCGCATAGATACTTGTTGCGCATTTGTTAGGAAAAGCTGCGCAAATGGTCATTAAAAGTGCGCATATGTATAAAACTACGCAAATACCTAGAAATGTTGCGCAAATATGGATGAAGACTGCACATCGGTAAAAACCTGTGCAAAGGTGAAAGAAAGTTGCGCATGCATGTTTCAATGCTGCGCATATGTTTAGGTGGTAGAAGTTGGTCATAATAGATAGTCAATTACGTCAAACTTGATGTCGATAAGCTGGTTTGATCTATCGGTAGTTGATTGTGATCGATTTGATCAAGATTGGTAACATTGTAGCATGTTCTCTAGTTAGCCAATCTGAAATAGACAATTGATAGAATCATCTGTTGAAACACGTGATAAACATGTTCAAAATTGATATGATAGGATAGATAGATTGATAGATCAGTTTATCAAAATCTGATAGGTTGATTGTTGTTGACTTGAATAGGAGGATATCATAGATGTTCTGATGTCACGGGAGAGATATCCCGTCACACCGAACCTGAGACCAGCATTATCAGAGACAGAGAGACTAGTGATAGGAGCATCAGGACTGTACCATGTGATTTACACGCCCGAGATTCAGGTGAATCTGAGCATGATGATCGCATTAGCTGAGAGATGGCACTCAGAGATGAGTAATTTCCATCTTCCGACAGGGGAGATGACAGTGACACTAGAGGATGTATATCTCATCCTCCGGCTTCCCATCACATGAGAGTTAGTGCAGTATGATCGACACGGCGGAGTCACAGAGTGCAGAGCCGTCTTTGGAGATGATGACATAGAGGATGGGGAAATTAGCTAGGAGGAGATGGTCAACATGTATGACCCTCTTCCAGTGGTTCTAGCAGGCGCTATTGGGGGATTCGTATGCCCGGATCGGAGGTCACACAGATTTGCAGTTGGGTGGGGCTGGACATTACAATGGGTGATGGAGGGGACCCGATTTGCTTGGGGTGTGTGTTTATTAGCACACTTATACCATGATTTACATCAGGTGGTGTACCACGGGAGTGCATCTCTATCAGCAAGGGTGACACTACTCCATGTTTGGGCATGGAAACACATTGCAGTGACTAGACCATTGGCGATTCGGTTCTGGGGTGCAGGGTAGCCCTATATTCATTTGTACTCCTTAGTTTTGTCTCAAGCAAAACTAGGACATTTAGAGTTTTGGCGCTACACTTTTGACACACTAGACACAGTGACATGGAGACCCTACCTTGGGTGCGAGCCATGGGACGATGAGCGGTAGCTTGGTTTTTATTTTGAGGCGCGATGGCTGATAGGGCGGACGCCCTTTATTATTGAGAGACAGATGGTTAGCTGGGTTCTACGACAGTTTGGTAGGATACAAGGTATGCCCCAGGGAGTGACCGAGTTTGCACGGACACATCAGGAGAGATGGGATTGGGGGCCCATGGCATCATTTGATGATGCGCGGTAGGAGTTTTTGGATGCACCATACCAGGCATGGTCCATGAGATAGACAGTGGTTGACCCTGGGATGACTGCGGATTTAGAGCAGTTTTTGAGAGATCATCCTGTGCCACGGATTACAGATCCAGTAGTGAGACCTCCAGAGAGAGATCCAGCAGACAGACGTCAGGGGAGGTAGCGAGGTTGAGATAGGAGGGGACGAGGGAGAGGAGGAGATGGAGGAGGAGATGGAGGTGGTGGAGATAGAGGGAGAGTTGGCCCACGAATGAGAGGAGGTGGAGTGAGGCAGAGGGGATAGGGATGGAGACAGGTGCCAGCACAGCCAGGATAGCTAGCTGCAGGAGCACCATTACAAGTACCAGTCACATAGGTACAGAGACTAGTGGCTGCAGTATAGATACCAGTTGCTGCAGTACAGGCACAGGTTGATGTGGCTCAGGGTGGCAGACAGGATGAGCCAGATGTGGAGATGCCAGATATACAGGCACAGGCTGAGTAGGCAGACATGGACATCGGGGGACAGGATCCCTATTTACACAGAGATGTTGCGGAGGAGGAGCCTGATATTGACGCACTACTAGTTCAACTAGCAGTTATCTAGGTAGAGGCAGACCGGGTTCCAGGTCTGGAGAGACAGATTGAGAGGATGGGCAGACAGATGGATGTGCTGCGGGTAGAGAGAGATTCAGTTGTGGAGAGACGTGGGGAGTCAGAGATGCTACTAGATGAGCTACAGAGGACTGAGGACCTAGGTCCTCATGGGGATATCATGAGAGCCATGATTCATGCCAGAAAGGAGATATCCTACTGGCGAGAGGCATATAGACAGGCAGTCCCAAGAGATCAGTGGATCAGGAGCTATAGAGAGAGCTCAGTTGGCATCAGATCAGCTACATATGAGCGACAGGCACCAGCTGGCAGTGGAGGGGTATCATCACGTCCTCCCAGAGCACCGACAGGTTCAGGAGGTCAGGGTGGATCCTTAGCATCAGGGAGTGTAGCAGCACAGGGCCACATTGCATCCCGTAGACAGCGACATACAGAGTCTAGAGGCAGTGGTTCATAGATTTGTGAGAGATCATTGTATACACTATTGTATCATTATGATTCATTGTATTATTACATTTTGACTTGACAGACACATTGACTATAGACACATTGTTATTGATTTATATCATTGGACATTCGGATATTTTTGTTGCGTTATGGATTGTATGTGATGTAGTTCTATCATGATTTACTTTGATGATTTATATATAGGTGAGTACTGACATATGCAGGAATATTGATTTATATACATGTGCGTACTGACATATTTGATGATGTACTTTTAGATGCATAAAATGTATGTCTTAGAATGCAAAATGATTTATATGTATGTTTTGATTTTGTTGATGCTTAATTGTTAATAATTATATGATGGTGACATAAATGCACATCTTAAACAAATTTGTTAATGCTATGTGATTATCAATGCAATATTTGTGATGAACAATGTGGATAATGAATAATAAATAAATGATATAATGCAAATGATATCTAATGTAATAAATGATAATGTATCTAAGATAATGTAAATGTAGTAACGGATAACATGATAAAAGAAAATGAGATGAAATGATAGCTATGTTTTATGATCAAATTATATATAAATGAACACTCCTAATGAAGATAAATTATGTCTCTAAATGATTTAAGTGTTAAATGCAAAAAGTCATAATATGTGTGGTTTGTCCAAATGTCCTCAACTTAAATAACAATGTATCTGACACAAGAAGAATAGACTAAGAAAATAGATAACCTAATAAGAAAGGTAACCTATAAATCCCTATAAAAGGAGCACTAATATGCAAATCTAGGAAATGGTATAATGCAATGCAAAAATGAAATATGAAATGAGTATCTCCACAACTTCATGTAACATCTTAGAACTTCATAATAACTGGAATTTGATTTTCATCATTGAGCTCGTTATGTTGCAAGAAAATGCAAGCATCATGGTATAATTAAACTAGGATGACCTGAGCACTTGTTGCATGGAGTTTAATATTGCAAACTTGACAAGCATCTAGGTATAATTGAACCGAGATGACCTGAGTTTTGTTTACGTAACAGACAAGGAATATTTCCCCCTCAATCAAGGAACAAATATTTAGAGTCGAGGTATGCGATGGCGTATCACCATAAATAG
The DNA here is from genome assembly GCA_027943335.1 of Chamaecyparis obtusa. NCBI lineage: Eukaryota > Viridiplantae > Streptophyta > Pinopsida > Cupressales > Cupressaceae > Chamaecyparis > Chamaecyparis obtusa. Next base: position 1,812,131 of record BSBK01003050.1, on the reverse strand, counting down.
TATTTGCAGAGCAACATGATGTTTATGTCGTTCATACTATGAAATGGATGAAGGCACTTACACACAGACACCCCAAATTATTGGATCCTTTGATTTCATCGAAAAATACCCCTCAAACAGCAATCAAAGAAAATACCATGCTCCATCCCGGCTATTCTAATCAATGACATATGGGAGTTTCAAACTCATGTCAAAAGATATCCCAGAATAGCATATGAAACATGATAACAATGAAATCCAGATATGAATGCATAATCTACAAAAAACCAGTCTAACATGCCTGTCATGAATATACATTTCTTTTGCCAAAAAGATTGATGTGGGACATGTTGATCAATTCAAGTGATGATGTATAGTCAAGATATATAGATAAGTGGTCATGTGTCAAAGAATAGATCATAGATTTGGATTCAGCATGAAGATATCATTGTAAAAGGACATTTGATTGTGTCTGCTTGCCTGGTGAAAATAACTCCATTATGTCCTCTAAGAGTCACGACTATCATAGATCCACTTCCCAAACTAGGTCAAGGACATGCCCCCAGCTAGGTGATGGACTGACTTATTATGGATGAAGAAAGACACAACAAGACTAGGATGAAGACCCTGACAAAAGATCAAGCTATGATCGGATTTTATTATGGATAAATACAAGGAATGGTGCATGAACTGGCCATTTTATTATGATATATACATGGCAGGGATGAGGACTGACTAACCATTTTATTATGGATATATACAATGAACAGACACACTAAAAGAAGCCTAATAGATAAAGGAGCCAACTTGTCACATATAACGTCTGTTTCTAGGTTTTCACCATATGTTTTTATTACAGTTTTTCTTTTGATTTTGTGATTTTTTAAAATTTTTTCTTATTATTTTTCATTTATAGAATATATATACAGCCTATATACATGCCCCTTGCATTGGGATTTCAAGGATAAAACTTCTTGAGATGGATACTGTTAAGAGGCTCATCCAAGGGATCCCCTTCAGGTGTAGATAACTGATAAGCTCCAGAACCATAGACTGCTGTGATCACAAAAGGTCCTAACCAATTAGGTTCGAACTTACCCTTCTTTTCATGGTGTTGTTGATTCTTTGGATTTTCTCGAAGGACTAAGTCACCCAACTGAAAGTCTATGATCTTTACCTTGCTGTTGTACCGACGGGACAGACGTTGCTGATAAACTTTCAAATGATCATAGGCGCGCTGACGGCGTTCATCTAGGAGTTCCAATTTAGTCAAGCATGCAACTCTATACTCTTCATCAAGAATCAAATCTTTAAGAGTAACACGAAGTGAAGGCAACTCGACCTCGAGGGGCAGGACTGCTTTAGATCCATAAACAAGGGAGTATAGAGTGGCTCCAGTAGGAGTACAGATGGAGGTGCGGTAAGCCCATAAGGTAGGGTTAAGTTGAAGATGCCAATCACGGCCAGCGTCATTGACAGTCTTTTGTAGGATTTTAACAATTGTTTTATTTGACACCTCAGCTTGGTCATTTCCTTGAGGATAGTAGATGGTGGAATAGTTGTGGGTAATGTGGAATTTGGCGCACAGTTCATCCATGTCCTAATTTTGGAACTGTTTCCCATGATCAGTAATGAGATACATAGGTATACCATATCTGCAGATGATATAGTTTAAGATAAACATGGATATTTGTTTCCCTATGGCGGTAATCAATGGAACGTCCTCAATCCATTTAGTGAAGTATTCTGTGGCAGTAAGGATCCATTTGTGACCATTGGAAGATGGAGGATTGATAGCACCCACGAGGTCGAGTCCCCATCGACTGAATGGCAAAGTAGTTGTTAAAGGATGTAACTCTTGTGCTGGAGCATGGATAAGGTTTCCATGTATCTGACATTTCTTGCAGGCCCTAGCAAAATGAATCTACTTCCATGGTAGGCCAATAATAACCCATACGCATGAGTTTCTTAGCCAAAGAGGGACCACTCGAATGTGTCCCACAAATACCTTCATGTACATCCTGTAAGGAAAGTTGAGCTTCATCATGTTCGAGACATCGCAGGAGAGTACCGTCAAAACCTCGCCGATAAAGGGTATCAGATATTAAAATATAGCGAGAGGTTTGGTGAAGAAAAGTTCATTTTTGATTGCGGGATAGGTCGGGAGGTAAAGTGTTATCTTTGAGATAAGAATAGATCTTTCCATAGGTTGGGGAGTCATGTCCAATCAGATGACATATAATACTCATATCAGGGTCATCATATGAAGGACAAGTCAGGGATTCCACCAAGAACTCAAAACGGGCCTTGGTATCTTCGATATCAAATAAAGAAGCAATCGTTGCCATGGCATCAGTAGCCTTGTTTTCATGCCGAGGAATCTACTCAAAAGTGATGACAGAGAAATAATTTTTAAAGTCATCCACCATACATTTATATGGCAATAACTTATCATCTTTGGTCTGGTAATCATCATTAACCTGATTAACAATCAGCTGAGAATCTCCGTAGACATTTATTTTAGATACATTCCATTGTAAAGCCATTTTTAACCCAATCAGCAAAGCCTCATATTCTACCACATTATTAGTGCAAGGAAATAACAACTTGAAAGATTTCGGAATAGTGTATCCTTGTGGCGTGATAAAAAGTATACCAGCTCCTGAACCCTGTTGAGTGTATGAGCCATCAAAGTATAATTTCCATGTTTGCATGGACAAAGCTAAGATATGAGCATCAAGAAACTCTGTGTGTATAGGTTGGTCATCCGTTAATGGAGCATCAGCTAGTTGATCTGCGATCACTTGACCTTTGATAGCCTTCCTATCTACATATTCAATATCAAACTCACTAAGTAGCATGACCCACTTAGCCAACCTTCCTGTCAATGTAGTCTTGCTTAACAAATACTTTAAAGGATCAATCTTTGCAATAAGCTAAGTAGAATGTGACAACATGTAATGTCACCACTTTTGTGAAGCAAAGACAATAGCCAGACATGCTCTTTCAATAGGAGAATAGTTTAACTCATATCCCACTAGAGTGCGACTGATGTAGTAAATGGCTTTTTCTTTTCCTTCATGATCTTGCTGAGCGAGAAGAGCACCTAGTGAGGCTGTCGTGGCTGAAATGTAGAGCAAGAGTGACTTGCCTAGAATTGGTGACATCAGAGTTGGAGGATTCACTAGATACTGCTTTATTTTATTGAAAGCTTCCTCACACTTATCATCCCATTGGAATAAGATATTTTTATGTAGCAAATGTTGAAAAGGATGACTGCGATCTGCTAATTGAGAAACAATTCTTCGGATTGATTGAAGATGCCCCTGTAAAGATCTTAGTTGACTGATGTTAGTGGGGAAAGCCATCTCCAATATTGCTTTAACCTTTTCTAGATCTACTTCGATTCCTTTAGCTAAGACAATGTATCCTAACAGTTTTCCAAATGTGACCCCGAATGCACATTTCTTTGGATTGAGTCGAATCTGATATTTTATTACATCCTAGCAGGATGTAACCCACGGACAAGTAAAAGCAATTTTTTCCTGATCTTCTGGCGCAATCTTGATTTGGTTATAGCCAGAAAATCCATCCATTAATGATAACATCTCATGCCCAGCTGTTAGGTCAACAATCATATCAATATTTGGCAAAGGGAAGTCATCTTTAGGACAAGCTTTATTTAGATCTCGAAAATCAATACAAATCCTGATAGACTTGTCTGGTTTTGAAACCGAGACAATATTTGAAATCCACTCAGCATAATCAATAGCCCTAATGAATCCAACATCTAGGAGCTTTTTCAATTCTGCTTTCACCATTAGAGCAATGTGAGGATGCATTTTGCAGAGTTTCTGCTTAACTGATTTTACACCTGGTTTGATAGATAAATGATGCATAATGAGATTGGGGTCCAAACTAGGCATATCAGTGTAGGACCAAGCAAATTTGATTTGTCATTCTCTGAAGAATTTTGCAAAAGCTTCTTTCTCTGATTCTGTCAAGGATGCTGCTACCTTGAGGATGCGTGGAGACTCCTCTGTTCCAATATTAAGTGGTACTGTCGGTTCTATAAGAATGGCAAATTGCTCTCGATCTAGATAGTTTGTAAGAGTGTCAATCCTTCCATCGTCAGGCACCTCAGAAAGGTTTTCATCATCAGATGCATCTTTTCTTTTTACTATTTTTGGATCTAATACTGCCACTGAGTGGTTTTCACCATTAGATCTGCTGATTATTTTTATATTTTTATGACTGAAAGGATTGGCACTCTCTCCAAAATAGGCCATGTCATTGAGTTCTATTGGAAATCCTGACTTGTGATCCCCTGGTGGTAAATGATCCCTGATACCAAGATAGTCAATGATTGCATCATCATTATGGAAGACATCAAGTTCTGGGTGATCGGGAGAATCCCAATCAATAAGGTCAGGATGGACAAGGGGCATTGGATCATTTGGGTTGGTTTCAAAAGCAGAGATGGTATTGATGGAAAATTTGTCAAGGTTTATGATAGTATCAATGAGGTCTATTTCCATACTCTCATCTAAATTATCTGTCACAAGATAATGCTCAATTTGCTCACGATCAACACGAGTAGTATTACGTGGGACCAATCCTAGTGAGTCACTCATTGAACTCTCACCCTCATGGTAATTGTTACTATATTGATGGACAACATCGACTCCTATTTCTTCAGTACCATCAGATAAGGAATCCCATTCATAATCATTAGAATCAGAATCATCATTATCCTCAAGTCTATCAATGATTCTTTGAGCTATCCTTTGTTTTTCTGGATCTACATACATGCCATGCTTTCTGAATTGTAAGGCAGGAGCTTTAGATGTCTCATGAAAAGGTGGCATTTTTGCTTTTCCTTTTGTTTCTTGTGATCCTTCTCCCTTATATCCTAATCCTGTAGTATCTCATTGATAATTAGGATTTTGCAAAATTGGTTTTATAACACCTTCTCTTTGTAACCCTAGAGGTCCAGCACCTTGATATCCCATCTTTTGTAGCAAAGCATACCCTTTTCCATAGACATCAGGGGATATATAATCATGTTTAATATCATCTTCAATCTTCTGTGTCCTAAGCCAATAATTTGCATTACGCTCAGCTGCCTCTTTGGATATTGTGCCCCCACTTATAAATGTGTTATAAACAAGTGTGGAAGGGGGTTCTGATTGTTGTTTAGTGATCAAAGACCTACCATATGATTTAGGAGATAAAGGTAACTCAATGATGCAAAGAGCTTGACCTAAAGTATATTCTCCCATACTTCTTTCTTTGACATCTATCTTGATCCCATCTGATTTAGAAGTTGATGCTATATTACTAGGGTCACCAAGCGTAGTTGTAAAAGATCCAGTATGATTATTGGGAACCAAAGAATCAAAAATCTGCACATTACTACAATATTGAAAAGGATTGGAATCTCCTTTGACAGTGATCTCCTGACCATTGTGAGGAAATTTTATACATTAATGATAAGTTGATGGCACAACTTGCATGGAATGAATCCATGGTCTTCCCAAAAGAATATTATAAGCAAGATCCATGTCCAGGACTTGACAAGAGACATCTTTGACAATAGGACCGATTCTAATTGGAAGAACAACAGACCCCTTGGATGATCGCTCTTCCTCATCATAGGATTTTATTGTGATTTTCTTTTTTGGATCAATGACATTTTCAGAAAATCCCAATGCAAGGACCAACTTTAACGTGCAAATATTCAAGCCAGCTCCCCCATCTATTAATACTCTTTTAATCTTGTGATTCTAGACAAGGACTTCGATATGTAAAGGAGCATTATGAGGTTGGGTAATGGATAAATCATCATTTTCAGTAAAGGACAAATAGTGTGGGGTCGTTAAATGGCCTACCATAGCTTGAAATTGATCAGGATCTAGAGTTGTTGGAACCTGGGTCTCTAAGAGAGCTTTTTCAAGGATGTCTTTGTGAGATGGAGAAAGACACAAAAGCTCTAAGATGGATATCTGGGCCGGTGTCTTTTTGAGCTGTTCCAAAAGATTGTACTGGTTGGAAGTATTGGGTATGGACTTTGGAACATAAACGGACTTGTTGTGAGTAGTGTTTGGTTTAGACTGGACTCCTTGGAGAGTAACCTTGGCTTGAGCATGAGTAGTAGCATGGATTGGTTGACTCTTTGATTTTCCCTTTATGGTAATAAAATTTGCATAATATGCAGAAGGATGATGGTCAGAAATTTTACCAACATATCTATAGGGTATGTTATTATAATTGGCTTGGTTGTCACCCTTATTGTTGGAAGAACCTCCCTTTTCATGCTCAGGAAGTGGATCTTTGAATGCCGTATGTGATTCATTCGAGACATGTCTGTCAACACTAATTTCACCACTTTTGATTAAGTCTTGGATCACATTTTTAAGTCTTTGACACTCATTAGTTATATGTCCTTTTCCTTTGTGGAATTCACAATAATCATTTCCATTCCACCAAGAAGGCTTCACTCTAGGTTCATAATCTTTCAGTTCAGGAAGCGTGATGAGTTTCTTGGTGATTAACTTCCGTAATGCTGATTCGAGAGATTCCCCTAAAGGAGTAAAGTTTCTTCGAGGTGAGATAAAAGGAAATCTTGGTTTAGGTGAATCTTTGGTGGTATTTTGACTTGCCGACTGATTGTTGTATGTAGCTTGAGTAGCGTTGGTCGTACTTGTGAGATTTAGAAGAGGTTTTGTTGGTTGGACATTATGATTATCAACAATTCCATCATTGACAATGTTTTTGTTTTTATTCCAATATTTCGATTTGTCATTGTTGGAATTGGAGTTATAAGTGTTGGAATTGGAATTTGAGGATCCAGCATTGTCTTTGGAATAAAGTTTTATCTCACCTTTTTAGACCATGGCTTCCTCAATCTTGATACCATTTTCTATGAGCTTATTGAAATTTGGTGGACATTGCAATTGTAACCTATAAGTCATTTCTGGTGTAAGGTTATGCACAAAAATATCCATCTTTTCTTGCTCAAGAATCGTTCGTGGATATTTAGAAAATAATTGATGCCATCTTTGCAAAAAAGAAAGGAAAGGTTCTCCATTCTTTTGATGTGCATTGCAAAGATCAAGCATAGTGACCTCATATTTGATGTTATATGAATAATGAGTCACAAATTTGTCAAGAAGCTCATTGAAAGATTTAATGCCTAGGGGAAGTTTGGAGAACCATTCCATGGCTTGTCCTCCTAAACTTTGCGAAAATAGTCGCATAAGATAAGTGTCATTGTGAGCAACTTCAATACAAGTAGCACAAAACTCATGAATATGGTCTTGTGGATCTAAATTCCCTTTGTATTTGTCAAATTTTGGTACCTCAAAATGAAGAGGGAATGGAATCATTGCTAAATTCTTATCAAAAGGATAAGGACATATATCATCCAAAGAATACTTCTTAGTTGATGATCTAGTTTGAATATCACGAATTTGTTGTTGAAGCATTTGGATTTGTTGTAGGACGAGATCCAAAGATAATGTGTTTCCTTGCGAGTTTTGGGAAACATTACACTGTTGAGTATGTTGAGGATCATTGGATTGCTGATTATTTTGAAAAACATTCTATTGTTGATCACTATGGGACGCATTGGATTGTTGATTGATTTGAGAAGCATTGGATTGTTGATTGATTTCCTTTGCTCCATGAGGATCTTGAGAACCTTTAAGGATATCTTGATTTTGTGTAGGAGTTGGTTCTCTAAGATTGGTAACATCAAAATCACTTGGTAACTTAGCTCCTTGTTGAGCAAGCATGAGGAAATACATCTCTTTATCCAAGCCTATAAGTCATTCCATGACTTGTAAAAATTTAGGATCTTGTGCAACATCCCTAAGTTCCTCATCAGTAGGTTCGTCATCAAATGTGAGAGGATTAGCTTTCTTAGGAGGCTGTTTGGGCCAAGGATTCTCATAATTGCTATTATTGCCTTCCATTTTGTCTAGGGATTCTGGATTAATAGGTTGTGTGAGTTTTTGAGATCGAGTTTGAACCATAAAACGGATGAAATTGATTGCGGAAAAGAAAGATTCTTGATAAAAAGATATGGAGAATGATTGGTAGAAAAGATATGATAAGTATTGAAAATTGGGGTCAAGAAACAATAATCTAAGTAAGCTTGATGGTTAAAGATGATATATCCTGATATGATAAGCTCACCAAGATCAAAGTCTGATTGATAAGGTAAATCTTCAACACCACACTGAAAATTTTAAGATTGGAAGAAAGTGATTTGTTGACTCTTGAAGAAGGAATAATGATGAAAAGTGATGAAAGTGGTCAAATTAGAAATCAGAGGTCTATGTAACGTAACTATTTTTCCAGAATCTTGCTGAAGACGAAAATGGGTATTTGAAAAAGTGATTTTGAAAATCCAAAAGCCTATGAAAATGCTCTTTGTTGTAAATGCGCAGCAACAAATGTGCAGGACAGTGTAATATATGCGCAGTAAAATGAAACAAATGCGCAACAAATTTTGACAGATGCACACTGATAAATTCAAATGCACAGTAACTTGAATCGTATGCACAGAAATTTTGAATGTATGCGCAAGTTGTCAAATTTTTGATGATTTTGCTGTTTTGATGATAGGGAATTTTTTTTTTTTGTTTTAGTTTTTCTGATGTTTTCTGGTTTTTGGCAAAGTAAAAATGCATAAACACACACATGCAAGACAAAGATGATTTTGATCTAATTTAATCTAGTATGAATGCACAAACACGCTTACAATCCTAAGGTTGGCAAGGATGATATCTGCTGAATCCCCACTAGGATAATAAAATCCAACCGCGCAAATCCACAGCGGACAGCCTAGGAACTTGGAGGCACGGGCTCCTCCTTACAGTGCACTCACTTCTCAGGCACACCAAGTTCCAAATTCAATGGGTCATTACTTCCCAAAGAACTGCTATCTCTACTATGAACCGTGAGTAATGTGGGGTGTCTTCACGAGCTTGGGTGACTCCTTGAGCCAGCAAATAGAAGATTTTTGGCCACTAAACAAAAGTTGTTAATAAGGATATCCGTTCAGGTGGTTGTGATCAAGTCATTTTCCCAATTAAGGGGGCTCTCCCAATCCTTTCAAAGCAAGGCTTTCACCTCTACTAAGTAGGACTTTAATGCACCACTGGGGTACTGGAGGAGATTTTGGTTGCCACAATGAATTCACACCTATCTAATGTGAGACTAATCACACTAGCATTTTTTCTATACTGGTTTGGAAGGGCTTGGCTTTAGCCTGTTACCGGTTGGGTCGTTCTTTGGGGTGAGTACCTCTTTTCCCACCAAAGACCACCCTCTAAAAATTATAACAATTTCTCTTACACCCAAGATCCACGAATGGTGAGGGGAGAGGATACGTTGTTATAATTTTGGGATTATAATTATGCTATTAAGCAAAACACAACAGACACGTGAATCTATGCTAAGGAAAACACATAAAGCAAAAACATGTCGTATTTTAAGCCCAAACGAGATTATAGTCTATTTTGCAAACCCCTTGGCAATCTGCAAATCAAATTGTTAGAAAAATGTTTTTAGCAATGGGGTCTTCAAAAATTACGTCGTGCAAAACAGCCTAAAACAACTACCAGAACTAACAAACACTCATCAAAATGTTAGCTAAACAAATCTAACAGAAAATTGAATTTTTCTACAGAAACTAATAAATGCGCAGAACAATGTGATATATGCGCAGTAAGTATGTATGTATGCACGAGACAGTTTAATGAATGCGCAGCCTAGTGGAATGTATGCGCAGTTACTATGTATGCGCAATGAAAATGAATAAATGCGCAGGAACAATGGACAAATGTGCAACAATTTTAATAGAGAGGAAAACAAATGAAAATTTTATGCTAGAGAATGGATGCACAGCGAAAATGAACAAATGCGCAGGAATCATGGACGAATGCACAGAAAGAACCTGTAGAAAAACCTGCACACGGAAAACTAAAAATTGAAAGTGAAAAGCCCGGATGGGCCCTCCTTCTAGAGCCAAAAATGTATGCAAATTAGTTGGATACTATTCTAAATGATGAATTAACTAATAAAATGGTTAATAAATCTATCTAATAAGCAAACTACAATGAAGAATGTAATAACAAATGAAACCAAATTAACAATTTACCTTCACCTAGAAATGCAGCTTGTCTCCATTGTCCTCCTAGCTTTGATTTCTTGAAGATGTTGAGCTCTCATATTTCCAAATGAAGGTCTTTCCCAAGATGATCCCAAAGTATGGAGATTGAATGAAATGAGTGCACAATTAAAACTTGATTATGCAAATATGGTGGATGAAATGCAAATGATGGGATGATAATATGGATGCTTGGATGCTTGATTTTTTGGATGCTTGATTGCTTGGATGCTTGAATGCTTGTTCTCCAAAAATACCTATTAGCTTTCAAATGGAAAATGAGGCTCCTTTTATAGAGTTTTGGAGGATCTAGGCCTAGGTGGCAGAATCTTACGGTTGAGAATGAATGGTGGAAGATCCTAGGGCTAGAATTGACTTGGTTGAAGGAGTTGAGAGAAAGGGGGATGTAGTTGGAATGTGAGAGAAAGAATAGGGATGATGTTCCTCTCACATTGACATGGAGGAGAAGAAGGTGGAAGGGAAAGACACATGTCAAGTGTCTCACAAAGACTAGAGAGAGAAAGAGGGAGAGACCTTTTCCTCATGAGGACTCTTTGCACAAGTGTCCTATGAGTCACCCTTGACCCTTAGAGGTGGCTTGAGAAGCCCCTTAGGAATAGGGAATGTCTCTTGACTTGGTTGTTGAGAGGACAAGTGGCCATGAGACCAAGTCCTATGAGGCCACATAGCCCTTAAGAATAGGACATGTGTGGGTGAGGATAAATATGAATAAATAATTAATAATAATTATTTATCTTAGCCAAGGTGATGTGTCAGGTGACTAGGTGGATGAAGTGGACTAGGGGATTTAGTCATATTTAGGTGATTGTGTATTTAATTAAATCACTTTAATAGACTTTTTTAGAAGACTTAGGATATAGAATTAGACTATAGTGAATTTATTAAATAAATTGAATAATTTACTTAATAAATAGAGGAAACAAATATTAATTAAATAATAAATATTTAATTAATTTATCAAGTCAATAATAATTAAATAATAAATATTTAATCAATTAATGAAGCCATTTTTAGGTGTATACAATGACTAAGATTGATGACAGTTGGTTATGGCATAGAAGGTTCTATCATATAAACTTTGATAATATTGTGAAAGTAAGTTCTACACTTGCAGTAAGAGATTTAACTAAGATTATGAAGCCTACTAACATGATTTGTAAGGAATGTGTGATGGCTAAGTAGAAAAGGAGTTCATTTCTTAGCAAGAAGTTCACATCTACAGAAAAGTTGAAGATTGTTCATACAGACTTGAGCGGTCCTACTAGGACTAGAGGATTCTATGGAGAAAGGTATTTTATGATTCTTGTTGATGATTTTACAAGAATGATGTGGATTGCATTTTTGAAAGAAAAATCTGAAGCATTTGATAAGTTTAAGGTCATGAAGAATAAAGTTGAGAATGAATCAGGAATGAGGATTAAATGTTTGAGATCTGATAGAGGTGGAGAATTTACATCTAAAGAGTTTAACACCTTTTGTGAAGTAAATGGTATTAAGAGATAATTTTCAGCCCCTAGAACACCTGAACAAAATGGTATTGTAGAAAGAAGGAACAGATCAGTGACTGAAGCAGCTAGAGCTATGTTGTTTGAAGGTGATTTGGAAAAGACATTTTGGAGAGAAGTAGTGAATACAATAGTATATACAATGAACAGAGTACAAATCAGAGCAGACACAGAAAGGACACCTTATGAATTGTGCTTTGGACATGCACCCTCAGTTAAGTATTTTAGAATTTTTGGAAGCAAATGTTATATTAAGAGAGATGATGATATAGGAAAGTTTGATCCTAGAAGTGATGAAGGAATTTTTCTTGGATATTCTTTGAAAAGCAAAGCATATAGCTGTTACAATAAGAGAACTAAGACTATTGTTGAAAGTGCAAATGTAAAAGTTGATGAGAAGTTTAAAATTCAGGAAAGAATGCTTGATTATGAATCTAATGAAGGAACTAACCCTCAGCCTAACATTGAAACTCCTAAATAATTTTTTGAGACTGATAGTGAATTGTTGAATGAAAGTCATGTTTAAGAAAACAGAGAAGAATCTACAGTTGAAGAAAGATCAGTGACTATGACACCTAACAAGTATATATCAAGACATCATCCTGTTGAACAAGTGATTGGAAGTTTGGACAGAGGAGTTATGACTAGAAAGAAGGTACATTTATGTTTGATTTCTCAAATTGAACCTAAGTCTACTAATGAAGCTTGTGAAGATGAACATTGGATTAAAGCTATGAAAGAAGAATTGGATCAGATTGAAAAGAACAAGACATGGGAATTGGTCCCTAGACCTAAAGACAAAAATGTGATTGGAACTAAATGGGTATTCAGGAACAAGATGAATGAACAAGGAGAAGTAATTAGAAACAAAGCAAGATTGGTATGTAAGGGATACTCACAATAAGAAGGAATTGACTATGAAGAGATTTTTTCCCCTATGGCAAGACTTGAAGCAGTAAGAATATTTTTGGCTTATGCAGCATTTAAGAAATTCAAAGTGTATTAGATGGATGTGAAGTCAGCATTTCTGAATGGTGAATTAGAAGCAAAAGTCTACATTGAGCAGCCTGAAGGTTTTCCTTTGACTCAAGAAGGAGACATGGTATGTAAACTAAAGAAAGCATTGTATGGACTAAAGCAAGCACCTAGAACTTGGTATGCTAGATTGGATAAGTATTTGTTAAAATTGGGATTTACAAAAGGAACAGCTGATAGTAACTTATACACAAAAGAAATTAAGAATGGATTGTTAGTTTTGGTTATTTTTGTTGATGACATTATTTTTGGAGGAGAAGATGAAGCTAGTGACAAATTTGCTGATGAAATGAAGATAGAATTTGAAATGAGTATGATTGGAGAAATGAAATACTTTTTGGGACTACAGATAACACAAAATAAAGATGGTATCTTTGTAAGTCAGAAAAAGTACTTGAATGATTTGTTGAAAAGATTTGGTATGGAGAATTGTAAACCAGTTGGAACACCTATGGTTACAGGACATAAACTATCTAGTAAAGATGAAACACCAGCAGTTGAGTAGAAGAAATATAGATCCATGATTGGTGGATTATAGTACTTGACACACACTAGACCAGATATACAACATTTAGTAGGAATGGTAGCAAGATTTCAAGCTGAACCTAGAGAGTCACATTATGTAGCAGTAAAGAGGATATTGAGATATCTTAGAGGCACAATGGACTATGGATTATGGTATGAAACTTCTGATGATTTTACCCTATGTGCATATACTGATGCTGATTGGGGAGGCAGCGTTGATGATAAGAAAAGCACTAGTGGTGGAGCCTTTTTTCTTGGAGGAAGATTAGTTTCTTGGTTGAGCAAAAAGTAGAATTGTATCTCATAGAGTACAACAGAAGTAGAATATGTAGCAGTAGCAAACAATTATAATCAGATAATTTGGATGAAGCAGATGTTGATGGACATTGGAATCAAGTTTGATAAGCCTATTGTCATACATTGTGACAATACAAGTATATTTAGTATGTCTAAGAATCCTGTATTACATTCTAAAACTAAGCATATAGAGATCAAGTATCATGTTGTAAGAGAGAAAGTTGCTGAGAAAGAAGTTAGACTGGAGTACATAAGCACAAAGGAGCAGATAGCAGATATATTTACAAAGCCTTTGCCTAAGGATACATTTGAGTATTTGAGAGGTATGCTTGGGGTAATGCCCCAGCCTACTTTTGAATAATGATGCAGTTGGTTGCATCCGTCCAATGGAATATGGCCCTATCTATTTTTTGGATTGGATGTTGGTACTTCCTCTATGGGGGAGTATGTGTATCTGAGCTGAGTCATGAGGACTTTTGTGAATGTATTTTTTGAACAGTGTCTTTTGACATTGAGCTATTGTTTGACATAGTGATGGAATTTCTATCATTGATGTCAATGGGGGAGAGAATCATGAAAAACATTGAGAGAGAGAACATTGAGAGAGAAGATTGAATAGGAAAACAAAGCAAGATTTGATTGATGAAGAGCAGCAGAGCAGTTGAGCAGCAGTGATTGGATTTTTGGAACATTGGATGTTTTTCATCTATGTTGCCATCAATGCCAATGGGGGAGATTGTTAGGAATGGATGCTGAAGCCTTTGGCAGTCATTCTGTAGCAGTGGTTGTTGCATTCATGACTATGATTGTCATTGATGTCAACACAGTGATATTCTGGAGTTTAGCAAAGAAGTAGGCACAGTTTTGTTTTGCACACATGTTATATTGAAAATTGAGTTATGCATAGTTGATGGTATGTTCTTTGGTGTGTTATTAACCTATGGTTAACAGTGCAAAAAGAAATTCATTTATTCATGAAAGTTATAAGCATTTTGGTGGAAACGGTATTCTGGCAGTGTTCCTGAGTAGCGGTTTTTGGTAATCGGAGGATATCTCCTAACCGGGATGGAATCTAATTCTATGCAGTTAAAGGGAAGTTTGAGACTCATTGGTGGTGATGTGGTTCATAGCACAAACTTCAAGGTCACATGATTGGAAAGTTATTGTATCTGGAAGCCGATAATTTTTATGTAATTTTGATGTAGCGTGTTGAAATTATTATTTTGTATTTGGATGCTGACTCATTTGTAATTATTTGAGTATGGTATAAAGGAAGGAATTTTTTCCTTGTTGTGATGGGATTGTAATAGTTGTGATATGAAATTGTGAAAGTTGTGATGCGAATATATGCATGAGGTGAAGAATAGAGCTAATTCAGTGGTGAAGGAAGACTTGCGAAGTAAAAAGATCTGGATTTATGATCTTGTGTAGCAGAGAGTGTGGTTTTAGCACAGTGTGAAGGAGGTAACATATTTCATATTATTCTTTTGAATAATCCTAAGATCTATTGGACAGTGAGTTCAGAGGTCTTGCATTGAAGCTATTTGGGCAGTGGGTCCTTCTGTCTTCCATAACTCCTAACAGGGTTAGAATCTTTTAACAGGGATTCAAAATATCCTAACAGAGATTCATATGTACTAAATGTATTTCATAGACTCCTAACAGGGTCCATCCTTTCACAAGGAACTTTCATATTAGTACATCATTTTGTGGGCATCATTCCCAACGGGGTTTACTCTTTGATCAAGAGGTTCCCTAGTTAACATATCTTGTGTTATTGTGTCACTGTGTATGATTATCTTTCTATGGTTGGTTACTACATTGATTATATGGTTTAAAGCTATTGAAGTTGATAAATGGTTTAATTATCAGATAATTGATTCACCCCCCCCCTCTCAATTATCTTGGGGATCTTTGCTTTCTAACAAAGGGTTGTTGTAGTGTGCACCAATCATATCATGATGTGTGGTTAAAGTGTATAAACCAAACCTCATGGTGTGTGTAAAATTATAATTATAACAAGAGAAAATTGAGTAGTCTCAACTTGATAATACATGTGAAAGAGATTAAAGAATCCAACCACAAAAGATCCTACTCTATGCATAAAATTCCCATTTCATTCAAGAAAGAAAGACTAAACATGATAATCTAATGCATTATGAATAATCAATCAAAATAAAAAAAGATATCAACAATATTTCTTCCTTTCTTTCTCTCTTCTTTGAAATGTGGGATCTTAGATTCACATCCTCAAGTATTGATAATGTAAAGATTTGAGAATTGTGGTTGTAAAACAATGAGGAATCACCCTCCTTTTATTGATTTTTGGACTTCAATGGATAGTTCTAATTAAGAGGTGTTTTTTGATAATGAATGGTTAATACCAATTTAGACAAGACTAATTGATGAGATAACTCAGATTTCATGACAAGAGACTAAATATGTAACTAACTTCCTTATTGACAATTGATTGAAAAATTGAAGACTAAAAATAGAATTGATTGCATTGACATAAGACTGGACAGATAAGTGATTGCTTAAATTAGTAGGTTGACTTGATTGATAAGATGAGATGAAGAATATAATTAGAATTAAATAGTTATTTAATTATGTATGATGGGGAAATAAATAAATTAAATATTTTATTTACTTTTAGAAGAATAAGTTAGCATCATGTAAATAGAATAATTAAATAAAATAGTTATTTTATTTAATTATTTAAGATATATTTAATAATTAAATAACTAAAATAATCATTCTATTATGGTGATAAGAAAAAGAATTTTTAATTTAATTAAATAAGAAAAATTCATTTAATTAAAGTTGAAGTTGATGAATTATTATGCTTAAATTGGTTGGGTATAGTAAAAAAAAGTGAAATGTTGTGAACTATGAATGCGAACTCAATGGCCATAATGCATCAAAGAGTAGAGAGCTCCTATGGGGTTAGGGCTCCCCCTCTACACTCTCAAGAAAAATCTATCTAGCAAGTGGTGAAGAATAGAAGGAAAAGGAGAGATGAAGGTGCTAGGACTGTGACAGGAAGGATTATTGGTAGGCATAACAAAACTAGGGCCTCTTGAATATGGGAAGTGCCTTCTCTAATGGGTAATTTCATACTTCCAAAGATTCCTTTCAAATTTTAAGATTTATACTACTATGCTTCCAACTCCAATTGGCTCCCCATGCATCAATTCTTTGTGTATAGTGTATCCTTCTAAGTTCAAATTTATCACCAATCTATTGGATTTCCAATTATTTGTCCTTCATAAAACTTTTAGTTTTAAATATGTGGGCCTCATTCTTCCCTTCAGAATTTTGGGATTCATACTACCTTGCTTCCATTTTTTATTAATGGTACTGGGCCCCATCGTTCCCTTTAGAATATTAGGATTTGCCTTATTGTGCTTCAAATTCTGATGATTAGCACCCCAACATAATTCTATGTACTAGAGAATTTATTTCTTCTTTGAAGACAAACTTACCACCATTATGTCAGATTTCCAATGATCTACCTTCCTTTATCATCCTCAACACAATTTTACCTTCGATAATCGTGGGTCCCAACCTTCCCTTCTAAATTTCAGGAATCATACTTACTATGCCTCTATTTTCTATCGGTTGTACCCCGAGAAAATATGGACTTAAACTCTTACCACCAAATGTAATGTCGATGTATCTATCATAAATCAAAGGGGCTTGATATAGATCCCAATTTTCTATAGCCTTCACATTCTTCCTTCGAGTAACTGATGTATCATTTCTCCTTAGGCTAGGTTACTCAACATATAATTTTACTCGATGCTTGAAGAGAAGTGACCCGACCACATCTTGAAGAACCTCAACCATAATTACTCAACCATATTTTCTTATTTGAAGTTCCATATTGTTCAATTTTATCCCCGTGCATCAATTATCTACACATAGAGTATTCTTTGAAGTTAAAATTAGTCCACCAATCTGTCAGATTTCTAATAATTTTTCCTTCTTACAACTATAACTTTGAAATATGTGGGCCCCATTCTTCCTTTTAGAATTTTAGGATTCATACTACCTTGCTACCATTTTCGATCATTGGCATTGGGTTCCACTCTTTCCTTCAATTTTTGGATTTGCTTTACTATACTTCCAATTCTGATGATTAGTACCCCAACTTGAATTCTTTGTACTAGAGCATTTAGTTCTTAATTGAAGTCAAAATTACCACCATAATGTCAGATTTTTGATGATCTTCTTCCTCTATTATCTTCGGCACAATTTTATCTTCAGTATTCATGGGTCCCAACCTTCCCTTCAAAATTCTAGGAATCACACTTATTATGCCTCCATTTCTGACCAGTTGTACCCTAAGAAAAGATGGACTTAAACTCTTATTGCCATAAGTGGTGTCGATGTATCCATCGGGCATCAAAGGGGCTTGATACATATCCTAATTTGATGTAGCCTTCCCATTCTTCCTTCGAGTAATTGATGTATCATTTCTCCTTTGGCTAGGTTACTCGACATAGCATTTTACTTGATGCTCAAAGTGAAGCGGCCCCACCCTATTTCGAAGAACCTTGACCATCGTTACTCAACCATATTTTCTTATTCAAAGTTCCATATTGTTCAATGCTTAGGGAAAAAGGGTCCCACCACATATTTCCCTTTTCGAATGACTCTGTTCATCTATACATTCTATTTACATCTTGTTCAAAATTGCATTTTGTTTGATACTGTATATGAGACCCCACAAGAAAACTCCCTTGACTTATCGAATAAGTATTTATTCACGCTACCACCTGATCCTGCTTACTCCATAACACACTTTTTTAGATATTTTATTTTATATTCTTTACATTGGGCAAATGATCATTTAGCTAACCCCTCTTTCAACTTATTTGAAATGCAATCTTGATCAAAGCAGTGACATAATGAGATAAACACATGTTGGTCAAATTCATCTACCTATTTCTAAGGATAAAGTCTTTGTGTATGATTTCTAAGGATGGCTCTTTTATGGATTAAGTCATTAAGCCTCTCAAGTAATAGTACAATGGTTCTATTTTCTCTAGTTTATGGACAAATTGACTTATATATATATATATATATATATATATATATATATATATATATATATATATATATATATATATATATATATATATGTATATATATATATATATATATATATGTATATATATATATATATATATGTATATATATACATATATATATATATATATATATATATATACATATATATATATATATACATATATATACATATATATATATGTATAGATATATATATATGTATATATACATATATATATGTATATATACATATATATATATGTATATATACATATATATATGTATATATACATATATATATGTATATATACATATATATATATGTATATATACATATATATATGTATATATACATATATATATGTATATATACATATATATATGTATATATACATATATATATGTATATATACATATATATATGTATATATACATATATATATGTATATATACATATGTATATGTATATATAGATATGTATATGTACATATATATATGTATATGTACATATATATATGTATATGTACATATATATATGTATATATACATATATATATGTATATATACATATATATATGTATATATACATAATATATATGTATATATACATATATATCTATATATACATATATATATATATATATATATATATATATATATGTATATGTATATATATATATATATATATATATATATATATATATATATATATATATATATATATATATAATTTATATGGGTACAGATGTTTCCTGATTGATTTGTCTTGAATTTGGTATCATTACTATCCTGAAGAATAATTGCTTGCTCATGTAACAAAGCATAGGTGAATTTGGTCCTTATATGGATTTGTCTTAAGGATCTTGCAGATAATTTTCTTCAAAGAAGGAATGTAAAAGTAGGATCTTAGATTATAATTTATTGATTTAAAGACTATTTATCAAGTTACTCTAACAATGATTTTTACCAAGGACTGAAAGGTATCATGCAGGAGAATTACATATTGAAAAGGCTTGGTAAAGGAAGGTGAGACAAATTGGCATTGTGAAACATTAATGACTCTCATAGGAGGGTAATATAAAGCTATGAATGACTGGCGTAAAAAAGGAAAATGGTATATGTCAAAATGTAATAAGGTAGTCTTGGATTAGAAAATGAAGCTATAAAAGAGGGTTGCCCTCATCCTCTCTCACGACACTAAAGTGAGCCTTGTAAACAAACTATTGTACAATACTTAATAGTCTCAAGAAAGATTGTTGGTTTTCTTCACTTTGTTCTTTCCTACCAGTGTCCGCATGAACGGAGTTTGTAAATTTTTTAATTATATTAATAAAATAAATTTTTTGGCCTCAGCCTCTTATTGCTAAAAAACATTAAAATAAAATTAGATAATTAAAAAAATATTTAATTATGAGAAAGGAGGGAAATGTTAATTTTTGAATTTGAATTAGAAGAATGACACAAATTGATTGAATAATTAAAACTATTCAATTAATTAACAAGAAAGTTAGTAAAATTGTTTCTTGTAGGCATCAGACAATTTTAGGTGTCTACATTTTGTCCCTCTTTGAGACAATGCAATTTTGAGCATTGTTTCAAAGAATACATAAATTTTTCCCTAGTATGCCCCAACAGGAACAAGGTGATGACGAGATAATATGGTGCCCCCTTGAGATATGGCACAGTAAAGTCGTGAATGAACTCTCGAAAGAAGAAGATGAATGTTAGATGAAACGATGACTATTTGGTTGACATTGGACATAAAGATTGTTGATAACTATCATGTATGGTTTCTGGAAGGACTTGTCATAGGGGAATCTACACAAGCTCAAGAAAGAAATATTAGTAGCATTGAACTATTAAAGAAACCAAAATAGTAATAATCATTAAACCCTACAAACAATAGAAGAAAAGCATAAAGTAAAGAAATAAAAAATAAGATATTCATATCAAAACACAACTATTCTAAACATCACTTATTTGCTTCCCATTGTGAATCAAAATTCCACCAATAGCAAGATGCAAAACCTATCTATCTTGTTGGAACATTGAGACACTCTCAAGTTGTGGGTATGATATGGGGAGAGTGAATCTCCAAGATTAAAAGGTTGATTCCTTTCGGTGTCACCTATATTAACTTGAATGAGGAAAATGATAGAAAAAGTTCTTTTGAAATGGAAATATAACGCTTAATGGGTGATGCATCAAATAATTAATACTAGTTTGCAAATCCAGAATTCACAAAATCCATTGATAAAGAAAAGCTATAGAATTCACATCCTAATTCGGTATGCTTGCAAAAATGATTCTAATAAGAGGCTTCAAGATCTTCTAATTCTTGTGAAGAGGAAAAAATAGATGTTCTCTCAATTCTAACACAAATTTAAAGCACACCCCATAGATTTGCACCTTAACATACCATATTCTGGAATTTGACTATGACAGGAGCTTGATGACATAAGGAAATAAATGTATAATACTTCACTGATAATACTCACAAAATACTGTAAAATTCAAAATGAATTAAGGACTCTGCATTCTATTATCAAGAAACTAGGAAAATATCTCTACAAAAATGGTTACAAAATCAACCTCCCCTTGTTGTGTGCAAGAAGCTAGGAGAAAAAGAGAACCCCCTAAAAATAACACAATGAAAATCCTTATAGAAAGGTCAAACTCAATATCAAAGACCACTTAAGAAGGAAATGAAGTGAAAACTGGTCTAAACTATGTATGAACTTAGGGTTACACTTTGTTTTCTCCTTCAAGTTTGCAAAAATCCTTTGGATCGTATTTGAATGTAAATCCCCACAAATAGGGGTTGGAACTGATATAAGTGAAGTTAACTGCCTCAAAAAGTCTTCTTAATTGATGAAAAACTAACATGGGCCTCTCAACTAAACAACAACTGATAAAAGAACTCAACATTACCCCTAAACTACACCAAAACTAAAAAAATCTTCCTTCCCCCAAAATTAGACTCAAAGACTACTCTAGTATTCTTTTTTCCTTACCCTTCTTGCATTTAAAATAATTTTTATTCAAGTGTTTTTATAGGGTATGTGCAGGATCATGGTATACCAAACTATGGCCTTAAGTGGCAATGAAAAATCATAAAATCAGGGTTAGTCAACTTGACGTAAAAAGTTGAACATCTTATCAACCTTACGTGAAAAAGTTGTAAAAATAGAATCTGTAAGAAATAGAATGTAGTTTCTAAACTACTAGCCCTTGTCTGAAAAAAATAAATCTAATTGTTCAAAATTTTAGATTTCAATGCAGTAGTACAAAAATTTCAAGGAAAAGATAAAAAGTACATGTATGTCTGACCACCTTAATCACAATCAAATGATGATATATTTTCCCTAGATTCTAGATATAAGTAGTAGACTCATGCCCAAATGTGACCCATATTTTTTTGTAATTTTTTTCCAAATAAATAATTAATTATGAATTTTTTGCTATAGCTTATTCAAAATAAAAAAACTCTCGTGTCTGACCACCTTAACTAATTCTAAACTTTACAAAATTGAAAACTTTTTTTTTCTTATAGTAGCCAAATCATAGAATGTGATGCATGTTTTAGATTTCAAAAAGGTTAAACGGTTTGAAAGTTATAGTTGTTTTTCAATCGATATGTCAATTACGACTTTAAAGATAACTCAATTAAAAAATAAGCAATAATTACTTACTGAACTCAAAATTTGACAGCAATTATATTGATGGAAAGTTGATAATGTCTTTAAGAAACCCTTTCCGTTTCATCAATTTCGAGTGAAAAAATTGTCGTCAGCTACATGGTCGAAGTCTCGAGATCAAAACAAATATGTTGAACATGCCTAATGTGTTGACCATTCACGTTTGGCATTTCCCAAGGCAAATACCAAGCCTAATCGGATATCTGATAAAATTAGATATCCAAAAATTTTGGATATCCGATAATATCGGATATCCAAAATTTCCTGCCTAATTCAAATTTTCATTTTGACTCATTTTTCCAATTTCAAGTTATGTATATTAATTTTTTTTTAATGTTAATATTAATTGAGTTGAGTATTTTTTTCAATTTTAAGTTATATATTACATTTAAAAAAATATATTAATATTAAATGATAATAGCATAGCATTAGTATTATAATATAAATTTTTATATTAGTATTATATTGTATTATTATTATTTATTTCTCTATTGTATAATAGTATAATATTAACTTATTAAATATTTATATTATATGTTCAATATTATACCTAAGGGGGAGAGAGAGAGAGAGAGAGAATATAATATATACTCTCTCTCTTAGAGAGAGAGGGTAGGGGAGTAGGAGAGAGAGAGATAGAGTTCGAAAAAATTTGGGCAGGAAATTTTGGATATCTAATAATTTTGGATATCAGATATTTTTGGATATCCGATTCTTTTTACTGGCATTGAAAAGTAAAAATTTTATTCTCTCGGTCGCTGTCCGAGATGCACATTTTTCAGCAGAGAATCACAGGATTGTAGTTTTAGTAAGACAAAAATCCACTTTTTCCTCTTTTCTTGGTTGGAATTTGTCTATTACCAAAGGTTTTTGCATCACATTTTTGGTCTCACTATGGAGAGTAGTAGTCGTCGAAAGTATAAACGGAAAAGGAAACTCACAAATGAAGATATTGAAGTGTATAGAGAAATGGATAGGGTTGCTCATTGGAACAAGAGACAAGGTATGTTAAATATTAATGAATATGTGGGCATAGGCCCACTTGTAAATGTTGTTTCAAGTGAAGAAGAACATGAATTTGAAATGATTTATGACAATAATATTGAAAATGAGAATGTAGGGATTGAAGATGAAAATGTAGGTTTTGAAAATGAACATGTATATGTGGACAATGGAAGTGTGGACATTGATAATGACAATCCATCGATTGAATATGTAGGAATTGACAATGATAATGGTACACAAGAACCAAATCAACGTAACACATCTCCAAATTATATGAGAAATGAAGTCCCTTGGGAGGAAGAAAGACAAACTTCAAAATTGAGACCTTCAAGAACAACTAAATGGTTACTTGAAATTTATGAGAACATAATGAGAAATTTCGATGGCAAGAGATCAGAAAGAACTATTCGGTTGTGGGTTTCAAAACTTTTTGATCAATTTTTTAGCCACAAGATGTTGGTTGAGCAATGTCAAATGTTTGTGTAATTGTTAAAGATGCATAAGATGAGACATATACTAGTCAAATTGAAGATTAGTGAGAATGCTATTATTGTGAGAAATCTTTTTAGTGCTCTCAATTCCATTGGGAAGACTACCAAGGAAAATGATAAGAGAGCCGCTAGGAGGGTTTTTACAACCTCCTTAGTAAGTCATCATTTTAGAAAGGCTCATTTGATGAGACAAACTTGTGTTGAATTGAACCTAAATCGTAAAACTTTGGATAGAGCACTTGCAAGAAGAGAAAGACTTGATGATCCTCTTCAACATGATACATGGGCTTATGGTAGGAGACTTTCACATTGTGATAATAAGCTTACCGATGGTGTGAAGGATCAAATTCAGCTATTTTGGCAATCTAACTCAAGAGTGTCACCAAATGTGAAGGATGTCTTGAAGTTGAGAATTGGCATTCGAGACCACATCCTGAATCCCAAACATTTTTTGGAGGTGAGTCAAACAATGTTGTTCAAAAAAATTTGTGAGACACATCCAGCATTGCAAATATCACAAAGAGCTTTTGAAGCCCTCAAGCCTTTTTTTTGTGTGCCTCTTAAGATTTGAAATACTTGTTGTTGCAAATATCATGTGGAGTTTTCAATGCACCATGAACTATTATGATCCATTCATTCTACTTTGCATACTAGTGAAATGTTGGAGGACTGTGGTGCAAGTGCTCTTCCAAAATCATCAAGAGACTTGCTAGATCATTTTTTATGTCCTAGAGATGATGGATGTTTCTTTTATAGAAAATATTTCTTAAATGACAAGTGCTCAGAGTGTGGTGGGCCAGTGAAGTTTGTTGAATGTTTTCATGAGGGCTGTGAACATGATTTTGGAAAGATAATTGTCCACAAAAGGTATATGAAATCATTAAATATACATTGAAAAGTGGAGGTGAAGGCTCTAGATGTGATTTGGTTACAAAAGAATGCAATGTAGCTGATTTTATTTTAGATTTCAGGAAGAATCCTTTTTACAAGTATGCAAGGCATAGTCACAAGTCTCAGTGATTGGATCAACAATTTAGGATGTGTAAGGACACTTTCCCGATTGGTACTATTATATCAGTTGTTGAATTTGTAGATAATTGTACATTGAAGCTCCAAAATGAGTTGCAAGCTCAATATTACAATTCTTTTTAGGTTTCTATTTTTGTGCACATAACATATAGACATTCCCCTGATAGTACAGAAGATGATCGAAAGATAATCTGAAAGTGCCATTTTTATATGAGCGATGATAGATCTCACTCATTTGAGTATGTCCAACATTGATTTGAGAATTATTTTGAGTGGGTGTGGGAAAATAATATTGCTATGGATAGACATCTCATTTGGTCAGATAATTGCATAGGTCAATTAAAAAATGCTCGTATGTTTTATTGGTTATGTAGAATGCATGTAGAGAGAGGTGTACCTCATATTTGGAGTTTTTTTGAGGCCGGCCATGGAAAGGGGGAGCATGATGAAGAAGATGCATGCGTAAAGAGAGCTCTAGTTAAGGAGAAACTAATGATTTCAAGTGTAGAACTCCTTGATGCTCATTCTATTATTGATTGGTGTACATCAACATTGTCACAGAGGGGGACTCTTGATTAAGCAGTGCACAGATTATTTTGGTTGGTTGAGTTGGGCACAATAGGAGATAGGTTGGATTGTCAAACTATGAAAGATTCTTCAAAAATGCATTCATTTCGAAGCTCAGATGCTAGTACATGGACCATTTGGACACACAGGTTGGCTTGTTATTATCTAAGGTGTCTTCAATGTGATTGGGATTAGTGTGAGTCAAGTGAGTGGGTTGATACGTGGGCTCCACATTATCTAACTCCTTTATCTATCACAGTATATATAATAAATGATCTCATGGATTGTTCACTTGACTATGACCATCTTTCAGATCTTCTATAGCCAGGACATGTTTTTGCATTGGTTGCACCACAAGGGAATGATGAGAGATCAGATTACTGGTTAGCACGTTGTGTGCGAGAAAAATAGAAACTTGCACAACCAAAGATAGATGATGATATGTTTACATATCCAACATGATCACATGTTGTTGTGGGAACATGGTTGCGCACATATATGATTATAAATAATGGAATTCCTACATTTGAAGACTATGAGAAGCACAAAACTATTCTCATGTATTCACACCTTGTTATAACAACCAATGTTAGGTTGTTGAAACATCAAGGAAAACCAAAGACAATGGAACTTTGGACTATTAGTACTACTGATCATGAAGCAATATTGAATACCCTCAAGCAGAGAGATGACCCTTCATGCACACTTCAGTACGTAAGTTCAACTCAAGTTGCAAGGTTTTCCATGTTTATTACGATTACGTTCAATAAATAAATTGCATTTTTTTGCTTTATTTGTTTGAGCCAATAAACTTGGTTTTGTATGTGGATTGTAAATGCAGTTGGATACATATATGATAGATATAGAAGATCATGGTGTGCATTTGATTAGCCCATCTTTTATGATGGTTAACTTCACTATGCATTGGCTAGTCATATTCTTTGGTTTGTTTAGTTACTTATACATTCATAATTTTTTTGTCAACCTATATAAACTTCTTATATTCTCTATTAACTTTTTTTTTGCCTTCTGAATGCAGGTATTAAAATGTAGATGTCATCGAGTACCACGTGTTAAAATTATACACTTTAGGAGTGGAAAGGACACTTATCTTTAATACATAGTTGTGTATCTAAGATTTTGTATATAAAAACAACAATTGACTGTAATGTGCATATTTAGATGCCAAATTTTGTATATAAAAACAAAAATTGACTCTAATGTGCATATTTGGATGCAAAATTTTGTATATATAAAAAAAACAATCAAATGTAATGCGCATATTTAGATGCTAAATTTTGTATATGCAAAATTTGATGCAAAATTTGAAATATAAAAGAGTCCATGGGGTTGATTTGCAAATATTAAGAGCCCACATTTGTATCATCTTAATGCCATGTAAAGTGCAAAAATTGTGTTTCCTTACTATGAATGTTGTATCCTTATATTTTTATCCTTACATTTGTATTTTCTTAATTCTATGTACGTTTGTATCATCAAATGATGTGATAGTTGGAGTCATTGAGTCAAAATTGGTCAAATGTGTCCAAAGTAAAATGGTGATTCCCTGGGGTGAAGGGATAGTGTTGAAGGATTGCATCTTGGTACTAAATGGACTATGCCATTAGCTTTGGTTGTGCAGGTAAATGCTAGTGACAACCCCCATTTCGATCACTGAGTCACTAGAATGTTCGTGAACATGTCGGACCAAAGTGTCCCCAAGGTGCACTAAGCATGATTGGGCAGCGATCTTTCAAGGCTCGTATCTCAAACCCCATGAGAGGTATCAGTAAACTATGAGATGCTAAAAGACCATGTTTCTGAGGCCTACAATAACCTATCTCCATTTTGGGAGATTCAAATTTATTTGAATTTGGCACGCCAGTCTCACTTGATGCCAAAACTTGCAGTGAGGGTCAGTTGAAAGTTTCACCACTGGGTTTATTCCAAACCGTTCATCCTGACACCGAATGGACTATGCCATTAGCTCTAGTTGGGCAAGTAAATGCTAGTGACAACCCCTTTTTGACCACTAAGTCACTAGAACGTTGGTGAACATGCCAGACCAAAGTGTCCCGAAGGTGCACTAAGCACAATTAGGCAGATATATTTCGAGGCTTGTATCTCAGACCCCGTGAGAGGTATCGGTGAACTATGAGATGCTACAAGACCACATTTTTGAGGGCTACAATAACCTTTGTTTTAGGAGATTCAAATTTGTTTGAATTTGGCACGCTAGTCTTGCTTGATGCCAAAACTTGTAGTGAGGGTTAGTTGAAAGTTGCACCACTGGGTTTCTTCCAAACTGTTCATCTCGGTACTGAAGGGACTACACCATTAGATTTTGTTGGGTGGGTAAATGCTAGTGACAACCCCATTTCAACCACTGAGTCACTAGAATATTCCAGACCATGTCGGACCAAAGTGTCCCCAAGGTACACTAAGCATGATTGGGCAGTGACCTTTCAAGGCTCGTACCTCAAACCCCATGAGAGGTATCAAAAAACCATGAGATGCTACATGACCACATTTCTAAGGCCTACAATAACCTCTCTCCATTTTTGGAGATTCAAATTTTTTTGAATTTGGCATGCCAGTCTTGCTTGATGCTAAAACTTGCAATGAGGGTCACTTGAAAGTTGCACCACTGGGTTTCTTCCAAACCATTCATCCCAACACTGAATGGACTATGCCATTAGCTCTAGTTGGGTGGGTAAATGCAAGTGACAACCTTGTTTTGACCACTGAGTCACTAGAACGTTCTGGACCATGCCGGACCAAAGTGTCCCCAGGGTGCACTAAGCATGATTGGGAAATGATCTTTCAAGGTTCATATCTCAGACCCCGTGAGAGGTATTAGAAAACTATGAGATGCTAAAAAACCATGCTTTTGAGGCATACAATAACCTCTCTTTGTTATGGGATATTTGATTTTTTTTGAATTTGGCATGCCAGTCTCACTTGATGCCAAAACTTACAGTGAGGGTCAGTTGAAAGTTGCACCACTAGGTTTCTTCCAAACCATTCATCTCGACATTGAATAGACTATTCCATTAGCTCTGGTTGGGTAGGCAAATGCTAGTGACAACCCCATTTCGACCACTAAGTCACTAGAACATTCCGGAGCATGCCAAACCAAAGTGTCCCCAAGGTGCACTAAGCACAATTGGACATCAATATTTTGAGGCTCATATCTCAGATCCCGTGAGAGGCATCAGTGAACCATGAGATGGTACAAGACCATGTTTCTAAGCCCTATAATAACCTCTATCTATTCTTGGATATTTGAATTTGTTTGAATTTGGCATTGCCAGTATCACTTGATGCCAAAACTTGTAGTGAGGGTCAGTTGAAAGTTGCATGATTGGGTTTCTTCCAAATTGTTCATCCTGACACCGAATGGACTACAACATTAGCTCTAGTTGGGTGGGTAAATGCTAGTGACAACCCCATTTTGAACACTAAGTCACTAGAAAATTCTGAACCATGCCAGACCAAAGTGTCCCCAAGGTGCACTAAGCATGATTGGGCAACAATCTTTCAAGGCTCATATCTCAGAATCTTTGAGAGGTATCGGTGAATTGTGAGATGCTACAGGACCATGTTTCTAAGGCCTACAATAACCTCTCTCCTTTTTGGAAGATTCAAATTTATTTGAATTTGGTATGCCAATCTCACTTGATGCCAAAACTTGCAGTGAGGGTCAGTTGAAAGTTGCACCACTGGATTTCTTCTAAACCGTTCATCTCGACACTAAATGGACTCACCATTAGCTCTAGTTGGGCAGGTAAATGCTAGTGACAACCTTGCTTAGAACACAAATTTAGTATAATTTTCATGAACATGTCGGACCAAATTGTTTTGAAGGTCCACTAAGCAACATTGCATATGTTGGTGAGCATTCTAGTGTGTCAAGAGGAAAAGTAATCCTTTAAATGGATCCTTTGATTGGTGTGTCAAGAGGTGATCATTTTGATATTTTGTATTGATTAATAATCCTTTGTAAAGGATCATGCATTGTAAGCCATTAAATGGCATTGGGAAGGGCTAAATGTACCTAGGGGTCACTAAGGGTGATTAAGTTAATCCTAGGTTAGTTGGATTGATATAAGGACCTATAAGGTCTATAATGGATATAAAATGGCCAATAGAGTCAATAAAATGATGTAAAAGCACTTGAAGTGCTAAAATATGGAATTTGCCTATATTGGCAAAATAAGCCTATAAGGCTCATATGGGGTTATAGGTTAGTTTGGATTACAAAGGTTGTTTTAAACCTTTTTAAAAGTTATAATAAGGGGTATTAGATTCAAGTTGTCGAGTTGACAACATCTTTAAATCATACTTTGGTTATGACAGTCGATTTGGGACTATTACCAAGTAGTTAAACAGTTAGATAGAGATTGTAGTCAAGTTTTGAAGGAGTTTTGAGTCTTTTTTGTAGGGGATCTACATGAGTGAATGGGGGATGTTGAGTTGGGAGTGTAAGGAAGCAAAAATGCAATGTTTTACAATCAATAAACACAAATTTTCTTTACATGTTGTTAACTGTCTCGTGGAACAATCAGTGCAACAACAAATTAATGTTCTTGACTTGAATGTGATTTGGGTTGGGTAGTGAAGTAAATACATTGCTTTGATTATTTTTTACATCTTCCATGCATTACTTTCATTTTTTTATTGTTCTTAAAGAAAAACAAGTGACTATTATTTTGTGACTCTGATTGGTTGAAGGGTATAGTCAGTGTGCACAGATTGTAGTCTCCTTAAGGGATTGACTCTCCCACCCACTGTGACCAATGTAATTGGTGGGAGAAGTCATTGATGTATTATATCCTTGTATTATAATTATTTTATGCAGGGATATGTGAAGTGATGGTTGAGAAAACACTAATTGATGGACTTTACTAACTAAAGGAGAGCCCATCTTCACACCAGTCATTATGGAAGTTGAATACCCTTGAGAAGAGTTTTTGTTATGATGGAATATGGATATTAGGATCCATAATAATGTGGTAGGCCAATTGGATTGTCTTGGAGAGAGTTACAAAGGTCTTTTTGAGTAGACCCTAAGTATATGACCCTAGAAACAAGGTTTTAGTGGCCAGCGAATTTGGTGAATGGTGAGACCTTATAAACTTGAAAACCTTGTGTTTTGAAACCTTAAGAAATATTTTTTCATGCTTTGGGGTGTAGGGAGCAAGTGCATATATTATTTGCTTTGTTATTTGGAGGAAATTAGGCCTAGTTTGTGGGTGCTAGGGTAGTAGATCTGGAATTTGGTCCAAAGTAGTCTACCCTAATTCTTGGGGAGGCTTTAAGGAATCCAAAAGGGTATCTATATCAACCATTATTTTCTTAAGTTATTTGGAGAATTATGGAGAAAAAGGCCGATTTATGACTGGTGAAGGCTACAAGCCTAAAAGGGCTATTGGAGTGGATTGGTGGAAGATGAGTTGACCAGAATTGGTAGATTGGTGGAACATAGTAGATGGACCATATTAAGATGTTATACAGTGTTACAATCAAGATGGAAGACCTATTTCAATTTTTGACAAGATGGAGGCTCTAGGTGCACTAAGAGGCCTAGAGTGGAGTTGGTGCCAAGAGAAGTTGGGATGAGAGGTTAGAGGAAGTGAACTTATTCAAAATGTTGGATGTGTTGGTTCTCTAAAGTTAAAGCACTCTATTTAACCCTTGAGTAGATTCCAAGATGCTTGTAGAATCCTCAAGTTGAGTTGGGTTCCATGAGGGGATAGTAGAGGGATCTGCATTAGATTTTCTTGGTTGAGAGAATCAGATACACATAAATACAATGTAGCACATAAATTTTGAATTCACTTAAATGATGAATTACACATGTGAACACACGTAGCACATAAAGCGTACATAAATTTTCTTAAGTTATGAAGCATACATGTAGCACATAGATTATAAAGCATATCACATGAATTCACTTAAGTCATGCACATAGCCCATACACATGAATTTAGGTTATGAAGAATGTACTTGAATATACCTTAATATAATTAAGGCATAAATTGTACACATGAGTACATACACAAGCATATTTACATACTAACAATGAATACATGAACACAGTTAACAAATTGGATCAAATATGCGAGCTTAATCAAAGGGAGCCAAAGGACTATTTGAAATGGAAAAACATGCCAGAAGTCTGGGAAAAACTCAAAAAGGGCAGCCTAACAACCTATATGGAACATTTTCATGGGTCTAAAGATAGTGCTACAAAGGTGTTTGCTGAGTCTTGGAAAGACAGAGCGGTTACTATTTCCGGTCTCACTGTAAACATTACAAAAGAACTTATTGCGGAGGTGTTCGGGCTAAGCCTCAAAGGTATCAAATTTTACAAAGATAAGAAAGTTTCAAAAAAGGCCATTCAATATTTCCCCAAATGCAAGGCTGAAGCACAAAGTTTGGTGAAAGATTCTAGTGGCTGCTATGATGTTATTGCTTTCAAGGAAATCTGGGCAATGGTTATGACGGCGGTCATGGAATACATTACCCTTGATGGTAGGTGAAAATGTGCTCATTCTTACCATTTTGTGTTGCTCTATCATTTCCATCACAAGATTAGGGTGTCCTTGCCTTTTTATATTCTTCAGTCCCTTCGCCTTAGTATTTATGAGCATAGAAGGAAATAGAAGAAACCCATCCTGCATGAGGGAGTTATTCTCCTCATTATGGAACATATTAAGTAGAAGGCCATTTCCAGCCCTATCATTTCTTCACCCAAAACCTCTGGTTCAGCTAAGAAACGTATGAGGGAGACGGTTGTTAAAGAGGAGCCTCCTTCTAGGAAAAAATTAAAATATGAAAAGGATGTTGGGATGGATACTATATCTACTACTGATAGTGCTGAAGGTTATGAGGATACAACTAACTCAACTGAGGAGGATAGTAATGCTTCAATTTCGGTGTCGAATATGGCCTCTGGGGATTATGAGAACATGGAGGAGGAGGCCACTAGAACTATGGAAGTGGGGAACATTCCTATGGCTAAGAATAACAATGATGATGACAAGAAAGACGAGGATGTGGGTGGCCAACCAGTCCCATTTTGGTGGAGTATGATAGTTCCAAAGAACATGATGTGCCCATCTCCCCTAAACTGGAAGTTGTCATGGAGGTCTGTTTGGACATGTAGAAGGATTCCCTTGTTGTGGAGAAGGATTCTCCTGTTGCAGAGAAAGATAATGTTCCTTCCTCTTCTCAGAACATTCCCTTTGCCAAAATTGTTGATATGCAAGAACAGAATGTCCAAGTTCTTAGAGAAGATATAGATGACAAAATTGACCCTCCCTTTGGGGTTCTTCAGACTGCAAAGGCCTCTATGTACTCATTTCATTTATTGAAATGGGTTTTTCAGGAAATAAAAAAATTGAATTTAAAATGTCATTCTATTTCTGCTAAGGTTGACTCCCTGCAGGAAATGTTGGAGCCTTGTCCTGGCAACATGGACAATGACAGGAATAAGAAGGTGCAAGATTTGCAAGTTAGAGTGGATAATTAGAGAAAGCCATAAAGAAACATATGCAGGATAATAACATGTTCATGGGTTATGCCATGGATTGTTTTCTATCCATCAAAGCGGAGCTGGATGCTAGTTCCCCCAGCAAGAAACCTGAGGAGGATAATGAGAATGTGGGAGATGAGGGTCCAGGGAAATGTACTCAGTCGGCTAAAAGGAAAAAGATCCAAGATAGGATCTAGGAGCTTTTTGACTTTAATACTGCTATAAAAAATATCTCAGAGGCGAAGAAGGAAGCAGACGATACTTGTAAGGAGTTTTCTTAGCCCTCTGGGTTCCTGATGCTGGTCTTTTTTGGTGTTTCTATGGTTTTAGGTTTTTTGCTGGTGTTTGGTTTTTTGGCTTTTTTTGCTGGTTGTGGTTATGGAGAACTGGGTTCCAGTCCTGTTTCTCTTTAGTATGCTTAACGTTATTATCTTTTAAACTCTAATTGTATAGGGTTTCACATCCCCTTCAAAACCTATTTTTTCCTATAAAAAAAATAAAATTGGATCGAATATCAAGTTTCATATATATCAAAATGAACAATAATTCTGTACATATTTACATGTCAACATATCTAGATATAATGTGGCATACACCATCTCAAAATGTATCATATGACATCTCAAAATAAGAAGTTCAACTACAAATGTTTCTAGGACATCCCGTTCTACTGGTGGATCATCAAAATGCAGCCTCTTTGAAGTACTCTTTGGCTCTAATGGATCCTACATTCAAACAAAAAAGTGAAACCCCAAGTTAGATTACTTAATTATATGGTTTCTACAAATAAAAAATAAAAATTTAGAATCATAGTCAACAATAATAAATAAAATTTAAACAAAAATTGAACTCTCATGTACCTTGCCTCTCTGTCTCCTCCCGTGGACATGAGACATAATGTATGTCCTTGGTAGCGAAGGAAAAATGCCACCAATGTCGACTCCGACCTGTATATGTTTGCGAACATGAGATTGATCTATGCGTTATACTATTTAATGTCAAATCCTTGGTATAAAATATATGTTTACAAAATAATTGAATTAACATTAAAGCTTACCTGTGTTGAGATTTCTTCAGGAAATGTTGGCTGAGTCATCAACGATACAAAC
Source organism: Chamaecyparis obtusa (assembly GCA_027943335.1). Lineage (NCBI taxonomy): Eukaryota > Viridiplantae > Streptophyta > Pinopsida > Cupressales > Cupressaceae > Chamaecyparis > Chamaecyparis obtusa. The sequence continues at coordinate 1,778,077 of BSBK01003050.1, read as the reverse complement.
CCTTGGCGTTCTACCTCCCTCAAACTAGGGGTGACCTACAAAAGTCAAACAAATACTTCATACTATCATAACTTGATCATATTATATATACTTGATAGTAAAATACACACAAATAACTTTAGAAATATATGTACCATGGGGTTATCACTGCAAATTGAGATGCCTGTGACTCTATCATGGTGAAAGGGTCTCATGACATCATCAAAAACCACTCTCTATCAAATAAACCATGTAAATTAAAAATGAGTACGCACAACTGACAAGTATACATGTATGCATAAACAAACTGAATTACTTAATTACCTTCCCCTTGTCAACGCCTCACGCCTGCACCCCCTCACATTGCCCCCCAGTGGCAACTGGTGACACCTGCATCAATATGTAATAAGATGATTGTAAAAATTAGAAAACACATGTACATATACTATTATAATAATTTAAGGAAACCAATGAGTACATTAAAAAATATGTACCATGGAAGTGTCAAGGCCAAATGATATGGCCGAAAGCATGGACCCCTCCACCTGTGCCATCTCCTCCTCTATCATCAACTGAACATAAATGTAACACATAAAAAAAATAAGTGGGAAATTATTATAAGAAAATTCTACTAAAAATATGAACATTTAAAATTAAATACAATGTAAAAAGTGAACTATTTACCCTTACCCACTACAAAATTTGGGGTCAAATTTCAACACCAATTTGCGATGGCACTACCATTTGTGTGTGCTTTTTTGTGTTTTTTTTGCAAGTTCCCCCAATGGTGTCGTAATAGAAACAGTGCCATCATAATTTTTACACCCATGTGATTATAAACAAAAAAAAGAAAAAGAAAGGCTCATTTGTAATTTTTGTGATTGAGCTACATGCGCGAAGAGGGCACCGTGCGCAAAGAGGGCACTGGAATTTTGCGTGCACGAAGAGGGAACTAGAATTTTGCATGTGTGAACTGGGCCCTAACTCTACACGGATTCGAGGTAGGCATTCAAGTTTCGCTCCTCATCTTCTCTACATTCTTTGATGTTTATGTGTATTTGTTGTAGATTCAAATGGCATTGTATTTCATTGGTTTTATGCCATTTTTTTTATGAGCAGTGAGCTTTGAAGCTAGGGAATCCATCTATTACTTGTTTTCTCACTACTTGGGGCCCATGAGTTTTGATATGGACATACATGATGTAAATTTGGTCACTATTTTTCCTTCTCCATGTACAGCTTGTGAGCATTAGGGTACCATGCAAGGAATATAGTAGAACCTCCCTAGAATGATTGCCTTAATTTTTCACATGCATAATCATATTCTCTACAAGCTATTAAATATTATGTAAGATTTAATGGTATTCAATTAAAATATAAAACTACAATGTCATACAACATTTAAATGATTCTTTTTAATCAAAAACCAAGTAGTGCCCACTACTATATTATGATTGTAGGTGAAAAGCAATAAAGGAAAGGCAGTAAAATAATAGATACTGACTCATTCCAATTTGACACCACTTTGACAACGTATATATGTGTAAGTGGTATGAGGAGAAAGCCATTGTCAAGAAATTTGATGACTGCCAAATATAGACTATAATTTAGCTAATTTGCACCTCATAATTTATTACAGGTGAGCTACATGGGTTATATAACTAGACATTATCAAACTTACATGTTTCTAATAGTATTTTGTGGCAGAAAACCAAAGAGATTTACTCATTTTTAGGTGTAAACTTTATTGAAACACTATTTACACAATGCCTTTTATCTATTGGTGTTGGAAAACCCTCTACCTTGAACACATGAGACATGTGGCCACCACAAGCTGCTAGCACATCTTATTTCAACACAATGCCCATCTGGATTAGGATGTTAAAAGTTTCAAAGTAAGCATAATAAATGGAATTAAATGTGAATGAACTTAGTCATATGTATACTTTAAAACATGATTTTAACCCTTTGAAGACAATATAAATCCACAAAATGATCATGGGTGGAGGTAATACATATAGTGCACTTGATGGCTCCGAGAAGATCTTCAAAGAAAGTTGGCCAACCAAAACCTGAATCAAATTTAGTTGAAGATTTGTATAATGGTGTGCCACAACCAGCACATTTTCATGTTCCCTCTCCCAAAAAAATTGTACTCTCCTATACCTCAGAACCTAAGGTATACATTCTAAGAGAAATCTGGAAAAGAACATGTTTTGAATCTAGAAATTAACCTACTCACTTTATCTAAGATGAAAATCTACCCAGCTATAAAAATATCTTCATTGTTTATGGTTGTGTTTTGTCTCCTGTACACAAAATCATGTGCCACTATATGGTCTTCAACAAGTACAACCAGTATCTCTCATTCATTTATCTTTCACTAATCTCCTCTATAGTTGAACCTCACCCCACTTGATTACTGCAACATGGATGTTTGAGAGAAGAACATAACTTGGAACATATTTAGGATTCAACTCAAAAGAAGAGTTTCCATAAATGATCTTATATTGGTATGAGATAGATAGAAACCAAGAAAATAGGTCCACACACCAGCCAAATGTTTGATTGGCATTTTGATGGTAAGGTTTGGAGTTTCTTCAAGATAGTTAAAATGGCCAGGAAGGTCATCTATACAAAAATAATGTTCAATTGTAGGCACAATGGAATAATAGTCGGCCATTCCATCTAAGTACTTAGATCCCTCACCCGCTAAAACTAGCATGGTTGCATGAGAATAAAACACAAGCAAAACTTATATGATCAAGGTATGCTCCAGAGTGTCTCATTAGTTCACACAAGTTAAGAACATGTTTTAAAAAGCTAGTTGTGCATATCATACAATGATGATTCAACATTCCATGAGATGACATTATTTGAGGCATTTTTTAAACACTTCACATGTCATGTCTATGTTTTCCACATCTTGTATACATTTCTACTCAATTGTTTGAAAATTTAACATCTGATAAGCATCCACATTCATTCATTCTTTGATGGAAATCCATACTCTGTTCCAAAGCGCTCATTCGATACAGGTTGGAATGATTCATGTACTACTTCATGCCTTATGTTAATATTTAATATGTTTAACTTCTATCTATGAATATGATTTATAAGATATTAGTACAAATGTATAAGGACCGTTGAACATAACCATGATGTACGATAGGGAGGTGGATAATGGATAGGTCTCTCTGATCATTTAATTATTACTTGAGGACAAGTAATTTTAGGGAGGGTAGGATTGTAATATCCCCTCTCTGAAATAGTATTTTTCAAGTAAATATAAAATATTTAATCCTTTATATAAATTGTCTCAAAATAATTTAATATCTAAGTATTTAATAATAAAAAATAATTATTAATTATCAACTATTAATATTAATTCTTTCTACGGTACCTTATCCAGTAGTCGGATAGCTTGATTCATGTCTGGAACTCATTACTATCATACACAGTAATCATAAGACAATAGAGATAAGAATATTATTCTTGTGAGGATCAACGATTTGGAAAGATGCACTCTACAACAATTACATGGAAATAATAATACACCCAATGCTAAATATTCATTGGAGAAATCAACTTATACCTCACGTAAGTTACCAAGTGTGAGACAACAATAAATAATAAGTCTCAAACAATTATGCTAATCAATGGTGAGATGTCTGTGATGATGTGGCAAGGAAGATTTGATAATAATTGGTGAGAAAATATATATCTATATCATTTATATTGATGTTTACTAATCTTAATTGCAGGAGACGTGATGTTGGTAACAAAAAAATACTTATTATTAACTACAACAATTAGTATTGAACTGATGCATTTATTAATGCTATGTCTCATCAAATATGAAGGGATGCACCTCTCTCCATCTTTAGAAGATATAAGAGGCCATTCAGATATATTCAGTGTTCATCATAAGGAAGAGAAGAGAAAGGATAAATTATATTTCTTGCTGGCAAACATCATGTCACAACAAATTAGCATGTTGTAACTTATCTATGAATCAATACTGCTCTACATCTACAGGATAGTATATTTGAATTCTAGTAGGAATAAATGGCCAGTATATATCTGGTTATATATATATTATGTATCCATGCTATTAAAGAAAGGGCCATCATAAGGTCATATAAATATATAAAGTTATATAGACATAATAAATAAATAAATATATAATAATAATAATAATAATAATAATAATAATTTATATGTACATTCATTAATAATAAGAGATCATATATATATAAGGGATACATAATCTTATGGTCTACTATATATATATAATATGTTAATAATCAGAAGGAAGAGTGATATAAATAAAATAATCAAGGTTTGTCATTCACGACAACCATCACTTATACATACAAAAATATATCGAAAGATCAGAATAAGATTGGTATCAACATTCGTAACCTATCAAAGTTATATAAATTGAGACATATTGTGGCCGACAATTACACACAAAGATACAAATTCATTATCAACAACCATATCACTGTTATAGTTCACATACAAATATATCTGTATAGGTATGCTGCTCCTGGACATTGAATCCAAGATGCACATGATTAATTCATCCAATTAATAACTCTTATTTGTCACCTGTCGGACTGGAAGGAAGGAATATAAGGATGTCTTTAAGGAGAGCTTGTGTAAATCCCACCAATAGATTCTGTCCCAAAATAGGGTGGGGGTCAACATCCCAATAGTTTGGGCTTGGACCTGTAAACCTTGATGGAGCCTATTGGGAATGGTCTCTAAGCGCCTCGGTCACATCCTAAAGTCTTCCTATCCAATTTGACAGGGTAATAAGTTGGACATGGGACCATCAATATAGTCATAAGAGGAAATATAAATTCTATTTAAATTATCATGTCAATTAATTAAGTTGAAATACAAAATAGATCTATATGAATTACAAGTATGGTAAGTAGACTAGAGAGATCCAAGGTTACAAACTAACAAGGGTCATTACAAAAAATTGAATCTATAATTGCTATTTCAACCAGTCTCAACACACTAAATCAAATTCCATTCAAAAGAAAGAATTAAATTTGTTAGGAATAAGGTGTCTCAACCTTGGATAATTCCTATTCTTATTATTTGTTTTGTAAAATGTATTTCTTGCAAATAATGTTGATGTGTCGGCATCTTGAATTGTGTGTAAGGAGATCATGGCTAAAACGGTTATGACGGATTCCTATGACACATAAGAGCTATGTCAGGAAGATTCAATGACAGGTGAAGACATGTGGCAACTGATAAATTTGAGTACTGTACACTCTTCCCCAATTGTGGGGTTTGGGGCATCACCTCAAAAAAATTTTTTGGGGTTCCTATTTTCTCGGAGAATGGTAAAACCCTAATACGGTTATCTTTGGGAGTAGCCCTAAAAAGTGAAGCGCAATGATATAAGCTTTTTTAGGGTTGTGAAAAGAGATGATGTGAGTGTATTGTTGGAACGTTTTATGCTGCCGTGATTTGTCTTCAAGGGTTAAGAAATCTTCTGAAAGAACTTGCATTGCAAGTGTATTGTAAGCTGTAATAGTTTTGATCAATACATTGTGCAGGTTTTGGAGTGCTGGGGTTTTTACCGAAAGGTTTCCCCAGGGTATATCGTTGTGTCATTCTCTATTTTTTTGTATGTATGGTATGTGGTTGCAATATCTTTGTTAAAGTAGTTAACGAATCTGAAAGTGTAAGGATTTAAAAGAATTTGCACAATACTCTCCTATAGAGATTAGCGTAGGAAGCTATTTTCGCACCTGAGTTTCCTTACAAAATTATATTAATATAATGGAAGCTCCCTCAAATAGAATAGCTTGATCAACAAATATTGATGAGATTTCAGAGGAGAGAACAAGCAACCTGAACTCCTTTTAGGATATTTTGGTAGAGCATATTTTAAAAATATCTTCCCAAAACATCAACCCTCTCCCATGAGAGAAGAAACCTCTAATCAAGACTTATTCTTACATAATATTTTTCAAAAATTAAAATATACGGGGGTGGTGGTTGAAAAAAAATAAGAGAAGTTTATAAATTTAAGAGGTTTAGGCACTATTCCCCCAAACCCTCAAGTGTTTCAAATGACTTAAACTTGCAAAGACTCTTCACAAAGTTCCTAAGTGATAGATCTAGTATCATTGGGTAGTGTTTACTTGGATTCAAAGGTTTTCAATGGTATTAGGTTACTCCCACACTCCCATTCTCCAAATCTCTTCAAACTATCCTAGGGGCCTAATGATCCAGTCTAGTAGCCCTACATTGACCTTTTCAACATTCAAACTTCACACTTTTCCAAAGCAACAAAGGAATAAACCACATATCCAGATACCCTTTATTCAATACTTCAACATATCAAAGGATTGCATAAGGTTGTTTTGGAACCATACCAAGTTCTCTGACTATACCCTTGCAAATGGGCTTGAAAAATGGTGAATTTACAAAGCAACTAGTAGTTTTATGCATCCCCAAGACCCAAAATCCTAGACAATGTCTATTTATGTTTTAAAATGAACAACTCCAAGAGGAATTAACCCCATTTTAGTGCACTATTTTAAGTTTGGCAAGGAATTTCCTAAGAATTTCAAAAGTCAAGAAGGATTTCCAAACTGTACATAGCAAATTCAAGATTGTAAATCTTCATAGTAATTGAAAGGATGTGGATTAAAAAACTTATTTTAAAAATATTATAGATTAGTTTTAAATAATTTAATTTTGAATTATATTGTATGGGTATAATTTTGTTGGATTTGCTATATTTAGTTATTAAATTTAAATTTCTACACATATATGTTAAAATAATTTAACCTTTTCTTTTAATGTGATTTTGAATTTTATTATAGGTTTTACTACTTCAATCTAATGTTACTAATTCTCAATTTTAAGTTATTATGGCAATTTTGACTCTCTCAATCAGAATTCAGATTTAGTTATTTAATTATAATTCTAGGCCACTTCGACCTAATATTACCATCACCCACCAACTCACATACCAAAACATTTAAAAAGAATATGTCTAGGAAAGGTGTAAGAGAACATCTCCCCTAGATCATTTCAATTATAAATCCACATTTACTACCACCTAGAAGAAGGATCATCCAAGACTCATGTCTCTATTAGAGTTACATCTTTGCATTTTTCACAACAATTACATCAACTCTTATATCAAACCTAATTTTAGCACTCAATCTACTAGTCAAGCATTCTTTATAATTAGGTGTTAAGAACTCAAGATAATTGTTTAGCATCAAAGTATAGAAACAAGCTACCCAAGAAGGAAATCATAAATCAAGTCAAACTAGTGCTTGATCCAAACTTATTCAACTTAACAATCTAAAGGTTTGGCATGCATAAAATATTTCAACTTAGGAAAACTTTTCTTCCTCAGTACAATTGTCCAAGAAGATTTGTCATTTAAATCTATATTTGTAAAGAAATAGAGGAGAGAATCCTCTTTAGAAGGCCTATAAAATAGAACTACACCATATGAAATAAAAGTGGAGAAGACAAAACTACCTTTTCAAATATTGAAGGATATTTTTTCACTATTGTTGTAAATTTATGATTTGAAGATTAAAGCACTATTTTTCTAAGATTTTTTTTTATGAAGCCATTTCATGTTAATGGTCAATCATGATACAAACATGTTAGATTATGTAGAGAGTTTTTTCCATAAAATGTCCATTTGTGTACACTATTTTTGAACATCACACTTCAAAAAATCAAATAGATAATAGTAATTTTACAATTCATCCCTGCCAAAAATTGTAATTAATGAAGTTCATTTATTTTGTAAATATTGAATATTTAATGTTCATTAAAACAAATCAAATGAGTTAATATTGTAAAGACATAGATTCATTCCCAAGAAGTTGGAGTGCATATACATTATCATTTAGAAAGAAGTTGGAGTGCATATGTACATTATCATATAGAATAATTATTTGAACAGTTTCAAACATGTTTATCTATATTTTAATTAAATATAGATACATTAATGAAAATATTCTTTATTCACTTTCCAAAGAGAATATTTCAATATAGACAACCCCAAGTAAGAAAGCAAATTCAAAACTTCAAACACTATACAATTTATTTGTTATAAATTTTAAATGAGATTAAATTTCAACTTCAATACATTATTTTTAATTTCAACTATTTTTTCCCTACTTTACAATTAAATTTATTTCTTATTAACAATACATTTAATAAATTATCAAATAGCTTTATATCTCAAAGCTCTCTAAATCTCCCGAGAGGTTTTCAATTTTTACGTGTTGGTCCCCAATTGAAAAGAAGTAACTATTATCTTTGATGAGAACAAAATCTACAAGAACACATGCACTCCATTTCTATTGGAGAAATATTTATTAACAGTAACAATAAATTTTTTGATCTTGATTCTCATGTACAACACTTTTTGTTTCGAAATCTTAAATATTCTTAATTTAAAACTTACAATCTTGAATACTATGATTTGCATTATCATAATGAATAAATGATGGGATGCAGTCAATTGAATGGTTGGGTAAATGAAGTAGCATTTTCTATCCAAAACCAATGGTGGCATTGGCAAAAAGAATTCATGTGGCTGGTGCGTTTCTTTAATACAAGGAAACATATTTTTTGTTATTTTACTTCAATTCACCAGTCGCATTATGCCATTGCATGTCCCTCTAATCTGATTCTCTGGAAGGAATCCAGAGAATCAGATTTGTCTAAGTAATCAGTCCAATTTGACTTACCAGTGAAGCATAGGACATCCCATCACTTTTAGTTCAATGGTAAGTCATCCCCTGCCAACTAGCATGTAGATTCTCCATTTATTTTTCTCTGGAGTTCTCTCAGTCATTCTGAATTCATATTAAGCTTCTTAGCTTGAACTTTAATTTGTTAACTGGTACACTTCTGCAAAGACTTCACAATTCTCTATCGTAGTTCTATCTTTGCATTTGTCAAAATAATTACAATAAAGCTATTAGATTTCCACAATTCATATTAGTACTATACAATTTTTTGAAATTCCATTGCATCATAATTACAATAGTTCTTACATCAACAAATAGGTCTTACAACATAAAGTTTAGGGCCATGAATTTTAGAATCGAGATCATGTAGAAGTCTAGGGTGATAAGTCTCATAATTAAGATCACCATGTTAATCTCAATGTTTCACAAATTATGAGTACGGTCAAATTTAGATTTCATTGTTATGGTTTCAACATAGCTAGTTCAAAGGAATTCTAAATGATTGTATCAAAATTATGCTTGAAATAGTGAAAAATATGACTATTAGGCTCCTTGTAAAGGCCAAGGATACACAAGAAGTTCAAGGTCACCTTCAAAAGGTACAAGACTACCTTGGCAACCTTAATTTAAGTCTTTACAACAATCTAAATTTTATTTAATAAAAAATTCATCATAGGTAGCACATTCAACATAGGTGTTGGTGTCTAGATCTAGTCTCTAAATCTAGATATCAAGTCTCTACCACTATTAAATCAAACTTCTATTTAATACCATAAATTATTTTTACTTCTAGATTTATCTATCATAGGTACACATTTAAACTTAGCTCATATATATAGATTGACTTGTATTGGGACCTTTGATAAATTTATTAGCTAAAATTTTAGTGTATTTGTATCTTATGATTCCTCTAGATAAATTTGTTAAGCCAAACTTGCATGTCTAGCCTTTAGGTTAACAAATTTTAATTTTTATCCATTTTAGATTTTTATGCTCTATTTTTTTATAATATTTATTTTATCCTTATGAATATAGTGTTTCACGTCATATTTGAATTTTATTTGGTTGTCACCTTTGAAAGTTCACTTGTTTTGGTTTGTGTTTCATCATTAGTTCCTTTGATTTCTCCTTTACAATGCATATCATGATTTTACTATGCATTTGCATCAAGATAAGGGATGAAAAAGTGTCCATAAATACATATAATTTCATAACATAATCATGCTACTAAAAGTAAAACTGGTCCATATATTCCAGTCATTATAATCATTATGTCTTAATCATACTTTCTAGTAGCATAATCACATTATAATATGAGTGTATTAGAGTTTGAACAAGAGAAAATCCCATCATTAAACATGGAATAATTAAGAATTATCATATTAAACCTTCTTCCTCGTCAACTATACATGTTTTTGAATGAAATTTCATGAAACATCCACATAGTCAAAGTATTTTTTAGATTTATAACAAAATATTTTTCATGTACAATTTAAATTTAAATTAAAGTATCAATTTTTATACTTTTAGTGATGTCTCAAATACATCTATGTTAATTCTTCTACATATGTTTTTATACAAGTTGGCTATGTGGAGATCAAAGGGAGGTTTTAAATGGTCTTTTCCTAAAATGGAAAACATTAATCTTGGTACCCCTGCACCATTATCCCCTCCATGCAAAGAAATCTTGCCCCAAGAGTTGGCTTTCTTGTGTCCACTGTGTGTTCCTATGAAAGTAAGATGTTGAGGGATGGGATAATCCCCTAGAGTGACCTGCCTTGGTCTTCCACACCCTGCATTCATACACAAGAAATTAGATAAAAATTGATTGGTACTTGATTGTCTTTTCTCATGACAGCACCATTGCTACTTAACTATCTGCATTGTTGATCTCATTGCTTAGATCTTTTTTATCTAGCCCCTATCTCTCTTTTCTTTGCAGGTTCTGGATCACACAGGAGCACACTGGATTCATACCCAGGTCAAAAATTCATCACTTCAGGCAATGTATGGTACCCTTATTATTTATGCTCATCCTCTTATGTATGACTGTACTCTTGCATCTTCTTCTAAAAGTTGGCTGTGCTCACGACCTGTGTGAGCCCAGATGATTTTATCTTCCAATTCCTTTACTTGTATAGTATATACAAGTTATTTGGCATATATATACATGAAAAATCTGTACATGAAAAATATGCTAACATGAACCATTACTAAGGATTGAACATAAGTGATTATAAACAAAAAAAAGAAAAACAAAGGCTCATTTCTAATTTTTTTCATCGAGTTGCATGCGCGAAGAGGGCACTGGACTTTTGTGTGCGCGAACTGGGCCCTAACTCTACACTGATTTGAGGCATGCATTCAAGTTTTTCTCCTCATATTCTTTGCATTCTTTGATGTTTATGTGTATTTTCTGTAGATTCAAATGGCATTGTATTTCACTGGTTTTATGCCATGTCTTTTTTATGACCTGTGAGCTTTGAAGCTAGGGCATCCATTTATTACTTGTTTTCTCACTGCTTGGGGCCTGTGAGTTTTGATATGGGCATACATGATGTAAATTTGGTCACTATTTTTCCTTCTCCATGTACAACCCATGAGTTATAGACTAGGGCATCAAGTTGGATGTGTTTACTCACATGTTGTGTTCATTGCTTCAGAACCATGCTATACATTTGTTCACTATTACACCCAACTTCTTGAATGATTACAAAGCCCATGAACAAGCTAGGGCATCATTTGATGTGTGTTTAATTGGATTCTCTTGTTATATTGCTTACTGCTTTTAGAGTCCGTGATACTCATATGGCATCATTGATTTGTTGGTTTTTTTATGCTCGTTATTTTCTCACTAATTATGTATCTCGTGATCTTGATCCTTTGAAGGATTGTAGCTTCACTACTTCATTAGATCTGTACCTTTGTTAATTTCACTAGAATCATGCAACTTTCTTACTTATCTTTTAAAATACAGATTCAAATATACTCCATGCCATAACATTAATGTATAGATGATGCAGATTTGTGTACCTCTTTGTTTTGATGCTTTTCTCCTATGATTTGATGATGATGTATGCCCCTTCCATTGCTTACTCATTGCTTACTCATGACTACCTTGTGCTGATGGGCATGGTGTGTGACTGTTGTGGGTGCATCATTTGGAAATGATGTCACAACAACACCAAATGAAACAACAACATCTGGTGTTGCTATTGCACTGTTTGAATGATGCAGTCACAATAGTGATTGACCAGGTGTTCATAGAGACATAAATGTAACGATGCCCTAGCTCTCAAATCTCATGGGTCATCAAGCATTCCAAATGCAAAGATGTTGATGGGCATGGTGGGTTACTATTGTGGATGCATCATTTGGAAATGATGCCATAGCAACACCAGATGGAACAACAACATCTGGTGTTGCTGTTGCACTATTTGGATGATGGAGTCACAATAGTGATTCACCAGGTGTTCATAGAGACATAAATGCAGCCACTTCTTTCAATGTTGATCTTTTTTCCTGTGCTTCCATGCTTTCTATCTTTGCTATTATGATAACCCTGATGGGTTCAATGTAGGGCTTCATTTGGATTCCAACACCTATACACTGCACATGTTCTCGAGTGCATTTTTTTGAGTGCACATGTTATGTCGCATAGTTCCTTTTAGAAGTGTATGGCTTGAATATGCACATGCATAATTGTAGATGAGGATCAGTATTAGGGTGACAAGCATTGCTTAGATCCTTTGGATCTAACCCCATCTTTTCCTTCCTTGCAAGTTCTAGATCATACAGGAGCATACTAGATTGAACCCCGGGTCAACACTTCATTACTTCAGGCAATGTCTGGTACCTTCATTATTCATGTTTATCCACTTATGTATGTTTGCATTCATTCACATTCTTCTAAAATTTGGGCATACTCATATTCTTCTTGTGTCTGAGTCTTCCAACTATGATCAATTTAATGTTGTAAATCTTGACATAGAATTCGATATCAACCTGTCATATATCCATTCCAAATAATATAACTCCATTTAAATAAACATGCATGCCAACCATTTGAAAAAAATTCCACATGAAATATAGAGAAATACATTAATTTTATAGTGAATTCATGATTTATAATTCAGTTGTAGCAGCTCAATGTGTTTGAACTCAAGAATACCCCTTACTTGGTTTCCTACAAAGCGTTTGGAAAAATCTATCAGAAAATTAAAAGTTTGGTCAAAGTAAGTGTATACATGAAGGATGAAATACATAGGAAGCTATGAGAAGCTATACCCAAAGTTAAATTTACAAAGTAACATATCATTTATAAAACCTACCCTAACATGTCATTTTTTGTCACAACTAAAGAGTTCTCACCATGAGCAAATAGAGTGACCATTTGCTATCAAAACCATATGTGTAGATATAAACATTAAGTACAACATGCCCAATTTTTTTTTGCATATATACACATTAAGGATCATGTCAGATAATACAAGGGAATTTGATCAAAATAGGGAGACAATCGCTAGATTGTTGTCTAACTTTCAAAGAGAAGGCGATGAAAAATGTTATTGTCCATGCAAGAGTTGTAATGGCTTAAAGACAAGAAGAATCAAAATCAAAACAACAAAGAGACATTGTAGGGAGAATGGTCACATTGAAGGGGGGTTTGATTATCATCCAGCGGTAAGTTGTTTGTTATATTTTTTTCACAATTAATATACATATGAACCATGGACGGAGGTTTGATTATCACATTGAAGGGGGGTTTGATTATCATCCAATGGTAAGTTGTTTGTTATATTGTTTTCACAATTAATATACATATGAACCATGGAAGGAGGTTTGATTATCACATTGAAGGGGGGTTTGATAAATGCACCAATTATTTACATTGGAATGTAGCTTGCCGATCTTGATACACCATCCGAGCATGATGAAGGCATCAATTTGAATGTGAATTGTAGTACTCAAGGTATACATTTTCTATCCAAATTTTGATTATTGAATATTTAATACAAGTAAACATTTTAAATTGAATTTGGCATAGTAATAAAAATTTAATTATAATGTGTTGGGATTAGTAAAACATTTTGTATTGTAGTTGTAGGGGATGTAGAGGTTGTTCCCGATGAGTGTGTTGAGGTTCAAGCCACCGGGAAAGATGATGTGGTTGGACAAGGTAAAGAGCGTCATGTTTATGTTTTTTAAAGTACTGAAATGCTTGTAACAATAATGATAATATGTTTTTAAATTAACCCCAATTATGATAATATGTTTTTAATTTAAGCCTTTTATTTGTTATTGTAGAGGATCCACCTCTGTAAAGGACAGGGAGATCACGTGCATAGGAAAGAAGAAATGACAATTTCGACATGGATATGCCTCAACAACAATTTAGGGAAGTAGAAAAAAAGAAAAAGTCAAAAAAGAAATGATTCTCATTTATGCAACTTATTTGATAATGACTGATGTTTATGTCTCGATGTTTTAATCTTATGTGTTAATGAATGTTATGATGTGTTAATGAATGCTAATTAATGAGTCTTATGAATGCTAATGAATGCATGTTAATGTATGCTAATTAATAAGATGAATGCTCAATTGTTGTAATGAAAAATGTTATAATATGTACCATATGTTTCCATACATGTTTAGAGAATATGGACATGGACAAGGGATACTAATTGGTACTTGTGTGATTAGAGAATACTTTGCATGATTGCATTCCCCAAATCATTACTAACAAAATTTTGAACATATCTAAATGGAATACAGTGTGTCTGACATACTTAAATGGAATACACCAAGAAGTACCAAATGATCAATTGTTGTAATGGCAAAGCATCAAAACCATCCATTTCTAGAACTTGATTTTCTAGTCTTAATGATTTTCTATAGTCGTAATGATTTTTCTTATTTCTTGCCATTAGAGCCACTTCATATGCACAGGTGATGAATATGTAGATTTGCCTAAGCAGTATTGGGAGCTGACCGAGCAACACATGTACTATTATGAAAATCATCACAAGTCCATTTGCTGTTGGGTCGTTCCCAGTGGTTTTTGGTCAAATCTGCATGTTTCTCACCTACTCATATATCAAATGATGAATGCTCAATTGTTGTAATGAAAAAGCATTAGAACTGTCCATTTCTAGAACTTGATTTTCTATAGTCTTAATGATTTTTCTATAGTCCTAATGATTTTTCTATAGTCTTAATGATTTTTCTGTTGTCCTAATGTTTGTTTCTCTTGATAAATTAGGCCTTGAATTTGAATTTTTGTTCACTGTTTTATTTTAGCTTGATATTTCATTCATTTTTCATATACACAGAGACTACACATGCTGATAAAAAAATGAGCTATTTGATTGTTCACTGTTCATGATTATAAATGGTCAATATTTCTGATGGTACTCCTTGGTGTATTCCATTTAAAAATAATCATGTTTCTATGACTATGATAAATGTCCCTTTGTGTTGAGAAAATTAGAGTTGACAAAATAGTTGTTAAGTGTCTGTATCTGCAGGTTGCAATCAAATTATCCTTCTTCCAACAACATTCTAGAAAATTAGTTTTGCAAAATTGGCCATGTTGATGATGATTATGAAGAAGATTTGAAAATGATGCACCAATCTGAATTGGATCAATCATCATTTTCAAATCTTCTTCATCAATCACCATCAACCATTTGGTGATTCACTTGGTTCAGACTTATACAGTAGTATTAATATAGTTTTTAATTATAAAAAAAGTTCAATAATGGTTTTAGATGTTAACTGTGACAATCTCTTGGTTTCAAGAAATGCAGAAGGAGGCACCTAGTTCAATATGCAATCTCAATTCATATGCATAGGATATTAGGTGGAGCTGAAAGATGCAACATGTTTGCATTTTTTATAGAGGTCTTTAATTAGGTGTTTTAAGTTATAGACCATTGTGAACATTGTAATTTTGACCTATCAAAAAAATGTAAATGTGGTGAGTCTTCTCAGCTCCACCTTTTATCCATGGAATATTCTATGCAGCTGCACGTGCATGCTCGATTCAGAGTGGAAAAATCTTATTTTAGATGTGAGGGAGAGAAGCCAAACACATAAAGAACATGCACATAAACACGATAGCTGAGAAACATAAATGTAGATATCATGGTCACAATTGTTTGGAGAGTTGACATAATTGACTGGTACACCCAGACAATGCAACACAACCACTACTCCTCTGGTTCCAAGTTGACATTGCCGGATCCAAAAACCATAGATAAGGAATAAATTTAGAGAGTGGAGGGCTATAATGACCAAAATAATACAACCGGCCCCTATATTATTTCAGTCGTTATGGCCCTCCTCCTCCGCTCTCTAAATTTATTCTTTATCTATGGTTTTTGGATCCTGTAGTGTCAACTTAGAACCGGAGGAGTAGTGGTAGTGTTGTATCATCTGGGTATACCACTCAATTATGTTGTGTCTCCAAACAATTGTGACCATGATGCCTACATTTATGTTTCTCATTTGTTGTGTCCCAGGACCCCTTATGACCCTTTATGACCCTTTACAATCCCTAAGAATACATCTTAGAGGTCTTAAAATGTCGTAAAGGGTCATAAGAGGCTCCTAGGAGGGGCCAAATGAGCTTCCACCTTCACATGGTTGGCCTTGTTAAGTAGAGAATGTTAAACTATTCTCAAAACAAAGAGAAGCTCAATAATTTAAGGTATCACTCCACCTACGACAAATTATATATATATTTTAAAAATATAGTAAATTGTCACAATTACAATGGTAACTAGAGAATGACTGACGATAAAACACTACAAACAATGGCTATATGTCAGAAATATTTGACAGATAGACATCACATGTACAACATATCCATCACAAATGTAGTATTTCTGTTGGAATTGCGATAGCAACAAATAGACCTGACGCATGTTCACCATGTTGGCAGGCCCTCTTTGGATGCCTATTGCAATGACCATATCTGTCGTAATTATGACTCTTATCCTATCCGTTAGTGATTTCAACATCAAAACTGCAATGACAGTTGGTGTCTCTTGATCAACGATATAGTGTCAGAATTCTGATGGAAATCCATCAGAAAAAGGACTCAAATGTACTAGTGAGCATAATAGTAGGAGTCCATGGCTCTTTATGCCCCCGATGCACATCTTCATGAGGTGCTTAAGTGCCTATAGTGTGCTATATAGTATTGTCCACCTCGAAGACATAGTTATATGCATCACTATCATTCAAAGGACCTAAGCACATATTCTTGCACATAATGCAAGTGTGGGACACATAAACATGTGAGCTCATGGAGGATGTGGAAGGGGCAAAAGCATTAGGACAAGGAGGCAATAATGTCATGCTTTGCATAACCAGCAGATCACTCAAGGTGTGAATGGCTCGAATAGTCTGTGAGCTAGCCTCAGTAATAATATCAGGATAATGCACTGTAGGAGGTGGTGAAATCTCAGGAGGGGGGACATATGTGTGAGATTTCACCTGGCATGCCCATGGCCTGTCTCAAGGAGTGCCTAAGCCTACACCTTGGTTCGGTCTCATACTCTAATAATTGACCTTGTGACCGAGCACAAATTCAACATAAATTTTTTTAATAAAATAAAATGGGACATCCAAATTGGTATGAGGTGGTCTATCAAAATCCATCCACTAGCGGTCCCAAAAGTTGTCACGTATTGCATTATTTGTGTGCCATTTAAGTGACAACTTGGGTTTTTTAGGGTCCACTTTTAGACCGGTTTTGGGATCAACAAAAAGATTATATATGTCATGTTTTGTTATGTTTAGATTCATAACTTGATCATAGTCAAGCCCATTGTCAAACTGGGCATGCATGGAATCGTGCCAAAGAAGTGCAACATTATGTTGCTCTATAAGTTTCTCCATGTTTTCAATAATGGACTTCAATGTGGTAAACATGGGGTGCAATGTGGGGATATTGGCATATGTGGTTTGAAATCCTCTAAGCTGATTTAGATTGTCTCCTATGAGATCCTCTAAACGGTGAGGATTTGAGACTAGTTCATCTTCTGAAAGTGGGGGATTGTTGGGAGGTAGTTCTAGATTATTTGTGAGATCATTGGGAGGGTTTTCTGATTGATTTGAGTCCATGTCTGATTACAATTAGAACACAAATAGATAATTACAATCAATTTAAAAAACAATATAAAAATGCATTTAAACCCTAATTTTTATATAAAAAACTACAAATTTCTATTAAAAAACAATAAAAACTTAAAAATTGAACTTACCAGGTGATCTTAACAAAATCAGATATAGGATTTGATTGGATATTCGAAAGCCCTAAGCCGTGTTCAACGTTTTCACAGTGAAAATGTTGAACGTGTCCGGGCTATGTAAATATAAATTACTGGCAAAAATTGGATATTTGATAATATTAGATTTCTGATTAGACTCGTGCTTTGGCTTTTGGCTTGGCCAAGTGTACTGACACCCAGGCCTACTAAAAAGTCATTAAATGGATTAGTGCGCTTTTGGACGAGTGAAAAGTTTATTTTTTCACATCGCCACTTTTTGGCATACCATGATCCTACACATACCCTATAATTTAAACACTTAAATATCATTAACATTTTAAGTTCATGCAAAGGTAAAAAACATTAACCCCTCTTCTTATTTGGTTAATAAAATAATAAAGATATTAAATAAAGTGATTATTAAATTCACTTTAAACAATACTTTTATTTTTTTTTAATATATAAATTTAAATAAGTAAACATTTCATCCAAACTCAAAAATTATAATTAACCAAGGCAATAAAGCCTTTTTCTTATAACTTGCGAGAATAATTTTCAAAAGACTTTTAAAATGGAATAAAAGAAAAGAGACTTTTACTCCACATTGACACTTAAGTATACAACCAAAAAACAATTGAAACCCTAATTCATTTGACTATGACTCTAAAAATGGTTTGTTCCCTTATGTTGAGATTCAATCCATGGAAGTTATGTCATTGAAGCTAATTTCATTTTGTTTTCTATAATCTATGTAGCTAGGCTTCCTAGAAGCATGAAGGTTTTACATTAAATGACTACCCATCTATCTTTGTGGTCATGACTTATAGAGGCTAGGGTTTGAACACTTTTAAATTTTGTATTTTGTGACTACCTCTGCACCCATTTTATATGATTCTAGGACATGGTTCTTTGATGTCTTCTGTTCTTTTGAGGGATTGATGTTTTTCTCCATGAATAAGAAAAAGGTGGGTATGCACCTAGAATTCACCAAACTAATTAACTTTCGCATGAAAAGGTGAACCTGTCATTAAAACCCTTATAATAATCATCTTTGGAATTATGACAGTATTTATTAGGCTCCTTTGCATACTGAACTAGAAATCTAGATTCTTGATGACCATACAACTCATGATATATTACCAGACCTCTCTTTGTTCCACTTAAATACCCTGCACTTTAATATCATCTAGTACTTTGTTCTTAGGGAAAATATGTATTTGGATGTTAAGATTGCTATAGTGCTATTTTATTGAGTGCATCATTATCCTCTACATACAACAATATGTTGTCTTGTACCTTTGGAATTTGACTTGATTTGATCTTGATATATATTATCTCATTGTAGACTTCATGACCATCTATAAAATTGTAATGGGTTCCTCTATTTTTTTTTATTGAATATGCAATTCTTGTCATCTATTTGAGCCTTATAATTTGTTGGTCAAATTTTGTAATAGTTGTTTATGATGAACTTGGTTATCTCTTCTTTTGTAACCACTAGTTAGGGTAATTACAGTTTCCATGCCAGGAATATACCTATCAACTTGTAGTAGCAATCCCTGTGATCTCCACTTTTTCCACTCTACTTTTAATTAGTTGATGACCTCATTTCATTATTTTTGATCCCCACTTTCATCTTTAAATGACCCTAATTTTGAATGAAATGATTATGCCCCATTTAAAATAAAATAAAAAGATCATAATGTATTGTTTCCTCACTTTCCTTCTATTACTGTCATATTGGAATGGAATTGTGTTAACTGATCCTTCTTTTACATGTTTTATGCTTTGAAATTGAATTATATATTTGAGAATGTCATTTCAAGATTATATATAATGACACATCCTTTCATGATTTTATTGTTATTATACACCATCTATTTGATAACAACAAACTCACTCCTGAACTATAACATCGTTCAATGCCTTTAATCCATATTTCATCATACATTTATTGTATTGACTTCAATATCCCTTGCGATGTGTGAGCTACACTTTTCAATTGTTTATGTATTTCTCATTGTTGTTATTGTATTAGATCTTTGTTGTTCTTGTCACGGTGTCACCTGAAAACCTCACTTGTAATGTACCTGAAGTAGCTTATTACTGTTATGATCTCATCTTTTTTTATTTGTTACCTAAGACACAATGCAAAATTGAATCTGCCCATTTTATTGAATGGTGATGTTTGTTAGTTCTTTGATTTTAGTTTGTTGCCTATCTTCAAAATTATGGAATACATAAGAATGTTTTCGATGATTTCTCTTTCAATAGCATATGGAGATATAATATAAGATTTTTTTTTGGTATGTCTGTAATCCATCATTATCTTGCAGCTTTGCATGGTAACAACATTAACATCTTCATTCAAGAAACTATTTTGAAATTGTTGCTCATGAAACACTATCATTGTGAAACATTACCATTTGTTTACTAGTACTTACTATTGCAATAATATGTTCTCCTTTCCACTTGTTTGTATTGTTGTATTGTTCCCTTTTTCACTGGATTAGCTTTCAATTTCCTTTTCAATTTGATAAATGAGAACTAATCATTAAATAGATGTGATTGTTTTGATCAATGTTATGACTCATCATGCTAATCCCAACAATTTCCATATATTTGATTTGAAGTTTTTTTCATACAAAACAAAGCATCTTTATTGTCACTTCTACAACCACATGGCTACTTTTCTTAATATAATCACAACAAATGTGGAAGTACATCTGATTATGTATCAACTCTATGTTTTAGTATATACATGTCGTTTGATGTTAACATTGTCCATTACGATGTCCTCTTTGCATGAACAAGGCATGAGTGTCCCCTACATGTTATTGACTATCTAAATTTCTTTTCCATCAATGCATTGTTCATATTTATTTTCCACTTCAAGGCTTCTTTTTGATCCTAGATTTGACATATTGCATCATTTTGTGACTATTATATGCATATATGGTTGCAACTATTGATTTGCATGCTTTATTTTTCAACCATGAATATATGAACATGTACCTACACATGACACAACTTGTTAGTAAAAATATGTAGCTCTGAATATGTTTTTTGTGATGCCTTTTTTTGAATTATTTGCATTGCATGTCACTAATTGTATGGTCTAGAGATAGGGATTAGATCCTCCATTGCTCAGTCTTTGGACTGATGCCATTTCACTACCCTTGCAGGTGCATTGAGGACACAATACCACTTCTGAAGTCAGCTGGTGAAGGATGCCACTCAGTTTGTCATTACCATAGGCAATGGTGGACCTTACCACCTAACTCTTGTCTTGACTTCTGTACTTGATTGTACATTTCTCTTTTGCATTATTTTTAAGAGTCATCCCATGACTTATGTGGGTTACTGATCTATATCTTCTTTTGTAAATGAAATGAAAAAATTCAAATTGCAAAAATGCATTTATAATTATCTTTATGTAAATATTTTTCATATCAATGAAATGAAATGTTTCTTTTTTTCTTTCTTCATTTTTTGATTTCAATTTAGACACTCAATTTGACAATCAAAATTTTAAAATGAACCACAATGTACCTTACACCTTGGTTAAATAGCTACCCAACTTTGCCTATTTGAGCTAATGTGAAAATAGGTAACACTGCCATTGCTTCTCTACACTCTATTAGGGATTCGGATGTGTGACACTCAGGATTGAGCAGAGAGATTCAACAAAAATATGAAAATTGCTTGATTTCCAAGAAGAAAAATATGCATAAGTTCGATGTGTTCAAAACTTAGGATCCTTTAAATGATTATGAAGGGGGTTT
The DNA here is from genome assembly GCA_027943335.1 of Chamaecyparis obtusa. Lineage (NCBI taxonomy): Eukaryota > Viridiplantae > Streptophyta > Pinopsida > Cupressales > Cupressaceae > Chamaecyparis > Chamaecyparis obtusa. Next base: position 1,756,270 of record BSBK01003050.1, on the reverse strand, counting down.
ATATAGATTTTTAGAACTGAATGGACAATAGAGATTAATATGAGAAAATCAAAATCAAAAGTTGAGATAATTAGTGATTGATCAAATTTGGGAAACTTCCAGAGATAGCAAGATTCATTTCTATTTCGAACTCAAAAACAAAAAATTGATTTAGGGAAAAAGATGAGAAGAAAGGAATTTATAAGATTTTCAGATTTTGAAGATAATAGTTTCCAAAATGCAATTTTGCAATTTTGAGATTTTGATGAACTCATAAATTTGATTTTTCTGATTTTTGATAATGATTTTAGATTTAAATTAAATAAAAAATTGAATTTTCAAGGAAGATAAAATTAATAGGAAATAAAATTAGAAATGAGATTAAATTAAAATTAAATTAATTTTTAAGAATTAATTTAATTACAGGAATTAATTAGTCAATTTAAATAATTTGAAATAATTATTTAAATTATGGGACTATAGAAATTTAATTTAATTAACTATAAAAGACCACTTAATTAAAGGTTAATTAGTTAAATAATATTAGTTATTTAATTAATACAAGGTAGGTATGATTAAATGATGTGTTGATTAGGTTTAATGAAGAATTATAAGAATAAAGGTGATTAACTAAACAACTAAAGAACTATTTAATTAATAAAGGAACACTTAGTAATTAGTGAAAACTCGCAAGCATGAGACAATTTTAGGTGTAGATACATTTTGCCACTCTTTGATACAATGTGATTTTGAGCGTTGTGTCAAAGAATGTTTGATTCAAGTCTTGCCCCAACTTGCCTTGACGATAACATGTGGATTTGATGCCCCCTCAAGAAATTGAGAGAAATTGCACTAAATGAGCATCAATTTATCGACAATGTTCTATTTCTATATGATGATGATACGATTTATATATGCGTAATGATGATAACTGTCGTGATGTTATGATTTATGTATGAATGCTATTATGACATGATTTCTATATGAATATAGTTATGACATGATGATGGTGATGATGAATATAGTTAGGTGTCTGCAAGACCCATCCTGTATAAGACTAGTGACAATGCCTGGTTTCAAGCAAGACATACTTTATATAAGACAAGTGACAACATATGGTTTCATAAAAAATGCATTCTATATAAGGCACACTAATACATTTGGGGGCATTTTGCGATGGCTATGTGTCATAATAGCAACACCCATAGACGTCGCTATTTTTTAGTCACAAATTGCGACATCTATGGGTAGCCGTCGCCATTGCGACGCCCTCCCGTCGCAATGTCGCTAATATTTGTTAGCGGCATGGGCGTCGCCCCCCCGTCGCATGGCTTCAGAGGGCCGTCGCAATTGCGATGGGCCTCCCAAGCAATTGCGACGGGTGCCTGCATCGCATTACGACGGGCTCCCGTCGCAATTGCGACGCCCGTGGGTGGATAAAAATAAATAAATTATTTAATACATTGCTAATGAACCACATTAATGCTTTTTTCTTTCAACAAATGAGGACAACCACTGTAAAGACAACATGATAATGTACACTCACTGTAAGGATAGTCACAAATGAGGACATCTCATAGTGACTGTCCCTTGTGTAATTGCCACTTGAATGTATTGCTATTCAGCCACATTAATGCTTTTATTCTTCAACAAATGAGGATAGTCACTCTAAAGACAACATGATAATGTACACTCACAGTGAGTGTACATTATCATGTTGTCTTTATAGTGACTATCCTCATTTGTTGAAGAAGAAAAGCATTAATGTGGCTGAATAGCAATACATTCAAGTGGCAATTACACTAGGGACAGTCACTGTGAGATGTCCTCATTTGTGACTGTCCTTACAGTGAGTGTACATTATCATGTCGTCTTTACAGTGAGTGTACATTATCATGTTGTCTTTACAGTGTCAATATATGCATTATTACTTAAACTGAAGAGTACTCTAAATAATATGTCATTGTGGAGTTCTGATTGCTTCCAATTTGATATACGCTTGTTCTACTTATGTATCCAGCATCATGTAAGAAAAGTTGATGCTTTTAAAATAGATTCATTTAGCCATGAAATGCCTGTGCATGTTACATACAAGATTCCAAGGCCCAAAACTGATTACTCATTATAATTCATGTACAGAATGATAATCAACCACAACGAGGCATGTGTAGGCATTGCTTAGATTTTGAGGCATCAGAAGCTCGTAGAAGAAACTTGACCAATGGCTCATGGAATGCAACAAACTTATTGCCTAAAATAGGAGCATTGGTAACCACAGATGATGGTTCTGAAAAGAACACTTCACCATCAATGTCACGTGAGGGAACTGCAATTTCTAATGGCAAGCAACTTGTAGTATATAAGAGAGATGCAGGTACAGATGCTGGGAGAAGTTCCCAATCTTTATCTGTTGGACAGTTTTCATCTGCAAAATAGATTATAAAAACATGAAAATATATCAGAGATGTTTGATATTGATACAAAACAACACAGATTCATTTCTTCGTACACCTGTATACATAAAAATCCTTGCACACTTCAAAAAATTGTATTGCCTTTTACTTACTCAAAAGTAATTTACATAAAGCAGTCATTTGATTAACATGGATCCTAATATTCACAAGTACATGGTCATGTGCTCCATCGTAGCATCTTATAGATTTAGATCTGTTCTTTGAAATAATTCAATGTTTTGTTTACAATCCACAAAAGAAATATTTTCCCTCATCTACTTAATCCTAAACAAAAGGCCATATAGCAATATAGATAGAACTATATAATAGAAACCATAAACAATGGTAACCTTAGCAGCAGCAAGAAATTGTTGCAAAAACTTTACCTTATCATACCCAGATTGTTGCTTTGCCTGGCAGAGGGAAATTTGATCAGTAAAATTAACACAGAGTATGCTGTCTCCATTGTCATGCTGGATAACAAAACACCAACTTTAATGGGCATGTAATGTCCCTTGTGTAATTGCCACTTGAATGCATTGCTATTGAACCACATTAATGCTTTTTTCCTTCAACAAATGAGGACAGTCACTATAAAGACAACATGATAATGTACACTCATTGTAAGGATAGTCACAAATGAGGAAATCTCAGAGTGATTATCCCTTGTGTAATTGCCGCTTGAATACATTGCTATTAAACCACATTAATGCTTTTTTCCTTCAACAAATGAGGACAGTCACTGTAAAGACAACATGATAATGTACACTCACTGTAAGGATAGTCACAAATGAGGAAATCTCAGAGTGACTATCCCTTGTGTAATTGCCACTTGAATACATTGCTAATGAACCACATTAATGCTTTTTTCCTTCAACAAATGAGGACAGTCACTATAAAGACAACATGATAATGTACACTCACTATAAGGATAGTCACAAATGAGGACATCTCACAGTGACTGTCCCTTGTGTAATTGCCACTTGAATGTATTGCTATTCAGCCACATTAATGCTTTTCTTCTTCAACAAATGAGGATAGTCACTCTAAAGACAACATGATAATGTACACGGGCTGTAAGTGTACATTATCATGTTGTCTTTACAGTGACTGTCCTCCTTCAAGTGGCAATTACACAAGGGATAGTCACTGTAAAGGCAACATGATAATGTAGAGAAACATTGTCATTTGTATTTTCAACAGTGCCGAGAGAGATTCCCTCCGCGAAATCACAGCTACAATTTCTGAGTACGTTGGGTTTATTTTTCTTTTGTCATTATTATGTAATCTGGTATTCAGCTGTTATAGAGCTAAAATACCCAGAAATGAGGACATATCTGTGTTGAATTTATTGTTAGCGGCTTTGGTTATTTAGAAGTTTAATTTTATTTGTTCATCTTTCAAGCACAAACATTTTGTGGACCGTAACATCTTCATTGTTTCGGGTATGCAATGAAACAGCCCTAACTTGCAACTACCTTCATGGTACTTGTGTACATTATCATGTTGTCTTTACAGTGACTGTCCTCATTCAAGTGGCAATTACACAAGGGACAGTCACTGTGAGATGTCCTCATTTGTGACAAGGACAGTCACACATGAGGACATCTCACAGTGACTGTCCCTTGTGTAATTTCCACTTGAATGTATTTCTATTCAACCACATTTATGGGCCCGTTTGGACCACAGCACACAGTAGCATCTACAAAGAAGAATATCCCAGGTGTAACAAGTTGTAAGAATATACCAACAGTTCTAAGAAGTTCCCTAGCACATAGTAGCATCTACAGAGAAGAATATACAACATGAGGGCAGCCACTGTAAAGACAACATGATAATGTACACTCATTGTATGTGTACATTATCATGTTGTCTTTACAGTGACTGTCCTCATTCAAGTGGAAATTACACAAGGGACAGTCACTGTGAGATGTCCTCATTTGTGACAAGGACAGTCACACATGAGGACATCTCACAGTGACTGTCCCTTGTGTAATTGCCACTTGAATGTATTGCTATTCAACCACATTTATGGGCCCGTTTGGACCGTGGCACATAGTAGCATCTACAGAGAAGAATATCCCAGGTGTAACAAGTTGTAAGAATATACCAACAGTTCTAAGAAGTTCCCTAGCACATAGTAGCATCTACAGAGAAGAATATGGGTCAACGAGGTTGACTTCAAAGCCATGCAATCTAATGGTAATAGTAATATCATAATTTGACATACTATCAGAAATACTTCCTAAATAGACTATTCAATCTTATAAGAGATGGATTCATGAGAACTATTATTTATGAAATATGAGTCAATGACTTTAATTAAAAAAATTACACAATCTAATTCTTGTAAAAATATCAAAATTTGACACATTGAAAATACCTTCCAAAAGTATCGTTAATTGATTAATATGAATCACTACTCATGAAATATAATTTTATAAACCTAATCTAAAAACTACACAATAAAAATCTTAATAGCAATATTGTAAGAAACTATTCCCAAAAGCAAGCCTAACAAAATTTGATGAAAATAATTTTTGTTTCACTCAACTTTGACATTCACAACTTCCTCTTTTATTATAATAAGAAAAAAAATGTCTTTTTAGATATACCTCATGAACCATACTCGAATAATCTATCATTTTTCTTCTCAAAAACATATTTGCAGAGCCTGCTTCTTTTACTTGTTTGTACTTTTATCTCTCTGATGGAAAGGGTTCCTTCAGGACACATTTTTCCAAGTTCACTACTTGAGATATTTGAGGAGGGTTCCCCTGCTTGAGTATCCATCCAACCCATATTCGAGTAGTTCTACAATTGCACAATCTAAATTAATAATACTGACAATTGAATGACGAATGATGATACATAGAATTGATATAAACTAATCCTAAAAACACTAAAACATTATTAATATATTTATATTTCATAAATAAAATTGATATAAAAGATCTGGAAAGATACATTAAAAAATAGAAAAATAGTAATTTATAATAGAAGGAAACTTAAATTGCTATTTAAAAAAAAAACAAGAGTCTTAAATCTTATCATTTTGTTTCATTATCATCCATAAGTACACACCTCTAGCATAATAATTATATTTTACCACCCATAAAATGAAAAAAAGATTTTCACAAAAGAAATTGAAGCTAGATTATAAAAATGAACCATCTTATTGGAAACTGGAACTGTTATCATACCCAAAAGGACTACAAAATTTCACCTTATCATACCCAGATTGTTGCTTTTCCTAGCGGAGGGAAATTTGATCAGTAAAATTGACACAGAGTATGTTGTCTCCATTGTCATGCTGGATAACAAAACACCAACTTTAATGGGCATGTACTGTCCCTTGTGTAATTGCCACTTGAATGCATTGCTATTTGATGCAGGGGCATCCCTAATGCAAGCCAAAGACACCATGATTGAAGGAAGTTGCCATGAAGCCAAGGAGTCAAATCCTATCAATTGGAACATAAGATTTTCACCTTGGAGCTTTGAAGGATTGACTGGTGAAAGGTCCTTTTGATTGACAAATCAGAGTCTTTTTGAATGACAAATCAGAGTCTTTTTGAATGACAATAAATTAGAATAGGAGTTTTAGATGTTTTCTTGGTTTGTAATAAATATTAAGGATTGATTTTATCTCCTTATAAACATCCACTTGTTGGACACAAGACCCCTTGGTGACTTATAAACCTTGGGCATCTTTTGAGTCCTTGGATGAAATGAGCATAGTAAGTGTTTATTAGGTGTCTTTTTGATGTTGTTAAGAAGTTTGAAGGTCCAAAATAACTTTAATAAGGTTCCTAAAGTTTCACAACACATTTTTAACCTTCTCGGCAAAGTTGTTTACAAAGTTGTAATGCAACTTTAAAAGTTGCTTAGCAAAGTTGACATTTGTTGGATAAACTGTTCTAACCACCTAGATGGTTGAACCAATGTTTGGAGAGCCTATTTTAGGCTTCAAATGGTCGAAGACAGATAGAGAACCAGTATTGTAATCATTTTGCTTTCATAAAAAATAAAAATAACCCTGTTTTAGTGCATTTCTGGTGAAAAACGAACTCTGTACGGCTGTACGGATGGTGGTTGGATGATAAAATTTGCCTGGAAGTTGTAATAGTGATATCTAAGGGGTTTCTAAGTTTTGCTGTAGGAAGTAAGATCTAGAACCTTAAAAGTCTCTTTTGATAGAAAATCAGGGAACTTGTCCCTAAAAGGAAATTTGTTATTGAATGGGATTGAGTCCATAAGTTGTTGTGTGATCCTTGAAACCTTCAAATTCATTACTTTGCAGAGTTTAAACATTAACCTATAGAAATCAAAGCCTAATTGATTGGTTGAGTCATTTTGGTGTCTTGAAGTGGATTGCGACATAGATCCAAGTTTCTTGCTGACTACTTTGCATCACTATTGAACCACATTAATGCTTTTTTCCTTCAACAAATGAGGACAGTCACTGTAAAGACAACATGATAATGTACACTCACTGTAAGGATAGTGACAAATGAGGAAATCTCAGAGTGATTATCCCTTGTGTAATTGCTGCTTGAATACATTGCTATTGAACCACATTAATGCTTTTTTCCTTCAAGTGGCAATTACACAAGGGACAGTCACTGTGAGATGTCCTCATTTGTGACAAGGATAGTCACACATGAGGACATCTCACAGTGACTATCCCTTGTGTAATTGCCACTTGAATGTATTGCTATTCAACCACATTTATGGGCCTGTTTGGACCACGACACACAATAGCATCTACAGAGAAGAATATCCCAGGTGTAACAAGTTGTAAGAATATACCAACAGTTCTAAGAAGTTCCCTAGCACATAGTAGCATCTACAGAGAAGAATATACAACATGAGGGCAGCCACTGTAAAGACAACATGATAATGTACACTCATTGTATGTGTACATTATCATGTTGTCTTTATAGTGACTGTCCTCATTCAAGTGGCAATTACAGAAGGGACAGTCATTGTGAGATGTCCTCATTTGTGACAAGGATAGTCACACATGAGGACATCTCACAGTGATCGATTGTCCCTTGTGTAATTGCCACTTGAATGTATTGCTATTGAACCACATTAATGCTTTTCTTCTTCAACAAATGAGGATAGTCACTCTAAAGACAACATGATAATGTACACTCACTGTAAGGATAGTCACAAATAAGGACATCTCACAGTGACTGTCCCTTGTGTGATTGCCACTTGAATGTATTGCTATTCAGCCACATTAATGCTTTTCTTCTTCAACAAATGAGGATAGTCACTCTAAAGACAACATGATAATGTACACTCACTGTAAGTTTACATTATCATGTTGTCTTTACAGTGACTGTCCTCCTTCAAGTGGCAATTACACAAGGGATTTGTGTTTTCATTTGTGTTTTCAACAGCGCCGTAACCCTCCGCGAAATCACATCAGGATATAAGGGCAAAACAAACAAGAACGTTGTCATTTGTATTTTCAACAGTGCCGAGAGAGATAAACAAACTTAAAACTCAGACTTAAGAAAGATGAAGGCAATGCTTCAAAAGGCTGATGCCCTAAACACGGGAAAACACAATACCACCATTAAACAATGCCCTAGTCACCGTATCAATGCTGCCAGCTTCGTACCAGTATGCTGACTGCTCACTTTCATCCTGTGATAAAGGTAACTTCATTAATCATACTTGAAATGGCAGCATACGAACTAAAGCTAATGAACATTTATAAACTAAAAGTTTAAAACTACAGATTACAAATGTAGTAGTTTCATACGAAAAGAACTTGATGTCTGAAATTTACCATTAGAAGTATCCAAAGGAATACCATAGTACTATTGAACTTGGAGAATAGGAGATGATCTACACAGCAAGGTTCAACAGCTGTAAGGACTGTTACACCATCTTTAGCATTTGAATACATTTTCTCCTTGGCTTCTGGTGGATCCTCAAAGACCCCCAATGACGTTTTCCCTACAATTATCAATTGTTTGTCAGTATGAGATATTAATAAATAAACATTAATCACAATATTAGGCAAACAATGTTCTTGATGTCTGAATCTAAATCACAGAAAGCTCTAATAAAGCAGTTCTCAGTTTCACATTAAACTAAGTTTCAATTTCAAATGGTTATAATAATTTTTGCAAGTTATAAGTAGCTGGTTACAGTATATGACATAAAAAGAAAAAAAATCATTTCTATTCTTTTCTTCTTTTTCTCTTTCAACGAAGCTTTTGCACCACACAAATGCATACCAAGAATTTCTCAGGAGGTTTCAAGACCATTGCATACCAAACTTCTTCTCTGTAGATGCTACTGTGTGTCGTGGTCCAAACGGGCCCATAAATGTGGTTGAATAACAATACATTCAAGTGGAAATTACACAAGGGACAGTGACTGTGAGATGTCCTCATGTGTGACTGTCCTTGTCACAAATGAGGACATCTCACAGTGACTATCCCTTGTGTAATTGCCACTTGAATGAGGACAGTCACTGTAAAGACAACATGATAATGTACACATAAAATGAGTGTACATTATCATGTTGTCTTTACAGTGACTGCCCTCATGTTGTATATTCTTCTCTGTAGATGCTACTGTGTGCTAGGGAACTTCTTAGAACTATTGGTATATTCTTAGAGCTTGTTACACCTGGGATATTCTTCTTTGTAGATGCTACTGTGTGCCGTGGTCCAAACGGGCCCATAAATGTGGTTGAATAGCAATACATTCAAGTGGAAATTACATATATTATAATGTATCTGTCTAGTCCTCATGACTGCTCATAACAGTACAAGTGATATTTTTTTGGGAGTGGGGAAAGGTTCGAGACTTTCACCTGTATGAAGAATCCTTTCTACCTAACACAAAAATGCACCCCATAAAACATCTGATTGGTTCGAGTATCTTTGAACTATTTGGGTCTATTGACAACACTAGACTAGTGTATACAGAATAACTAATTTCATGCAAGACAATGTGATGCAGAGTGGTCAGCAAGAAACTTGGTCTTAAGCCCCAACCCACTTCAAGACACCAAAATGTTACACCTAAGCAATTTAGCCTCTGATTCTATCAGACCAGTTTAAAATCTCTGTACTAGAGGGACTTCAAAGGTTTCAAGATACTTCTAACACCTTATTGACTCAATCCCAACCAAGACCAAATTTCCTTTTAGGGACAAGTTCCCTGATTTTCTACCAAAAGAGACTTTATTGATCCTAGGCTTTGCCAACCCAATCAAACATTTGAAAACTCTTAAGATTCCCTAAAACATGCAGAATCATGCATTGGTTGTGTTCCAAACAACCCAAGACATCAAAATCACAAATAGACCTAGTGACTCTAGTAGGTCTCCAAAACCTGTTCTGCAGCAATAACTCTTCAATTTGACAAAGGACCTTATGAACTTATATGTTTTTTGAGTACCCTTTTTGATGTTCTAACAATCCTCCAACTCCCAGACCCTGACTCCACTCCAGCATATCAATGTCCTTATTGAGTCCGCAGACCTAATGCATGCCTTTGGGTGTGGGTTCCAAAACAAGGCATTGAAAATGGGTGCATGAAACCAAGATCAGAGTTTGAAGATGTCCACCATGCTCTAAAGATCTAGATTCAACAAGGTTTGAGGTCCTTTACTTGCCGCTACCCTCTGATCTTGCATAATCCATCAACTCCTAGTGAAGAACATTGAGATTCTTGACCTAGGGCTTGCTCTCGAAATTCTCTGGCTTAGTATCTTGTTCCAAAGCTTTTAAAATATGAAAATAAACCCCCTTAACTTGCATTTTACAAAGAACAGAGGATATCCTATGGTTTATTTGCAAGTTAAGGCCATTTGAATGCAATAACCCAAAAAATGAGGGTTTGACAGAACAACAGATAAGAAAAAGGAATAACTTTGATATAAGGTGTCTTGAATCTACCAAATAAACTCTCAAAGCATAAGATATAAATACTCTAACTTCCACACTGGTCTGCCCTCCCTTTCACATCCGTACACTGTACAGTGCTTGAAGGAAATGCACAGAAAAGGCTCTGAAATAGTGGCTCTATCTGATAGAGAGTCCATGCTAGGCTTCATGACTAACCTAGAGCACATTCCTTGTTATGGAGGAAGTTTGAATGGTGAAGAACTTATGGAATGGATAGAGGACCTAGATAACCATTTTGACTACAAGTATCTTATTAATAACCATTTTGACTACAAGTATCTTATGGATAGAGGACCTTGATAACCATTTTGACTCATTTAGTATCTTATTGAGCTTCACTTTGTTTCAAGAATATAGTTTAATATTCTCTACTAAACAGGGCCAACCACGTGAAGGTGGAAGCTCATTTGGCCCCACCCCCCTCCCCCTAACATCACTCTACATTCCCCGTTAACATCTAACATTCATTCATTCTTTCAATTATTAATAAAATGTAACATTCAATCAATATCACATGATAACATTCATTAACACATTAGATTCGTTAACACGCAACATTCATCAATATGAAAATAAACACATAATTCATGAACATTCATTAGCACATAATTAAATTCATTGAGACATAAAATTCAGTCATTATCAATTAAGGTATTTAGATGACAATCATTTCTTTTTTCTCTTTCTAATTTTTTTTTCTATGTAAGCTCTAAGAGGAGCATCAGTGTTATCATCAATACCCCCCTCATCAGTTGTTTTGTTCTCTGTTCTTGATGATCTCAAATTCCTATGCTGCTGCAAAGGGGGGTCCTCTACAATAACAAATAAAAGAGTTAAATTTAAAATATTTAATTATAATTGTTACAAGTATTTAATTATTTTAAAGAACATAACTGTGGCGCTCTTTAATTACCTGATCTGGCCACATCATTTTGTCTAGACTCAACCTCAACATGCTCATGAGCACCGACCCCTCGATCCTCTACAGTTGCTATACAAAATGTTACATTAATCCAAACACCAATTGTAATTACATATAAAAATTTTAATAGCAAATGTATACCTCCACCACTAGGATGCACATCATGCGAACCTTCATTATGCATAGATTGTGTAGAAGGATTGTCAGGCTGCATTCCAATATCCTACACATTGTTATCATTGCTTTCTTAAAACAGATATACTCACTTTATATTAGAACTTAACATCAAATAGACTAACTGGTAAAGTATTCAATTTGAAATAAATTTCATTTAGCTTATTTACCTGTGGCTCAGATGCATCATTATTTGAACCTTGCACACTGATTTCAGCTCGTAGCCGTTCAGCTACGGCTCTATAGCCTTGTTGGAAGCCAATTCTCTTGTCCTCTTCTGTGAGGCATCTATTGAACTCTGACCCCTACATTTTTGCTTGGTATGGTGAATTTTACTTGCATTGTTTGATCAAAAAAAATTTCCTTGCAATATATAAAAAAATTGATACAAGTTTTCATTTACTAATACTTACAACTCGTGCTTGAAGTTTGGAAAAACCACCAGAGCCGAGCTTGTGTGTCTCGTGCTTTTCTAATCTTGCCTTTGTTGCCTTTGATGTGTCAGGCAATCTATGAAAAGTTTGAAATATGTTAGAGACCAGTACAGGAAAAATTTAGAGGTTAATTAGTACATAATTACAGGAAAAATTTAGAGGTTAATTAGTACATAATTACATTCTCAAAAGTATCACATACCTTGCTCTACTCTCTACTGGCGTAATTCCTTTTTTCATGTCGGCTTTATACTTTCCATCCAAAATCAAAGCCTGCCACTTAGCCTCAAGAACACAGGGCGGACGCTCGTGCCTTGGGTTAACCTCTAAATATTTCCTGTACTGCTCCCTAATATACTTCAAACATAAACCAGCTCTTTCAAGGAGCTTGTTTCTCTCGAATGCACGAGGTCCAAAAAGCTGGGTCATACTATGTACAAGATCATCCTTCAACTTTTTATCTTGGTTATTCCACCTTTTAAGTAAAAAAAAACATGTTAGACTCATAAATGAAGAGAAGCTACCTTTAATATAGTTCAAGAAATTGATGAAAAGGAAAACTATTCTAGCAATGATATGAAATCAAAATAGTGGTTTGGGGTTTTAGTTAGGATATGATGTTCCACCATGTACGTAGGGTGGGCCTGAATATCCGCAAACACTCATCACCAAGTTTTCGCCAAAAAATATCATTCCCTACAAAATAATCATGGGATCATTAGTCGATGAAGAGTGATCAAAAACTAAATTACTATTATATCACTATAGAATAATAATAACTTTAAAGTACCTAGAACTTTGGCTACTTTTAAGGGAATGCCTTCATCGTCGCTGATGATTAATACGCAATCCTTCACCGTTCCCGTACTAGGAACACGGGAACATCTAGGAAATGATGTTGCATCAGGACTTGTTGCATCTCCTATTGCAAAAAATGAAAACCATTATCAAATGCCTCCAAGAAATAATACTTCAAGGGAAATAAATTGGTGCAGAGCACCCATGGCACAAACACAATCAAGGGATCTACATCGTAAACACATAACACTTAAACACATAACAAAAGAGAGAAAAAGAGGGATTTGTGTACCAGTAGATGGTGCAACAGTTGGTACATTTAGGCTGTGTGTTGTTGACATGGCAGTCGGCAAGACATTTGTGGCTGTCCTGGATGGAGGCGGCGTTGTCATATCATCATGGAAAGGAGCTGAAGAATAAAATTGTTAGAGCATGCATAAATATAGAACGCGTGGACTAGCATGGACAAGATTGTTAGAGCATTAAAAAAAAAGATTGTTCGAGCATGTATTGTCAATGATTATGATCATTCCTATATATATTCAGTGGAAAACACAAGTGGGGAATGGAACATGTGATCTACCTAAACCACTTGCAGTACCGGCCTCATCATGGGAATGGGGTTCAAAATTACGCAAATAACTCTGTAAAGACAATGCATCCATATTTTAATTAATGTCATAAAAGAGCATAACATAAAAACCATTATTGAACTCTTGTAATAATTAAAAATTTCATTAATACTTACTTTAAAGTTTTCAGAAGTGCGCAACAACTCAGCTGCCCTGTCTTTTATTTCCTGAGTCTGAGGATGTATGGATACCAAACGTAGAAGTTCTTTCCCAATTTTCTTTAGCAGCTTTTTAATGGAACCGATTGGGTCATCGGTCTCTGCTAAATCAATAAAAAAAGGGTTCACAAGGGGGGACTCCTGAGGGACTGCAGGTTGCTTTCCCTCTCTCCGACCATCGGCCCTTTGTGACAACAATAGTATTAGTATTATCAAAATTACTCCAAAACAATGAAGAAAATAACATTAAAAAAAATAACATTTTGCTTCTATCTAGTTTTCACAATTACAATGAGTTTTACCTGCTCATGTGTAGATGAGCTAGGAATATCGTCATGATCACCTTCGGGCGGTTGCTCCATATTGTGCCCCTGTGTCAAAGATCAAGTATAAAAATGTTAGCCAAAAATTTAATAACTAAATGGTATGTTGGAGTCATTGATTAGAAGTTGGTTTAATAGTATGTACCACCCCCATGATAGTAGCCTCGTTTGTATCTATGCGGTTCAAATTGTAATCAATAAGCAGCTCTTCCCCTGCACGTATTGATTTTATCGCACAGATGAATACATGATTTCCCTCGCGCGCCTCAAATATGAAATTGGGTTGCTTTATAGTTGACCCAGGTCGTGTACTATTTATAAAACCCGCAATATTCCTTGTTGCTTTTGGCCTTCCATCAATGTATATAGCCACACTTTTACTTTGATTATTGTCTTGCTATTGTATATAATTTGCTGAGAGTGCATACCTACGCATACTTTTTTTATATTGAACAATATGCATCCAACTTTTGTAATCGTAACATGGTCCAACATACTCCATCAATTCAGAAACTTTGTTGTAAGACACCTTTATGCCATCCATAGAAAATAGGCCCAAACCATGTAATGATGATGGTGCTATGCGATATATCCTCTCATTAACACAAAAATCAGTGTTTATTGGAGGAAGTTCCTTGGGTACCCAATGTTTCTGTAGATGTTGGTACCTCAAGGGCACCTCGATGTCGCCTTTCATCTCATCATCATAAGAACATGACCCCCCTTGAGCAAGGAAAAATTTCATGTGTTTATTGAATTTCCTTCTAGTCCTTTGACCTCTAGTTAATCTCCCTATTCTAGATAAACTGCATGTCTCACTTTCCTCTTCTATTCCTATATTTCCCTCACTCGAGGAAGACACTTTTGACAAATACCTATTTGCTGGTACCTGCAAATGGGAGAGATCTTAGAAGACATCAATCTTACTATTGATAAGTGTATTAAATAGACTTTCTATAAGGTGTATTGACTTATACCTATCGATCCATGAGACTGTGCGGGATGCTCTTGAAAGGGGTTCAATTTCTTGCAAATGTAATTCAATTATCGTGAGCATAATCACATCATAATCATAATCACATCCATCATAAGCATCACATAAAAATTAAAAACATTAAAACGTACACATTATAACACTTAAATTAGGCTCACATTACACATTATAACACGTACACATTATAACACATTAGCAGTATTCTATTTGTAGTTGAAACTTGTAGCTTTTAAATAGATAATGAATAAACTATGTAACCATTTAAGACAAATATATTTCTATCAAGAAATGAATATTAAATACATTAAGGATTGATGGCATACCTTTAAATTTCATCATCATCATCCTCATCATCATCATCATCATCCTCGTCATCGTCATCATCATCATCGTCATCGTCGTCATCGTTGTCATCATTGTCATCATCATCAACATCAACATCATCTTCATCATCATCATTAGTAGCAGCATCATCGTCATCATCTTCTTCTTCTTCTTCATGAAAATTTGTCTCAGGAACATCATCCAATAATTGTCGATCATGATCATCATCTACATCATCTTCTACTTCTTCAGTATCTTCTTCTTCCATCGCATTATACTTTATCGGCCTTCCTCTCGGTTCATGTCTAACAACAAATGACCAACCCAGTTTATGTGAAACCTCTGAGTAAAATACTTGCTCACATTGGCTTGGAAGAACATAGGGCTCATCCCCAACTGGCTCAAACGACCTTGTATTAACCATTGTAAATCCATTATCATGTTCAATAACAGTTCTATTAGGATCATTTGGATTAAGTCGTAGCCTGTACCATTTGACAACGAAGAGTACTAATTTGAAGGAACTAAAGTCGCACTCAAGTATATCATCCAAAATGCCATAGTATTGATTTTTATACTCTTGAGGATCTAAGTCATTTCTAGATGAAATATTAGTCACTTGAAAGACTGCAGTTATTCTAGAATCACAAGTTTTCTTCGTGTCATCCAACACTTTGATGCGAAATTTTTGACCATTACAGAACATACCCTTGTGGTGTTTAACCTGCAATAATATGTGAAACATGTCAAAATTATTATATCGTGAGTTGATAAACATACGAGTGATTAATAATTTTGTACGTACCTGGAAATCTCTTAAACCATATGCTAAATCTATTTCCCTTTGCGTAACATTAGAATCTCCATTACGATGAGCTTCTTTAACCAATGAAGATACACCTTCCCATGTTAATGTGTGACCAGAATATTGACATTGTTCAATCCATACCGTCATCCAATCAAGATTGTTTGCAATATACAAATGTAGTGCATCCCACTCTCGAGCAACTGTACAAAAAAAAAATAGATGACTTACAACCGATTTATTTTGAAGATTAAGAAATAATTTATTACAATAACATCTTATAATTTATTACCTGTCACTTTCCTCAATCTACCTTTCCCCATCAAGTACTCCCCTTTGAATTTTTTAAAAGGGTCGAGATCCCAAATGCGATCTACATGGATATTTGAAGCAAACTTAGGAAGATATTCAGTAATGTACACCATAGTCTGGTATACCATGTATCCCTCTACCATAGAACCCTCAGGATGTGCTCTTTGTCGAACCAAAGCCTTAAAAGATTTCAAGTGCCTCTCAACCATCCACATTGACCTAGTGTGTGCAGGTCCACACAATTCAATCTCCTCAACTTGGTGTATGAGGTAGTGTTCTTGTGCATTGAAAAAAGTTGGAGGTAGACACTTTTGCATTTCACACAGTAAATGAGGAATTCTTCTCTTCCAATAGTTTATATCTTCTTTATGGATTTCTTTAGATGACAACCACCTACATTAAGAGATTCAAGTCACAAAAAATATATAAATACGAGACTTTACAAAATAATATACAATAGATTACACAGCAAGAAAAACAAATCGCGAATATAATAAATATATACAACAAATTGAATAGATATTACTGCTTACCTCATGTATTTTTCAAGATCATATATCACTTGTTTGATGTTATTGTTGAAGTGCTCTGGGAGAGATAGAGGTAGCACGTACTGCAGTAATTATAAACCAATCATTTCATTATTTTCTAACATAACATAATGAATAGTACACGTAGTTTATGAATATATTGTAAATACAGAAGAACATAACTTACCTTGATGAAAGTATGCCAATCATGCGTTTTGAGCCCTGGCCCAAATTCACTTTTCTTTGATATGAGATTGCTTATGTTCCCAACAAATCCTGTGGGAAATCAAATTTTTCGTATGACTTCTTTTATGGCATCACTTTGCTGCTCCGTTAATAACCAAGGAAGGGCACTTATATTAATCTGATCTCTATTGCTATTTGAGTGAATGAAATTCTTTAGTGCATGATTGGATTCATGAATGTCATTACAAATTTTGACAATTTTTTCTTTGTCACGCCTTCCATCCAGTATTTTCCACAATGTCTCTGTTATATTCTTTCCAACATGCATAAGATCAAACAAATGCACAATTTGTAGGTCCTCGTAGTAGGGCAACCTACTAAATTGCCTGGGATAGCTTTTTAGTCCCTTTGGAAGGTTGTCAGTAGTGCCTTGACGACCTTCACGATCATCAATTACATAATTAGTAAACAAAAATCACAATAGAAATATATAAATTACAAACATAAACCATTAAGTGGAACGACATTACCTCGACGATTAATTCTATTATATTCCAACTTCCATAGGCGAGGTGTCATTCTTCGTGGCTTTGATGTAGTCTCTTCTTTCCCATTGAAAAGATGTTTTTCCATACTTCGATACTTATGATTCCTGTGGAGGAAGTGTCTGTACTCATCAAACACATGCTTTCCTAAACTTTTTGAATGACGAGATTTCATCTTTGGACCACAAACTGGACATGCAAATTTTCCCTTTGTTTGAAGACCTACAAGATAATGATATAATTGGATTATTAAATATGTTGATTTTTATAATTAGAATTATCATGCGCAACTTGAATTCACTATAACATACCACAAAAATGTGTTAGCCCTGGGGCATCATGTATTGTCCATACAAGTATTGCATGGAATTGAAATTGTCTTTGTCCTATTGGTCTAGACACGTCATACATAGTGACACCGTTCCATAACTCCACCAACTCGTCAATAAGAGGCTCAATATATACATTCATATCTTTAACTTGATATTTACCTACTTGAATGAACAGTAACATTACATAATTATTGTGACCATTTTACTGTAAGATTTGTAAGTACATGTAAATTAATAACTATCAAATGATAAAATACCTGGAACAATCATTGCCAACATAATGTGCTCCCTCTTTATTGACATCCACAGAGGAATGTTATTGTTGATAACAAAAATAGGCCACACTGAGCAAACAGATCTCATCTCTCCAAATGGATTGACACCATCCGCTGCCAATGAAAGCCTGAGATTACGAGGTTCTTCTTTGAAGTGTTGCCACTTTTCCTCTATGTGCATAAATGCTGAACCATCCGCAGGGATTCGAATAATGTCATCTCGACTTCTATTGCATGCATGGTAATCCATAAATTGTGCCAAGCTAGTACACCTGAATAATTGTTGCATTCGTGGAATAATGGGGATGTAACGAAGAACCTTGTGAGGCACCTTTTTTGTTATTCGATCTGTTCGATATCTACTCGTATGACATACAGGGCATTATGTTGCAAATTCATGTTCTTTATAATATATAATATGATCATTGGGACAAGCATGTATTGCTTGATACTCCATTCCAATATCTTTCATAATAGCAGATAATTCTCGATATGAGTGAGGTAGAATATTTGATGGTGGTAACAAAAACTCGCCTATCAATCTACAGCAAAAAATATAAGTTGTTAATATAAACAATATTAGTGGTACATTATTCACCCTTTGTTAACTATAAAGACATATATGACATACCTTAACATACGTGACATTGTTATGTTGGATAAACCATTCATAACCTTCAAGTTCAACAACAACAATATAGCAG
The DNA here is from genome assembly GCA_027943335.1 of Chamaecyparis obtusa. NCBI lineage: Eukaryota > Viridiplantae > Streptophyta > Pinopsida > Cupressales > Cupressaceae > Chamaecyparis > Chamaecyparis obtusa. Next base: position 1,737,447 of record BSBK01003050.1, on the reverse strand, counting down.
AGAGAAGAGTTGTTTGGGAGTCTTTGTATAGGGGCTCGTATGCCTTCTCAAGTAGAGGTACATCGAGGCTATCATCATCATCATGATCAAATCCGCTTAGACTAAATGTGTCATGGATCAATGTATTTATACCATCATCTTCAATTGTGTTTTCTGGCGCATGATCGTCATCTTCCATGGGATCATTATCTTCACTTTGGATATTCACACCCCCATGTTCCTCCATATCATGTACTTCCCTGGGGAGATCAACCTATATAAAATTGATTAACATAAATAAACCATGATCTTCAACTCATCATCAAGTGATTTCATATGTATATAAATTGTTAAAATGATATAATGAACAACTTACCAGTGGATGATAGTCATGCCCCCCTTCAATGTGACCATTCTCCCTACAATGTCTCTTAACTGTTTTGATTAGCAGTCTTCTACGGTTTAAGCCCTTACAAATTTTGCAGGGACAATAACATTATCCATCACCTTTTCTTTTCAAGTTAGACCACAATCTAGCGATTGTCTCCCTATTTTGTTCTTCACTTATATTATCTGACATGATCGTTCTTCGCAGGAAGCAAAAATTGGGCTATGAAAACTTCGGTCTACAACTTTCAGTGACTAAGCAAAATTGTCAAAAGTACACAAATCTTCTTAGACCTAGTTAAATCCTTTAATATTTTAAAAGTCTAGTTAAAATATACATTAGATTAAAAAATATACAATTTTCATGCCTGAGCGCGCAGCTACGACTAGTGCAATGGTCTTCTTGCTTAGCTCTAGAAGCTCTCTAGCAATCAAAACATATAAGCTACAAGGCCTAACAGCAATTTCAAAACATATAAGCTACAAGGCAAGACATATTACATGACATGGCAAAAGGATTAAAATATACATTAGATTAAAATATATACAATTTTCAAACCTGAGCGCGCGGCTATAACTCATGCAATGGTCTTCTTGCTTAGCTCTAGAAGCTCTCCAGCAATCAAAACATATAAGCTATTAGAATTCATTAACTTTCTGTAATTGGAAAACTCTATTTGATATTAGACCGTAAACTACTACTATTCTCTCCATAAGAACTAAGTACAAAATTCTTTCAAGTTCACATCCATGATTCCCTTTAGATTAAAATATACAGCAAAAATAAGCTAAAAGTCTAGTTAAAATATACATTAGATTAAAAAATATACAATTTTCAAACCTGAGCGCGCGGCTATAACTCGTGCAATGGTCTTCTTGCTTAGCTTTAGAAGCTCTCCAGCAATCAAAACATATAAGCTACAAGGCCTAATAGCAATTTCAAAACAAGGGTCATCAAAAGAACCAAAAACAATGTGTGCAAACAATACCTTGTGAAGTGGTATAGACAATTAGAAGATGCTACTATGTGCTAGGGAACTTCTTAGAACTGTTGGTATATTCTTACAACTTGTTACACCTGGGATATTCTTCTCTGTAGATGCTACTGTGTGCCGTGGTCCAAACGGGCCCATAAATGTGGTTGAATATCAATACATTCAAGTGGCAATTACATAAGGGACAGTCACTGTGAGATATCCTCATGTGTGACTGTCCTTGTCACAAATGAGGACATCTCACAGTGACTGTCCCTTGTGTAATTGCCACTTGAATGAGGTCAGTCACTGTAAAGACAACATGATAATGTACACATACAATGAGTGTACATTATCATATTGTCTTTATAGTGGCTGCCCTCATGTTGTATATTCTTCTCTGTAGATGCTACTATGTGCTAGGGAACTTCTTAGAACTGTTGGTATATTCTTACAACTTGTTACACCTGGGATATTCTTCTCTGTAGATGCTACTATGTGCCACGGTCGAAACGGGCCCATAAATGTGGTTGAATAGCAATACATTCAAGTGGCAATTACACAAGGGACAGTCACTGTGAGATGTCCTCATGTGTGACTGTCCTTGTCACAAATGAGGACATCTCACAGTGACTGTCCCTTGTGTAATTTCCACTTGAATGAGGACAGTCACTGTAAAGACAACATGATAATGTACACATACAATGAGTGTACATTATCATGTTGTCTTTACAGTGGCTGCCCTCATGTTGTATATTCTTCTCTGTAGATGCTACTATGTGCTAGGGAACTTCTTAGAACTGTTGGTATATTCTTACAACTTGTTACACCTGGGATATTCTTCTCTGTAGATGCTACTGTGTGCTGTGGTCCAAATGGGCCCATAAATGTGGTTGAATAGCAATACATTCAAGTGGCAATTACACAAGGGACAGTCACTGTGAGATGTCCTCATGTGTGACTGTCCTTGTCACAAATGAGGACATCTCACAGTGACTGTCCCTTGTGTAATTGCCACTTGAATGAGGACAGTCACTGTAAAGACAACATGATAATGTACACAAGTACCATGAAGGTAGTTGCAAGTTAGGGCTGTTTCATTGCATACCCGAAACAATGAAGATGTTACGGTCCACAAAATGTTTGTGCTTGAAAGATGAACAAATAAAATTAAAATTCTAAATAACCAAAGCCGCTAACAATAAATTCAACACAGATATGTCCTCATTTCTGGGTATTTTAGCTCTGTAACAGCTGAATACCAGATTACATAATAATGACAAAAGAAAAATAAACCCAACGTACTCAGAAATTGTAGCTGTGATTTCGCGGAGGGAATCTCTCTCGGCACTGTTGAAAATACAAATGACAACGTTTCTCTACATTATCATGTTGCCTTTACAGTGACTGTCCCTTGTGTAATTGCGACTTGAATACAAATGACAACTTTTTTTTTTTGCACTTATATCCCGACCAACATAAGGTCCATTTGTAATACAACATGATAATGTACACTTATAGTGAGTGTACATTATCATGTTGTCCTTAGAGTGACTATCCTCATTTGTTGAAGAAGAAAAGCATTAATGTGGCTGAATAGCAATACATTCAAGTGGCAATTACACAAGGGACAGTCACTATGAGATGTCCTCATTTGTGACTGTCCTTACAGTGAGTGTACATTATCATGGTGTCTTTAGAGTGACTGTCCTCATTTGTTGAAGAAGAAAAGCATTAATGTGGTTCAATAGCAATACATTCAAGTGGCAATTACACAAGGGACAATCACTGTGAGATGTCCTCATGTGTGACTGTCCTTGTCACAAATGAGGACATCTCACAATGACTGTCCCTTGTGTAATTCAAGTGGCAATTACACAAGGGACAGCCACTGTGAGATGTCCTCATTTGTGACTGTCCTTACAATGAGTGTACATTATCATGTTGTCTTTAGAGTGACTGTCCTCATTTGTTGAAGAAGAAAAGCATTAATGTGGTTCAATAGCAATACATTCAAGTGGCAATTACACAAGGGACAATGTCATGAGCCGTGACATATTGAACTTAGTATAATAATAAAATGATTAGATGATATATAATAATCTATTATTAACGGTATATAACAATAATATATAATTATTATCAAAAGATAATAATAATATATAGTTAGCATAATAAGTAATATGTTAATTAAATGATATTAAAATATTAATAAATAATATAATTATGATTATAATTATAATATAAATTAATAATAAATAATTATTAATAAATTATATATATTATATTATAATAATATATTAAGTAATAATATTAAATCAATTATTGATATAATAATTTTAATATATAAATAATATTAATAAACCTCTCAATATAAAACAATATGTTATCACTATAATAATATTTATTATAATATTATTAATATTACTAACATCATTAATTATAATATTTAATAATAACAATAACATTAATAATAATAATAATAATAATAATAATAATAACGTTTAAAGCAATATCGAATATCTGTAATCGATATACATCTACATTAAACATCTGCATTATCTATCACGATGAGGAATGAAGAAGTGATACAACAATCACTAGTCATTACACATCGATACCATGAGAGGATGATTAATGAACCAAATACTATGAAGTCAAGATCAACATGATATGAATAAGGGATAGGTCGCTATGTGTTTCAGAAGATGTATTGATAAGCAAGAAGGATAACCATTCATATATTATAAATAATCATTAATTGCACAAGTTTAGACAATGACATATCCGATAAAGCAATATCAAACATGAAGACCTGCTAGCAAATATGCACCATCACTTCCTATGTTATCATGACAATAACATAAACTAGATTGAATTCTACTATCTATATCAATAGACACCACATAGGAGGATATCGACTAAAGGATTGAAATATTATCGATTGTCTGAGATAAACCACATCTTGTAGAAACACAAAAGCATCAGTGATTATATCACAAGCTATTGATGAATGAGGCATCAGTCATGGATAATAAGTACAATGTATCCTTAAGTATTAATAGGAATGGAAGTCAATTTGAAGATCAAACTCCATTACCAGCAATCAACCAATAAATGGACAATTATCAGAAAATGATATCGACTTATATCAGAGTAGAAAGATTGGATATAATCATAACAATATGGGATAAGGCAAGAGTTAATATCGATTGACTAAATACTAATGATAGTTAGACCAAACTAATACAAACACAATGGATGTTAACTACTGGTTGCACTACCAATTAGGGAAGATTACCTTCATAAAAAGATTTGATATTGAGTCAATCTGGGAGTTATCTATGATCAGAAAATAATGAAATAATATTATGTGAACTGTCGGATTATGGAAAGGTGTGATTAACAAAGGGACATGGAGGAAGAAACAAGACACGTCTCATTCATAGCATCTCTTCATTTGTTAAAGACAATATAAGAATGCATTCTCGTCAGTCACTCAAGGCATCATTAGAACTTTATTTACTTATCCATATTTGGATATACTCAATAGAGCATCTGCCTTTGGTAGTTTGGTTTCAAGTTTATCATTGCAGATCAGAGACAACACCATGATTGCACAAATAGAAAGGATAGTCAGAAACAGCATCAATATTTGAAGTTGCAAGCATATAATTCAGAATCTGAAATAGCAACATATCACTCATAGCGATATTACACATTTGCATAATTACATCATCATATCAGACACAACAAATACATTGCTGTAAGCAATACTTATTGATTGTATATCGATATTGTTTATATCAGACATAGCATCATTATACTATCACTATAAGTGATAGGAAACATCATATTCATAGCATATTTCATATCATTATATCCGACAGTGCTATTAAACATATTGGTATCAATATCATCTTGCACACATATTGTGATTGAATCTGAAATAGCGGTTGATATCTTAAGTAACCTCCATTACTTAGTTTAATTGTAAGTATCTGATAGAGTAAGTCTGAGAAGTGGAGTAATTGTTCCTGTTTTCCAAGTTAGCCAAAAAGGGGACATTACAGACAATCACTGTGAGATGTCCTCATGTGTGACTGTCCTTGTCACAAATGAGGACATCTCACAATGACTGTCCCTTGTGTAATTCAAGCGGCAATTACACAAGGGACAGTCACTGTGAGATGTCCTCATTTGTGAATGTCCTTACAGTGAGTGTACATTATCATGTTGTCTTTAGAGTGACTATCCTCATTTGTTGAAGAAGAAAAGCATTAATGTGGTTCAATAGCAATACATTCAAGTGACAATTACACAAGGGACAATCACTGTGAGATGTCCTCATGTGTGACTATCCTTGTCACAAATGAGGACATCTCACAATGACTGTCCCTTATGTAATTCAAGTGGAAATTACACAAGGGACAGCCACTGTGAGATGTCCTCATTTGTGACTGTCCTTACAGTGAGTGTACATTATCATGTTGTCTTTAGAGTGACTGTCCTCATTTGTTGAAGAAGAAAAGCATTATTGTGGTTCAATAGCAATACATTCAAGTGGCAATTACACAAGGGACAATCACTGTGAGATGTCCTCATGTGTGACTGTCTTTGTCACAAATGAGGACATCTCACAATGACTGTCCCTTGTGTAATTCAAGCAGCAATTACACAAGGGACAGTCACTGTGAGATGTCCTCATTTGTGACTATCCTTACAGTGAGTGTACATTATCATGTTGTCTTTAGAGTGACTATCCTCATTTGTTGAAGAAGAAAAGCATTAATGTGGTTCAATAGCAATACATTCAAGCGACAATTACACAAGGGACAGTCACTGTGAGATGTCCTCATTTGTGACTGTCCTTACAGTGAGTGTACATTATCATGTTGTCTTTAGAGTGACTGTCCTCATTTGTTGAAGAAGAAAAGCATTAATGTGGTTCAATAGCAATACATTCAAGTGGCAATTACACAAGGGACAATTGATCACTGTGAGATGTCCTCATGTGTGACCTTTGTGAAGGCAAGTGCCAATTTGTACCCAAGTTACCAATATTGTGGCAAAAGTGGGAATGAAGCATTTAGGGGTCAAATTGGGCAAAGAAGTGTAGAAGTGGCCTATGTGAGGTCTAAATAGCCTAACTAAGTCATGGTTAGGGTCTTATGGGGTTTGAACAATAAGTTTTGAACCAAAATCCCAAAGGTTGTAACAAGTTGTCAATGTTGTCATTCACAACATTGACAACATTTGTGCAAGGGAGCATTTTCGAGTAAGATGGTTATGTAACTATATGAAACCATTGAATTAGGCATCAGATCAACTATAAGAGGCCTCCATCGATCTGTGCAAAAGGTTGGGGGGAAAAACATTTGGAATTAAGAAGATTTGTAGAGTAACACGGTTTTAGTGAATTCTTGAGTTTTTTTGTTTCTTTGTTTTCAGTTGATTAATGGATTAGATAGCTCGCAGTGTCTATTGGAAAAGTTAGTACAAGTTGTTTTTTTATTCTGTGTTGTGTTTTTTTTGAGTTTTGAAGCATTCCAACTAGTTTGTTAATTCTTTTGTTAAGTACCCTATCATTGGTTTGAACCAGGCAGGTTGAACAAATGGAGTCTTAGCTCATCATTCCATTGTCAATTTTGTACAGGCTCTTGGAATGGGTGAGGAGACTCCATGTACTATATGTTTGGAAGGAGGGGCCCTGGGAAGCTCATTTTCTATGTTTGCAATGATGTCCTAGGTGAGTCAGTTGAGCACAGTTAGGGATGACAAATCATTACAAGAAGATTACAACAAGTTGAATGCATTGGTTGCTTCAACTAAAATCTCATGGAGAGGTAGACACACATCTAAAGAAGCCCCAAGTCAAATTAGAAGATTGGGTGAGTTTCTTTGGCTGCTAAGAAAACAAACTCTTAGTCAGACTGTCCAAGTTGTGTCAAAATACTTGTTTTCAGGCATGGCTATAGCAGTTGGTGTACAAAAAATCTAGGAGGAGAAGACCTTAGATATCTTGGAGTTCTCAATAAAGGGAATCTGAATCCTAAGCCCTTTAGGTGGCTTAATATAAACAAAAAGGCTTGACAAAGGCCTAATTGCTAGCAGCCTATTTTTGGGTGCAATTGGCATGGTTTGATGAACCGGATTGAAGTACTGATGAAAAGTATAGGTGAAGGAGTAATATTGAAACCAATAGAGGTCCTAGTGGCCAACCTCTCCATGGAGTAAAGTTCTAGTTGAATGTGTTTCAATTTGTGAAGACAAGACTAGGAGTGTCCTAGTAGCTAGATTGGTATTGAGCAGAGTTCGTTGTATTTCTTGTTGGTGTGCACTAGTTGAAGGAGTGGGATCTTGGGTAGAGATACCTAAAGAGTGTAGGGATAGTTAAGTACCCTATCAAGTCAAAACATTGGCCTAAAGAGACCCTAGTGAAGGATAGGGAGTGAGCAAGACAAAGTGTTACATCAATTAACAAGATCATTTTTTGGTAATTGTGTACATTATCATGTTGTCTTTACAGTGACTGTCCTCATTTGTTGAAGAAGAAAAGCATTAATGTGGTTCAATAGCAATACATTCAAGTGGAAATTACACAAGGGAATATCACTATGAGATGTCCTAAGTGTGATTGTCCTTGTCACAAATGAGGACATCTCACAGTGACTGTCCCTTGTGTAATTGCCACTTGAATGAGGACAGTCACTGTAAAGACAACATGATAATGTACACAAATATCGTGAAGGTAGTCGCAAGTTAGGGCTGTTTCATTGCATACCCGAAACAATGAAGACATTACAGTCCACAAAATGTTTGTGCTTGAAAGATGAACAAATAAAATTAAACTTCTAAATAACCAAAGCTGCTAACAATAAATTCAACACAGATATGTCCTCATTTCTGGGTATTTTAGCTCTCTAACAGCTGAATACCAGATTACATAATAATGACAAAAGAAAAATAAACCCAACGTACTCAGAAATTGTAGCTGTGATTTCACGGAGGGAATCTCTCTCGGCGCTGTTGAAAACACAAATGACAACGTTCTTGTTTTTTTTGCCCTTATATCCCGATGTGATTTCACGGAGGGTTACGGTGCTGTTGAAAACACAAATGACAACGTTCCTTTTTTTTTTGCCCTTATATCCCGACAACATCGCAATTGCAAGTTAGGGCTGTTTCACTGCATACCCGAAACAATGAAGATGTTACGGTCCACAAAATGTTTGTGCTTGAAAGATGAACAAATAAAATTAAACTTCTAAATAACCAAAGCCGCTAACAATAAATTCAACATAGATATGTCCTCATTTCTGGGTATTTTAGCTCTCTAACAGCTGAATACCAGATTACATAATAATGACAAAAGAAAAATAAACCCAACGTACTCAAAAATTGTAGCTGTGATTTCGCGGAGGGTTACGGCGTTGTTGAAAACACAAATGACAACGTTCTTGTTTTTTTTGCCCTTATATCCCGATGTGATTTTGTGGAGGGTTACGACGCTGTTGAAAACACAAATGACAACGTTCTTGTTTTTTTTGCCCTTATATCCTGATGTGATTTCGCAGAGGGTTACGGCGCTGTTGAAAACACAAATGACAACGTTCCTTTTTTTTTTTGTCCTTATATCCCGACAACGTCGCAATTTGCGACGTTGCCAAATGTATTGTCATCGCAATTGCGACGGTGTCGGGCTATATTTGAAAAAAAAAAGCCAAAATCGCATGACATTTGCCTGTCGTCGCAAATTGCCGTCGCAATTTCACCCCAAATGTATTAGTGGAAAATGATGATGTTTGGTTTTAGGAAAGGCATATCATGTATAAGACAAGTGAAAGCCAACAACCTTAACTTCTTAGAGTAGCATAAAATCAAGGTCTTTGTTCTAATTATATAGATTTCTTAATGCATATTTCCTATTAGGGGATTCTAGTCCTCTTACATTCCAATTAATGCACTTGGTCATAAAGATGAATCGAGGGGTTTAAATTTTCTTGAACTTTTGTATAACCTTTCAAAACAATCAAGAAAGTTTTCCTTTTTTCTCATTTTTTGAGAACTATTTGATCTACTAATAATTTTCATTTTCCTTTTCCTTTTCATCATTTCAAAGCCTCTTTTTAATGTAAATTATTATCATCTAAATAGGGAAAAACAAAGAAATGGTATTTAACCTAGTTTCTTTCTTTTTTAAGGGCATCCACCATTACATCATTGGGAGAAACCCTCATAGCCCTAGGTAGGAGAGGCTCCTTACCTCCTTTTTCCCCTCTAGCCCCTCCATAGTCTCTTTCAACCCCTACATAAAACCTTGCTTCTTTAGATGATGTATCTAGTTCTTCTTTTTGCAAAGGTCCTTAGAAGGTCTTATTGCTTCCATCTTCTTCCTTATGAACAGACTCTTCATAGCCTACCTCCACCCCTTTGTTAGCTTACAAAATACCATCCATAAGCACTTGCATAGATAGTCACATCCTCTGTGTGAGTGGTCAAGAAACCCTACGAATGCTTGCAATACTAAATTCAAAAACACAATAAAAGTAAGGTTTACAAGAAAAAATAACACATGAAGGAGAATTGACGACAAACATTATAGTCAAGATCATCCACATACACTACTACCAAGGCAAGAAGCATAACAAGGTTAGGGAGTTAGTAAACATGTTGAGAAAGTAGCCTCTCTCAATTGCAGAGCCCCAAGTTTTTCCAAAAGAGGAAATTGATTCTTTATAAACATTTTATTACAAGCCATCTTTGATATTAATAAATAGTATATTTTCTATGTTTAAAAGTGGTTTCCTTTAATAGTCTCCATAATCTTATATTTTCTCCCAACAATTGATATCACAAAAGCATACTAAATATAATATTTTCTTAATACAATTCTTTATAAATCCATCACCTTTGTTCTATCATAAAAGTTTTGTCCACAATGCAAGCAAGCATGTGTGTCTTTAATCAATGTAACCAATAGATTTAACTAGATAGTGAATTCTAAATCTTTGGGCCCTCTCTTGCCTCAAATGTCTAGTGAAGTTAGTAATAATATCTAATGTTGTCATGCACACTAGAATAGAGTAGGAAAAATTAATAAATCTAAATAGATAGTGAAACTCTAAATCCTCGAGCCTTCTTTTGCCTCAAATTTCTTGTGAATAGAAATAATCTCTAATCTTATAGTGCACAACACAATAGAGTTCAATGATGGAGCAAGGAAAACCATCTTATTATTGGATAAGCGCACAAAGATGGGGGACCAAAAAGGGGGTATAAGATGCCACTTTTTTCTGAAATCAGAAAACAATGAACTTCAATGAAAAATTGAAGATAGTTAGACTTAAAATTTTAAGATGCAACAAGAACAAGAGTTGTAATACTTTGAATCTAGTTTCTAAACTACTAATTTATTTTAAAAATGGTGTAGATTAAGGCTTTCAAAAAGGGGGAGAACAAAAAGTGGTCCTATTTTTTATGAAAAAACATAACAACATCTGGTGTGCTCCCCCTAAAATGTTAACTTTTTTTTTGAATTTTTTTAATCGATCTAGTGAGAAGTTAGCTAACATCATGTAGTTTATCCTAGTTTTTTCTGCTAATTTTTTTATGAATTTATAATTTTTTATGAATTTCCAAAGTGCACACATCCTGAAAACATGAAATTTTTATGTGCTCCCCCTAGAAATCATTGAAAATTAATTTAAAATCAAATTTTCTTTTTTTTAAAAGTGTGTATAATCAAGTCTAGTTTCTAAAAAAGTAACTTGTTGCAAAATTTGATGAACGAGCAAAAATCTATGCCCAAAATACTACACGTTGGTTTTTGACAAAAAATAGGACATACATACAAAAGAAATTAGAGATGAAAAGCTTAACATAATCAGAATTCAAAATATATTATATGGTTAGATAGCTAACAGAGAGATCTACAATATCACCTTGTCTGATTTTAATGTTATTGAGCCACAAGTAAACCTGACGAGGACCACACAAAAAAAGATGTGAATTTTTTGTATGTCTGCTGGAAAACATGTCTCAGGCTTATTTGAATCCTCCAAGCCTTTGGGTGGGATCTCCAAAGAAAATCCAAGCCTTAGGCTTGGTGGATTCTAATGTATTACAAAGCACGCTAGCACAATAGTGCACTAGCGCTATTCAAATTTATGACTTGAATAGCGCGCACGCTCTATAGTGCACACACACTATTCAAATTTATGACTTGAATAGTGCGCATGCACTATAGCGCACATGCACTATAGCACACGCTATGTAACATCCAAAAAAGGTGCGCACGAGAGAGAGAGAGAGAGTCATCAATTTTGTGAATTTGATGTAATTGGATGCAATTGAATGTAATGAAGCCTAATGTATAAAGGCATGAAAGGATGTAATAAGAGTTGATTGCATAAGGTGGCCTAGTAGGCCTAGAAGGATAATAGGCTAGGTCTTAAAGTAGAATATGGGATTCAGTATGATGTCAAGGTCCTACATGGACAAAAGTCCCAAAGTCTAGAGAGTCATTTAACTCAGTTTTAAAATTTAAATATTTGAAATATAATGGTCAAGTGTGTTTTAGAGGGGAACTACCAAAACAAGGATTAATTTATTTGTTAGAGGATCCAACAACTTTGGATTGGTTATGGGGGTTATTTTGGGTCTAAGTAATCTTGAGAAGGCATGAGAGCACATGTGGTTGAGGGGGGAGGTTCAGATTGTACAGACTGTGTCTATTGGGAAGCAATAAAAGTTGATTTCTTGCAATTTTGGAGACTTATTTGATGTTTTAGTGATCCAAAAGTTTGACTTGGGTTGTATGATGGTTATTAGATCATTTTAGAGCAAGTTCAAACACCACATAACTCTGCTCTATAATTTTGTATTGACTGTCTTGTAGGGACATACAAATTTATTTTGTTTTCACCATGAATTTGTAAAGATCCATCCCCTTTTTGTACATACTATTTCTTGGGGATGGATCCACACTTGTAACATACTTTCCTAACATTGGTTGATGTAGGAATCAAGGCTCTTTGCAGAAGAATAAGGATGGTTGGACAAGTTTGACAATGCTAAGGGGTCACATGCATGGTGCATGGTTATAGTAGTAGGAGTTCTAGCCATAGGAGGGGGTGATTTTGTGGTAGAATCCACTTAGATATGGTCTAAGGTCGGTGAGTCATCAATTTATTTGATGCTATGGTGTTGGGAGGTCATACATTGACCAAGCCCTAGATTTTAGGGGGGTTTGAAGGGAAAATTAGGGATTTTGCACATAGAAAGGTCAAGGCACAAAATTTATTGCATAATCCTTAGTTTGGGGCCAAATAACAACTCTGTTGAAGGTCTCATGGTTTGGAGTCAAGAATCAAGTGTAGTTGCTTTGTAAAAGTGGTAGTTTTAGCCCTCCTAGTCTAGGAACAGTGGCAAATTTGAGAAGGTTGGTCCAAAACACAAGGAGTTTATTTTGGGATATGTTATCAATCTTGGAAAATGGTATTTTAATTTGCAATGTGTTTTCAAAGTTGTTTGGAACAATTTTGTGAAAAGATTTAAAAACTATCTCTGTTGTACTAGTAGGACTGTGCTAGAAGGATTTTAGATGTTGGTGTGAGGATAAATTAAGTATGTTGGGATCCTTAGGGAGTTAGGATCACCTTGTAAAAAAGGTCCATGAGTTTGGTTGATGAACCCCATTGGTTGAGGGGTGCACTTGTATGGAGCATGAAGTATGAGTGACTGGTTTGAGTTTCAAGAAGTGAATGGACAACCAAGATGTGGAGTCTATTAGAGTCTAAGGTGATTGAAGTTGACCTCCGATAGGTCTATGGAGTGGGATGGGTCCAAGAGTGATCAGTGATTGAAGAATGAGGTAGGTGCTATCAAGCAAAGAAGGAAAGAAGCATTAAACTATGAAGAAATGGTTATATACCACTAGCCTCTGCATCTCTCTCTCTCTCTCTCTCTCTCTCTTACACACACACATACGCTCTATCCCACCTTCCTACCCTCTGTATTTCCCCTTCTTACCCTCTTTCTCCCCCCTCTCTCTCTCTCACACACACAGGACACACACATACGCTCTCTCTAGGTCCTTCCTACCCTCTATATTTCCCCTTCTTACCCCCCCCTCTCTCTCTCTCTCTTATACACAAACACATACGCTCTCTCCCACCATTCTACCCTCTATATTTTACCTTATTACCCTCTTCCCCCATCTCTCTCTCTCTCTCTCACACACACATATCCCTCTGTATTCCTCTCTCTCTCTCTCTCTCTTACACACACACTCTATCCCACCTTCTTGCCCTCTATATTTCCCCTTCTTACCCTCTTTCTCCCCCCCCTCTCTCTCTCTCACAAGACACACACATACACTCTCTCCTGGACCTTCCTACCCTCTATATTTCTCCCCCCCCTCTCTCTCTCTCTCTCACACACACACACACACACTCTCTATCCCACCTTCCTACGCTCTCTCTCTCTCTCACACACACACACATGCACACACACACACACACACACTCTATCCCACCTTCCTATCCTCTCTCTCTCTCTCTCTCACACACACACACTCTATCCCACCTTCCTACCCCTCTCTCTCTCTCTCTCTCTCTCTCTCTCTCTCTCTTTCTCTTGTACACAAACACATACACTCTCTCCCACCTTCCTACCCTCTATATTTTTCATTATTACCCTCTTCCTCCCCCTCTCTCTCTCTCACACACACACACACATATGCTCTCTCCCACCTTCCCACCCTCTATATTCCCCCCCCCTTTCTCTCTCTCTCTTACATACACACATATGCTCTATCCCACCTTCCTACCCTCTATATTTCCCCTTCTTACCCTCTTTCTCCCCCCTCTTCCTCACACACAAACACAAGACACACACATACACTCTCTCCTGGACCTTCCTACCCTCTATATTTCCCCTTCTTACCCTCTCTCTCTCTCTCACACACACACACACACACACATCACCCTCTCTCATCTCCCTTATCACCTCCATGTCGCCCTCCCTCTCCCCTTGTCACCCCCTCTCTCGCTTTACCACTTTTATAGGGTTTACATAGCGCATGAATTCTATAGTGCGCACATGCTATATTTTATATTCAAACTATAGCGCTAGCGTGCTATAGCGCATGCATTCTATAGTGTGCACGTTGTTTAGTGCATACACACTATGGTCATTGGGGGACCAAAAAGGAATGTGGCATCTTTTTGGTCCCCCATCTTTGTGCATATACCCTATTATTTCACCTAAACAATGTATAAGTTATCAACAAAAACATTGTATATCACCAAATGTCATAATTGCATGTAAATGTGAAAATTAATAGCCATTAAAAACTATGTGGCCACAATAATTCCATATTTTGGTCTAAAGAATAGACTTTGAGCATTTACTCGATTAGGCACCTCATCTCAAAGCACATTGAGACGAGAAACCTAAATCAAAATTTAGTGTGTGTTGTTTAAACTTACCTTAAATCTATAAAGAAAAACTAAATCATAATTGATAAGTGTGAGATTTTTCCACGACAAGTCAAATTATGGTATGCTAGGAGGAATCTAATGTGTAGTTTTCAAGTGAAACTCATTGACTCATGTTTCATGAGTAGTGGTTCATAAGAACTCATCTCTCATGAAAATAAATGGAACATTCTCACAAAGGCGAAGTATTGGGCCTTCCCTAGATGTCATGCATTTGAGTACTACTTTAAATCAAACAAACTCAACCATAGAATTTCCTCCAAAATTAAATCCACTTAACCTTAAAAAAACTTCTATTCTATCTCATGATTCATAAGTAAAAAATTGTGCAATTGATAAGTGAAAATTTTGAAGAGGACGACAAAATCTTAGTATTATTGAACACAAGTCCCTCTATCTTCACCGTTAGTAAATTGTTGGCTATACAACAATAATTGAACATGTTTGTTTAATTGTCTAGTGTTTGTCGGTTTCTATTTGAGAGATGATTTCATAATGTATTTATAGAGTTGTTTTCATTATCATTATCTTATGAATCAAAGCAACTTTAGTGGCCCAAAGTATGGAAGCACGACATAGATGATTATCTTGTGAGGGGTGCGACAAATTCATCACTACTTATGTCCAATGTGGATGCCAAGAGGCCTTCATTCTCACAACAACAAATAAAAAAGAATGTGGGTGTGTTCAAGGGCAAGTTTAAATGTGGGTGGTTCATTTGAAATGACATTAGTCTCTTTTAGTAGGATCTATTTATTAATTTGATTTAATTCACTCATTGAAACTTACTACGTTCTTCATTAGGACTTATCTATTTGTGTGATTTAATTCCCTGATTTGAAACCCACTACCTTCTTCAATAGGAGTCATCTATTAGTGTGTTTCAGGTGGCTAATTTGAATTCACACTAGCTTCTTTGGTATGACCTATTTATTAGTGTGGTTTAGTTTTCTCAACTGAAATCCATTACCTTCTCCAGTAGGACTCATTTTAGTGTGATTTAGGTGGCTAATCTGAAATCACACTAGCTTCTTCAATAGGAACAATCTATTAGTGTGGTTTCAAATGAGTCACCTAAGAAAGTCAAAGCTTAGAACATATTGTTTCAGTCAAAATGCACAAAAGATATCATCATATTCATTTTTTACTATGAACCATGTATTTTTTAATAGCACAACAGTCACATTATTCTGAAATTGTGAGTTGAGACTAGGATAATATGAAGTATACTTTTTGATATGATAAAATAGAAAAATAATTTCATGTTTTTAAATTAGATTTCAAATCGTACTAGTAACAAATTACATTCTCATTTGTTTTTGATTAAATTTTATAGTTGCATAATTTATCTCTACAAGTATGACTATTTAGGAATGATATATGTGCATTTAACACAACAATCTTTTGTTTCTAATATCTAAAATGAGAGTATCTAAGAATATCAAGGGGACTTATTATGCAAGGGTTATTTTCTTTAGTAAGTCTTTAGTAAGTCTTAGAGTTGAATGAATAGTTTGAACAATTTGAACAATTTGAAAGACAAGTCAAGAACTTATGCAAGAAGTTTATCATTAAGATGCAAACATAAATACTAATTGATGTCTTTAGTGAGTACAAGATCATCATAGTCTAGCCAAATAGTTAAGTGACAACGAAAATGCTAAAAATATTATTTAACTTCAAACATAAAATTAAATGAATTATCTACAAAATTTGAAAAAAATGAATGATAAAAATTACATTAAAATGGATTTCATCTTTTGACTAATAAAAAAATTCAATAATTTTAAATAAATTTTCTCAAAATTAAGTATTTCAAAAAAGCAATACTACAATTTTTATAATAAAAATATGTGTCAACATAATTTATATATTTTTTTTGCTAATTTTTTAAATAAATAAGTTTTAACATATAGTCAATTGAGAATCTATATTTAGTACTCATATTATTGTGTTTGTTATAAATTGTTTTATTAACTCGTTTGGAGAGATCTGTATCGAGAAAATTTTAAAAAGGCCTGTCATATAAATGTAGTGTCTCAAATGATTTAAAATGTAAAAAAATTATAATATTTTGTGTGGGGCTCTCCAAATTAATTTGATATCAGAACCCTCTTTTCTTGAAAAGCACAATTGAGTTAGATGGGGCCAAAGTGAAGTCTATGTTTATGAACGGTCACACTGTTTTTATCAGATCTTCTAATCGTCTCAAAGATGTGTTTTTTTAAAAATTATTCATTATCAGATTGGGCCGTATTTGTTCAAGTCATCGGCAATTTTTAATTGTGATTTCAAAGTCTCTGTGCATGCTGCGCCATCATTAATAATTTTCGAGCCTATGGATTTGGTGACACGTGCATAACAAGCGCTCCTCCTTTGAGCATTTAAAGTTGACAGTTTGCTACACGATAAGTGTTTCTTTGTTTATTGCACTTAATATTTTCCATCAAGTCAAATAAAATAATGTTTATTATTAAAACAAGTCATTAGTAATGTTTTAGGCTTATTGTCTAATGATAAGATTTTCAAATAAATCAATTGTTCTTGTATCAAAGTGTTATAGTCAAGGTGCATTATCAGTTGAGTTTGACACCTTTTGTTTAAAGAGTAGTCATGGATAAATTAAGTTTTATTGATAAATTTGATGGCAGAGATTTTCATACATGGCAGAGACAGATGTAGTTACACTTCATAGAAAAAGATCTTTGGGATGTTGTCAAGACGAATTCGATTGCATCAATTGATGCAAATGAACTCGCGAAGTGGAATATCAAAGATCAGAAAACTTTAGAAATTATTAGTCTCAGGTTATCAAAAGCATACTTACAACATGTGGATTTTGCAAAATCAGCAAAAGAGATTTGGGATTCATTAAACAAGCTCTTCGAATCTGAAGCAGAAAGTGCGAAGACAACATTGAAGTAGAGATTATATGGATTGAAGATGGAAAAAGGTACAAAATGGCAGATAATGAAAATGCAAAATTAGAAGATAATGAAGATGAACTCGAACAAGTTAGATTGTTAAAATCCATAGACAAACATACCTCTTCCCTCTCCTGAAACCTCGGGTACATCAAGTGCATTCATCAATTTTGTAAACCCCAATTGTTGTATATAAAAGAGAAAAAAAAGACTTTAGAACAGACTACATGTACATGTTTCATATTAATACATTTGAACAAATAAATTCTTGATCATGCTTGAATAAATCATTTAATATTTTCAAACAATTGTGTGAATTAAAATTGTGATCAATTATCTTTTGGCGTTTAGGTGTCTGCGAGGATGTCTTTCGCACATGAGATCTCCTAGACCCAGATGGGGTACCCTAAGAGAAAAAAAATTAACATAAGATATATCAATATAATAATATTAAATATATGTTAACAAACCTAAATTTAAATGACTCTCACAGATTCAATAAAAATTGTAAATAAGAGGTTTGCAAAATATGATACCGCATAGCTTTCTAGGCCAAAGTGAATGGCCAAAAGCTTGACATCATCAATATGAGAAGTCTGATCCCTTGACAATCCCTATCAAACACCAAATAAATATACATTAGAGAGTTAATATATATTATCAAAAATTATTTTGAAATCAAGGTATTATTCTATTTTTAACATATTAATTTTTTTTACCTCTAATGTCAAAGCTACAAGTGCATGTGAAGTGGAAGGAATATGATGTGGTGTACTCGCACCAACTGTTGCACCCTGAAATGCATATTGTAAATGTATTAGTTTAAATTATTCTATATCTAAAAATTTATTTACATTTATAAGTTTTAAGTGAATAATAAACAAAATATTATAAATACAAATAAACACACCTACACCTGCTCTCCACCAAAAAACACCATAGTCAATAGTTCATATGTGATGTCCATATCCTCTACAGTGGCAGCATGACATCTACTCCCATAGTGTGTACATGAATGGAATGTGGAACCATCCTCATTCACATTAGTATCTACCCAAGAACATATATATGTTAGTAGTTGGAACACATATGATCAATGGGCTTGCTAAATCCAAGTAGTGTAGTTGATGATGATGCAGGTGGTGCAGGTGTTGGATCATCCTTTGGTTCAAGATGCTACACTAATTGTGTGCCATGCTAGATGATGACATTAATCAATGATGTAGGCACTTGAAGCATCTCTAACTCCATAGACTTCTTTAGTGCTACTTGGACTGTGACATGAACCATGGGTTAAACAACTACAACAACCCTATTTTGGGTGTCTACCACCCTCTGAGCCTCTAGTCTATCCTAGGTAGACCCTCTCTCTCTACCCTATAACTCCTTCATGTCAAAGTGGTTTGACCACTCAACAAGGATAAACTCACAATATAATTTTCTCAAAAAAACAAAGGAATCACATAATTGTTACAAGGTGGTTGGTCAAATACCATATACCACCTTTCCCAAAAAGTATTTCTCAGCCCACTTGATTACACCAATGTATAGGAAACCTCTTTGATTCAAGAGGCAATGTCTCATTGGTTTTAGGTTTAGTGAAAAGAGCACATATATCAGATTTACTTATGAATTTTCTTTTCACCTCATTATAAGACAAACCAATAGAATAGAATGCACTACATCTATCCCTATATGTGCCCCATTTCGTAACTTGTCTGGATACTTCTTTGGCACTATCAACTGTTGATTCTAGTTGTTGTGGAAAGGGATGAATGATGCTCATGTTCAGAGGTCCTCAACCTATTCACTATCTGAGAAATTTGGGTTACATTTTGTAATAGGTGATATAAGGGATCCTCCTGTGTGGTTTGTCTAGGGTCTATTGGAGGAACTAGAGGGTTTTGAGACACTTGTTCTTGTTGAGTGACAAAATGTTGGGGCTCTTGTTATTTTTATTTAGGGACTTTCTATTGTTGCATGTTTTGTTGGGGGACAATGTTTTCAGAATTTGCCATGAAATTAATTTTTTTTTTAAAATCAATAAAAAAAATTCCTATTACAATCAAATTTCAAACAAAAACATAAAATGCGATACTTACCTTTGTGATGATGCAACATGGTGAAATTTGTTGGAAACACTGCAAAAATGCCTTTTTCAATGAAACCTGATTGGGTTCTGGCAATTTTGTGCTCCTCTTGCTGTTATTTTTATGTGATGCAGGGTGTCTAATGCCCTTTCTAATGCAACAATGAACTTTTTATGTTTTAAAAAATTGATCAAGTTTTTAATATAATAAAAACTTAATTAGGTTTTTATTATATTGAAAACCCAATCAGGTTATTTCAAATTTAAATAACATGATCGGGTTATTAGTTATTTGGAGGGTTTTTTTCCTAGGGTGCCACATTTTTGCACACCATCTTTATGCATACACCCTTATGCAATAATGTTATAGTATTGCACTCTTGTTCATGATGTTATATCTTTACTTTTTTTCAAAAATTATTTAGTACATATTTAACACTATGTTCTGAGGGTTCCTTAGTGGGGTATGTATGCACCCAAAAATGGTCGCCTAGACTTTGGGCCCCATTTATTTGATTTATTGATCCTGAATCAATTTTATCAATAATCAATATTTTCAACATTATCAATTTCTTGATTAAATCTTAAATTCGATCATATATTAGATTTTTATCCTTGGGCTAACTATTTATCCTAAGTTTTTATTTAATTAAAAGGAATATTTCCTCCCCTTTTGATTAAATAAAAAGCCCCACTTTTCCTCTTATCCTAAGTTGCACAAATAAAGCACTATTCCTATTTTATAAAAAGAGGAAAACACTTTTTGTCTCATATGGACATAAAGTCAACTCCTATTTTTCTATTGGAGGATACTTGTGCACATGGATTGCTCCTCTTTCAAGCTCCACCGTTGACTAAGACCTTTTGCCTCTTAATCTCAATGGTCCGTTCCTTTGTATTTCTTATAAAAGGAAAGCTCTCTCCTCCATTTTCATATCATGTTTTGAATACTAATCTTATGCTGCAGGAATTTTTGGAGACTTTTGGAGCTTTTGGAAACCTTATTGTTCTTAGTCTTTCATTCTTGCATTTTAGCTTCATTTCATAGCTTAGTTTCCTTTGATGTAATAGATTTAACTCACATAGCTTAATAGGAGGGATTTGTAACACTTGTTCTTTCCATTTCATAGCTTAGTTGCATTGCATTTTCATTTCCATAGACTAGTTTGCATTGCATTTTCATAAGTGATTCTTGAGGATATTGGCACTCTTGCCCTTGTCCTCATTTGAATCTCTCGTTGTGTGGTTGACTAGCAAGGTCATAAGCTTGTAGCTCTAGCTGAGAGCAAATACATCATAGTCCCTTGCAACTCCATGCATAGAGAGCTATGAGCTGCTTTGTGAGGCCTCATTCTTGAGCAACCTTGCATGTAATGGTTCATAGAAGTGCACCATTTTAGTGTGTACAGGGTATTGCATTGTTCTTCACCTCTTTGCATTTATTTTTTATTAATATTTATTAGAGTTGATGAGTAAACAACCCACAGCTCCCAAGAACACTTGCACACAAACACATGTCACAGAAAGAGAGAGAAGCAAAAAACTAGAGAGGCCTGAACACATTGATCCACGAGAGAGGAGAAATCATTGATGTACAAAAATAGAAGTTACAATTCAACAATAATCTATGTTACAATCTGTTATCAAAGTTCTCTGTTATGAAAACAAGAGGAGATCAATCCTTATAAAAGGAGATCTGAAACCCTAAAAAGGTAAAACCTAGGTTGCACAATAATAATTAATTATTATATGCCTAAAGTTTAGCTTAAGTTGAAAGAGATAAAAAGTCACTTAGTAATTAAATCAAACATGATTTAATTAATAAGCAAACATTTTATTACTCTAAGACCCCCCCCTTAAGATGAACTTTGAGAGAAGCTAAAAACCTAGAAAGAACTACTGAAAGCAAATGGGTCCCGACAACAAAAGGTCTGATTAGGTACCCAAGTAAAAAAGAGAGTCTCTATAAAGCAGAGAAATAGAGAAAACCACATGGAAAAAACTCTACTCCAAAAAGAGACGAAGACTAGTTTGAGGGACTAAAGAAGCCTCCAAAACTAGGAAATGTTCTAGAAAATAGGAACAAGGATGAACATGTACAACATCACTGAAGCAAGAAGCTACAAACTTTGTCAAGAAGTAACTATTGATATGAAGATCCTCCACTGAAATATGACCAGGTAGAGAAGATGAATTCTGTCAAATGACACTACTCAAATCATGAGGCAAACAAAGGCAAACAACTAAAGTCGAAGATACAAAATGATCTAATCTACACGAGTGCCCTCAAATGACACTACTTGAATCAGGAGGCAAACAAATCTAGAGGTTTGAATTTCCGATTTTGTTTTTTTGATGGTGTTTTTTATTGTCATTTGAGCTCGATGTTTAGTTATGCACTTTGGGAGCTCTATCTTGCGCATCTGGACTCCATTTTGGGAAAATGATATATCGTTGGAAAGCTTTTTCTGAGACCTTTCCAGTGCTGTGATTTATTTTTCTAGATTTTTCTCTAGCTATATTTTATTTAGTTTCTGGCATTTTTTGTAATCTAGTGGATATCTTGGATATTACAGGTCCTGGGATCTCTTCCCTTTGAGGGATGGCTCATCTTTGTCTATTTTTTTTATTTCAATAGCCTTCACTCTTTTTTGAGCAGTGTATACTTTACTTTTGTAGCATTCTTTTATGCACATGCACTAAGATAGTGTCATTATATTACATGTATGAGATCTTGCACATGTTTGTGATCTATGTACTCGTACTCCAATATAAAGTGTCATGGAGGGTTTGATGTTTTCCTTTGTTTGTCATCTACTTTTGTCATGTGAGTGTTCCTCCAACAAAATTAGCCTCAGGTATCTTTATTTGTATTTGTACTTTCTCTGCACCTTTGATGTTTTTGGTTTTTCTTCATCATGCAGTTCATATTGGACGATCTTCTCAGTGTACCTATCATTAATCCCTTGTCAGCATTATGGGGCGGGGGGTTTCTACTGTTGGTTCTACTTGTGTGCTATAATTGTGTCACACTTCTATGAATCATTAAATTCAAGAACACTCAAGAATGAGATCTCAAAAATCGATCCATAGCTCCCTAGTCATGGAGTGCAAGGGTTTTAAGAATGCTCTCAGCTAGAGCTATTAAGCCAATAACCTTGCTAGTAAACCATGCAATGGGAGATTCAAATGAAGACAAGGGCAAGAATGCCAATATCTTCAAGAATCAAATGAAATGCAATGCAATGCTATGCTAGAAATGGAAATGCAAGCTAAGCTATGAAAATGAAAGATGCAAGTATTACAAAGCCTCCTAGTTAAGCTAGATGAATTAATCTAAAGCATAAAGGAAATCTAAGCTAAGAATGCCATGATAATGCAAGAAGTGAAACTATGATAACATGTAGATGCAAAAGCCAAGAATGCTCCAAATCTTCAAAAGCTCCAAGATGACCTAGAAAACCTGCAGCATAACATTAGCATAAAAAGTTGAGGATCTAGAATAAAGAAGAGAGCTCTCCTTTTATAGGAAATGAGGAGGAATGGACCATGGAGATTAAGAGGCAAAAGATTTAATCAACGGTGGAGCTTGAAGAGGGAGCAATCCATGTGCACAAATATCCTCCAATGGAAAAATAAGAGTTGACTTTTGTGTCCATATGAGACAAAAAGTGCTTTTTCCCTTTTTAATAAAATAAGAATAATGCTTTATTTGTGCAACTTAGGATAAGAGGAAAAGTGGGGGCTTTTTATTTATTTAAAAGGGGAGGAAATATTCCTTTTAAATAAATAAAAACTTAGGATAAGATGGTTATCCCATAGAAAATAATTGAATAAATGATAGAGCTAGGATTTGATCAAGAGAAAGCAATTGATGATTTAGCAAAAGGGGCTAATAGTCTAGATGACCATTTTTAAGTGTATACATTTGCCCCTCTTTGACTAATGTGTGATCGATTTGGGAACACATGTAGTCAAAGAATGAAGTTGAAATGTGAGATCGATTTGGGATCACAAAACAACTCAGATCAGCCAAGAAAGCAAGAGATAGCCAAGAAGGCAAGCAATAGCATTCTAACTCCAAAGAATGAAGTGCAGAAAAATAGAAAATCCTGCATAGTCAGCCTGGTAGTGACAGTACTGAACACTTAGGAAAGAGATAGCCAATAAGATATGATGTGTCTGCCCCCTCAGGATCGAAAGTGAAATCTAGATAGAGGGAAAGCAGAAACAAGAGAGACATGATCAAATCACTAGAAATCAGAATCAAAGAGAGAGAACATAATAACCATCAAGCAGTGAAGAGATGCTCCACACATGGGACACGGGGCACGAACCTATCGGTCCCTCAACCCTTAAACAAGACGGAGAGGGGAGTGGAACTTGGGATTTGAAAGTGAATGAAAGATGGGAAGTTTGAAAGAGATGGGGATGCAGAGGTGAAGAATGCCCCAACGAAGATCGAAGGATCAGGCCTCAAAAGGTTAGCCAACTGCGCAAAAGAGGGGGAAAAGGTGATTTGGATGATCAAGGTGAACTCAGATTTTGGTTTTGATCTCGAAATGAAGAGAAAATGATGGGATATGAAAGACAAGAAGCGAAAGACATGATCAGGAAGAAGTGAAAGGTGAGTGCAGTTGATTAACAAGTCCATGTAAGATGAAAAGGAGAGCTCTCTCCATATGCAAGATGCAAAACTAAACTAACATGAACCTAAGAATGCAAGCTCCATGAAAAGTGGTTTACTTGCAAGGTTACAATGCTAATAGACATCTAATATTCATCATCGAGCATTATTGGTAGCGTCAGAAGATCATACAATGCACACTAGCATAACTATGTGAATATGAATATGATCTTTATCAGATAGGAATGTGGAAATGCCACCTAGGCATCAAAGACATGTAGGTCAAGATGACTAGTGTAGTGAGATTACCTAAGTTTGATATGGTGAGATTATGCTTGTATCAAGACACATGAAAGTCAGGATGACTAGAAGCATGCACTTGCAAAATAGTCAAAGATAATACCTTGTAGGTCCATAGTGTCAAGTAAGACCAGCATAAATGCTCATCATAGTTAGGACCAAAAAAATATACCCACAAGCAGAAAAAGCAATAAAACATGTTCTCATTCCCTCAGTCTTCTAGCTATGCATCATCAAAAATGATCATAGGGGGAGAACACTTAGCAAAGAAATCATCATAGACAGCATGCAAAGAAATAAAATCAAACAAATCTCAGCAAGTCAAGTGTGTGTGTGTAGGTCATAGAGTCAAACTTTGAGTATCGCATCTGCCAGTGAGAAATACCGCATCATCTAGACTATGGGTAGGACATCTGATAAGTGTTGAGAAACACTTGACGCTAGGGTAGTGTTGAAAAACACAGTTGGGGTGGTGTTGAAAAATACTGTTTGTGAGATGCCTAAGAAACCCAGATGCACAAAGAGACCCAAGATAAGCTTAAAACAACGTATGCCCCCTAGACTAAGACAAGAGTCAATTCCAGGCTAGGAGAGGCAAAATGAGAAGTGGAGCGAATGAGTGCCATGCAAGACTGATAGACATAGGTGCAGAGGGTCTCAAGAAGTGCCTGTTTCCAGGTTTTCACCGCTTGATAGATTTATTGCAAATTTTTTAGGACTTTTTATAATTTTTTTTTGTATTTTTGCTACCAAGGCACCTGTTTCTAGGTTTTCACCAAGACACTTTTTCTATTTTTTTGATTTTTTGAATTTTTTGATTTTTTTGGTGAGACATCAAAGCGCTTATTGCTAGGTTTTCACTAGGATGCTCTTTTTTTTTAGTACTTTTTATGCTTTTTAGGATTTTTTCAGCATCATATATGAATTTTTTTGTAATTTTTTCAGGATCATAAAGTATGTACAAAGAATTCCCCTAGACAGAATAGGCATCAAACTCCCAAGCAAGATCGCATCGTGTAGTCCCAATGTCTAGCAAGGTGGGGAACGAGAGGGAATAGCAAGCTGGTGGAAGAGATGAAAGACTAGGGAATGAAGGAGAATGGAGGGAAGAAATCCTCAAGAGAAAACTCCTTAAGAGTACCCAAGCTAGGGAAAAAAAAATTTGTCATGTAAAGCAGATTTGGACAAGCAATGAAAGGACAACATAGGATAAGCCTCAAAAGCATGGTATAAGAGCAGGAAAGGATGCAGTCCAAAGGAGTAGACATGTCAAGAGACTTCATAGCATCATGTTTTACTTTTTTTATTAGATCAAGACCAAAGGGGAAAAAGATAGCGAAAGGCTAGAATGAATGGAGGAAAATAAATATGAAGGCTAAACATGAATGGAATGAAAGCAAGATCATCGTAAGATAGCTCACAAGATAGCCAAATATTTGTGTATAGCTCAGCATTGCAAGATCAAAGAAAGAAGATAGAATAAATGAAATATGTAGAAGAACTACGCATGACGCCTGATTGCCAGGTTTTCATCATGGTACTTATCCAAGGCACCACAAGAGAGTGGTTTTCACTATAGGATGAATTTATTTCTCTTTACTTTTGCTACCAAGGCACCTGTTTTCAAGTTTTCACCAAGGCACATTTTTAATTTTTTTTCATTTTTGGAA
Source organism: Chamaecyparis obtusa (assembly GCA_027943335.1). Taxonomy (NCBI): domain Eukaryota; kingdom Viridiplantae; phylum Streptophyta; class Pinopsida; order Cupressales; family Cupressaceae; genus Chamaecyparis; species Chamaecyparis obtusa. The sequence continues at coordinate 1,710,995 of BSBK01003050.1, read as the reverse complement.
GAAGGCAAGCTTTGCAGATAATGCTCCTTGAAAGGATAAACCATAATATGCCAAGGTTTCAAAATGATATGCTCAAAGATGCTGATAGAGAAAGGAAGATGGAAGAGAAAAATGGAAGATAAGGTTTTTATGCAAAGCGAGTGAGGTTGGAAGATATGAGGAATAGACAAATGAGGAAAAATGATAGAAGGTAGAAGGATAATGAATTGAAGGATTGTGAAAGGGGAGATAAAAAAGAATGCAAGATCAACAACGACACACACCTTGAAGGGTGGTGAGAGGATGGAGGAAATTTAAATGAAGGAATACATGAAGGAATATGGCGAATATTTAGCAGAGGTTGCGGTTTAGGCGCATGGAATGGAAGAATGTTTTTGGAAGAAGATGAAGTGGAAGCCTTTGGAAGCTTGAATGTCAATTTCACTTTTTGTTCAATATTAGACTCTCTTAAGAGAGACTTTGGAATCCATATAGCCTTAGGCTTTTTATTTCCTTTTGATGATTTAAAGAGAATATCGTCAATGATGGATTTTGGAACCCATACTTATCTTGTAGTTTTCTTCTTAGATATCTCTTTGGATTTTATGCACCCATGTCGATTAGAGGAGACATGGTGATCTTCTTTTTTTGATGGATTCTTGTATTGCTTATTTTTCTTGTATTGAACATTCAAGTTACTTCCAAAAGACTTGGGACTTGTGGAAGAAGAAGAAGGATATGACTGGTTTAGATGGGTGGATGGATGAAAAGGATTCAAGGGTATGCATCTATGTTGATCTTGAGGAAAGATAGGAGATGGAGGGATACAAGGACCCAAAATGGATGACAAATTGGGAGAATTAGGATGGGAAAGTGAAGGGGCATAAGGACCCAAGATGGAGGGAAGACATGAATCCCTTAGCAGTGGTGGGAGAGGTCCAAGGATGGAAGTGGAAGATGCAAAAGGATAATCAATAAGTTCATCAGCATCTATATGACAACCAAGGATATCAGCATCTTTGGAGTGAGCATTGGAATTTTTAATAGAATTATGGACAACTTGAATAGGAGCATCTTCTTTGATAGGATTGTTCAAAGCTTGCAAAGACTTAGGAAGAGTAGAAAGCAGAAGCGAGCATGGAATGATAGAACAAGAAGATGGAAGACTTTGACTTGACAAGGACCTTTGGATAACACAAGTGCATAATTTGCTTCTTGATCTTCAATAGGCTTAATATTAGCAGTAACAACACCATTTTTAATAACCTTAATGGAAACATCATCTTTGGAAAGCGCAAGTGTGGTAAGGTTATTTTGATCATCAATAAGCTCAATGGTGCAAGTAGTAGCTTGATCTTGCTTAGGAGATGGTGGAATGAATGCAGAAGAGTGTAGAGGATCAAAGGAACCATGAAACGGATCAGAGACATCATGAAAATAATTGGATGACATGGAGGGTTCTTGATCTTGATCTTTTTTTATATTCTTTTCTTTATCATTTTTAAAGTCCTCTTGACATGGAGCCACTTCTAAGGACAAGGAAGCATGTTGGGATTGTATGGAAGACTTTAGAAGAGATGGTGAAGAATTAGTTGAAGTAGGTAGTATAGCAGATGAAGGCTTAAGATCTTTCAGTTTAGCATCATTAGAAGTATTTGCAGCAAATTGAAGGTGAGCTTGAGTTTCTTTAAGAGGTAGCCCTTGAGGATAACTATAGGGAACTACATGAAAAGTATTAGGATCTTTGGTGGATGAAGGATTTGCGAAAGATTTGGAAGACTCAAAAGCTTTAGGAGATGTATGAGTATTGGAAGAAGTAGGGGATGGAAGGGGACTATCACAAGACAAAGGTTCATCATTAACATGATCTTTCTCGGAAGTGCAATTTTGATTTTCAATAGTGGAATTCTTAGAGGAAAGATTCTTGTAGTAGTAACATTTATAATCAGCGCGTTGCATTTCATAGTCCTCAATAGTAGTAGATGGATCATCATCAAGGTATTGTCTATAAAAATAACCAAACTCTCTTTTGAAATCAGAATCATATGGATCACCATCAAAATCTCTCCAATATGACAACCCATTTTCAGTAAGCATGAGTCTGTGACTAGGAGGACTCTGAGGAATAGAGGTGTCATAAGTATCACTACATTGTCCATCATCATAGTCATCAAAGGTATTACAAGGATTGTCATGTTGCTCATTATGGTATGGCTCACGAAGAAAAGCAAGACTCTTGGGGGAAGTAGAGGAAGAACAAGATTGTGAAGAAGAGGAAAGTGAAGAGCTAGTGAAAGAAGAAAACTTAGCTAAGGAAGAATTTGAATGATGTTGAGAAGAGTCATGATAAGATTTGGAAGTTGAAGAAGGAGAATAATGTCTGGAAAAGGCATGGTAAGATGTGGAAGATGAGGAATGATGAGAAGACCTAGAAGATAAAGAGTGTTTGGAAGAAGGAGATTGTGAGAGAATCATGTCTATAATCCTAGCAAAGGTGTCAGACTCAAGCATCTTTTTGTTTACTCTTGCCTTAAGTTGATGACTTACGGGATGGTTGGAAAAATAATATTGTTCGAATTGAGCAATGAGTTCAAGATCATCCCTTCTCAAGAGAGGTTCTATAGAAAGATAGTTGAAACTCATGATTCTAGAAAAGGAGGAATCAAGCATGAAAGAAATGAATAGAAGAGATGAAATAGAAGAAGGTAGACTAGATAATAAGAGGAAAAGAATCAAGAAGACATGAAGAGTTTAGGAAGAAGAGGAAGAAAGAAGAGAAAGGATGAAAATGGGAGACTAGGAAGACATCAAAGATGTGGAAGAAAGGTGACGAAGAGTCATTTTGAGAAAATTGATACCATTGAAATTCATTTGGATATTGAGAAACATGTAATAACCCCTAAGATCCGACCTGGACTGACCAAGGAAGACCGAAAATGACACAAATCAAGAAAATAACAAATGTTCACTATGTGATATTTTTCAAGGCAAAAAGTGCGACTCTTGACCAATGAACGTGAAAACTCAGTTTTGAAAGCAAGTTGGTCAATGTTGTAGGTTGGATAGTGCAATTTCTTAGTTTGACAAGCAGTAACAATAGATAAAAGACAGGTTTGCAAATAGTAGGTGATCAAACATGTCATAAAACACTTAGAACAAGGGCAAAAACAACCTTGCGAAGACAAGCACTTGTGATATCAAAATAGAGAACCTTATGAATGCTACCATTTGTTTGAATTGTGAGAACGTTTACACTAGTATAGCACAATGAAAACACTTCAAGCACTTACTACCTAGAAAGTCAAGGCTCATTACTTAGCAACGTGGCCCACAACTTGATGCTCCCTTGCCTCACACCAAGTGGTTGCCCACAAGAGATATTGGCATTGTCATGGAAGTGTCAAAAACACAACCAAATGAACACATATGGTGAGTGTCTTGGGGTGATCCGGGTAAGTCCACTTGGATCAATCCTTGCACCAAGAAGCTAAGCAACTAAAATAAGGTGGCCTCTATCTAAAGGTTCGTAGTAAGGGCTTCCATTCATAGCACTCCTCTTGCTCCTCATAAAGGACTAGGACCTCGCGGCCTCAAGAGTACCTTAAGCATTCTTTCTCAATGCTTTCCTCATGGTCACAATCCCATAAGTTACTCACATCAAGCGAAGATAAGTACTATGTCTATGAAGATTTTGTGTCCTTGATAGCCTTGAGATTATAGTGGGTTGGAAGAGCCAGCAAAAAGCTTGTCCCCACTTGGGTCGTTCCTCTTAATTGCTCAAGAGAAGGCCTGCTAAAGGATTCTAAATCTAAACAAAAAGTAGATCAATTTTTGAGGTTCAAGGTTTTTGGTTCACCACAAGGGTGAAGAGCATACTCCCCTATCTCAAAAAATTTCTCCCAAACACACCAAGCGAAGATTTAATTACCCCCTTGCTTTCAAAATCCCAAGATGGGTCAAGATTTCTGTTTCACCACAAGGGTGAAGAGCATACTCTCCTACCACCTCAAAATTCCTACAACAAGGTATTAAGTGCCTATGAAATGAAACAACTAGTATATGCCGCACTTAATAAATAAAGCAATTAAACAAGCACTTGATTTAGTTTTTATACTTAGGGCAGCCCTGCAAAAACCATTAGTAGCCCTCTTTGACATGCGTTCTTTTGGCAAAATATCTCAAGCAAGTGCACCTACAAACACAACTTGTTAGCTCCACAATTGTTAGCACATCAAAAATCAAATAATCTGCAAATAAAATAACTAATCAAATGACAAAATTTGAGAATGAAACTAGCATGGTTGGATTAGGCTCGGAAAGACCTTTCCAACGATATATCACACTTCAATTTTTGATACCATTTGCAAAATTTTCTCAAAAATGGGCACCCATTTTCCAGAGTGGCACGGATTTGAAAACACTAAAATTTTTAAAAATTTGCAAAGAACCCAAAACTTGCAAGATAACTAAAATAGCTCAAAAACAACTCACTGTCAGGTACAGGTGCCAGTACAGTCACCAAAAATGTTGTGCGACACTTTTCCATATACGGGTACGACACTTTATCTCTGGGTGACAATTTGCACTATATGCAGGCGACAAAACTCCTCAAATAGTGCGACACTTTCTGTCAAAGGGGGTGACACTTTTAACTGGTAAAGTGTCGCGCTGCTATACAAAGAACTATCACACGACACTGGCAAAATGTCACACGACACTCTGAGACTGAAAAACTAGAGACCGAAAATAAAGCCAAAAATTGATGAAAATTTTGACGAAAAATGCAAAATTAAAGGACAAAGTTAAACTACTTTGCCCCACGGTGGGCGCCAAAAATGTGTGCTATAATTGTGTCACACTTCTATGTATCATTACATTCAAGAACACTCAAGAATGAGGTCTCAAAAATTGATCCATAGCTCCCTAGGCATGGAGTGCAAGGGTTTTAAGAATGCTCTTAGCTAGAGCTATTAAGCCAATAACCTTGCTAGTAAACCATGCAATGGGAGATTCAAATGAAGACAAGGGCAAGAATGCCAATATCTTCAAGAATCAAATGAAATGCAATGCAATGCTATGCTAGAAATGGAAATGCAAGCTAAGCTATGAAAATGAAAGATGCAAGTATTACAAAGCCTCCTAGTTAAGCTAGATGAATTAATCTAAAGCATAAAGGAAATCTAAGCTAAGAATGCCACGATAATGCAAAAAGTGAAACTATGATAACATGTAGATGCAAAAGCCAAGAATGCTCCAAATCTTCAAAAGCTCCAAGATGACTTAGAAAACCTGCAGCATAACATTAGCATAAAAAGTTGAGGATCTAGAATAAAGAAGAGAGCTCTCCTTTTATAGGAAATGAGGAGGAATGGACCATGGAGATTAAGAGGCAAAAGATTTAATCAACGGTGGAGCTTGAAGAGGAAGCAATCCACGTGCACAAATATTCTCCAATGGGAAAATAAGAGTTGACTTTTGTGTCCATATGAGACAAAAAGTGCTTTTTCCCTTTTTTATAAAATAAGAATAATGCTTTATTTGTGCAACTTAGGATAAGAGGAAAAGTGGGGGCTTTTTATTTATTTAAAAGGGGAGGAAATATTCTTTTTAAATAAATAAAAACTTAGGATAAGATGGTTAGCCCATAGAAAATAATCGAATAAATGATAGGGCTAGGATTTGATCAAGAGAAAACAATTGATGATTTAGCAAAAGGGGCTAATAGTCTAGATGACCATTTTTAGGTGTATACACTACTGCTTCCTTGGTTTGATAGTGTGAGCTATGTATTCAATATTTTATTCTATGTACTAGGTGGATGTAGTGGTTGGGTACCTATGTATTCCGGTGAGATGGATCATTTATCATATGGACACTCTTTTCTTTTCTATTTTTGGAAGCACTCTTCTAGCTTCGATTGATCAGCTCTTCAGACTTTGGTGTTTTTATGCCATCTGTATCTTTGAGTTTAGGTGTTTTTCTTTGTTTGCCTCCTGCTTCGAGTAGTGTCATTTGAGGGCACTCCTACAGATTACAATATTTTGTATCTTCGACTTGAATTGTTTGCCTTTGTTTGCCTCCTAATTCGAGTAGTGCCATTTGAGGGAACTCAAGTAGATTACAATCTTCTCTACCTAGTCATATTTCAGTGGAGGATTTTCAAATCAATAGTTACTTCTTGACATGGTTTGCAACTTCTTGCTTCAGTGATGTTCTACATGTTCATCCTTGTTCCTATTTTCTAGAACATTCGTAGTTGCGGAGGCTTCTTCAGTCCTTCAGACTAGTCTTTGTCTCTTTTTGGAGTAGATTTTTGCCCATATGGCTTTCTCTATTTCTCCTCTTTACAAAGAATCTCTTTTGTACTTGGGTGCCTGATTAGGCCTTTTGTTGTCGAGACCCATTTGCTTTCAGTAGTCTTTTCTAGGTTTTTAGCTTATCCCAAAGTTCATCTTAAGGGGGGGTGTTAGAGTAATAAGTTATTTTCTTATTGATTTAATTACTAAGTCACTTATTATCTCTTTCTACTTAAGCTAAACTTTAGGCATATAATAATTAATTATTTTATTAATTATTATCATACAACCTAGGTTTTTTCACCCTTTTAGGGTTTCAAATCTCCTTTATAAGGATTGATTTCTCTTGTAATCTTATTGAAAACATTCATTTTATTGGATTTGCAACTTTTTTTTTTGCACATCAAGAATGTCTCCTCTTTGATGGATCCATGCATTCAGGCCTCTCTAGTTTCTTGCTTCTCTCTCTTTTTGTGATAGGTGTTTGTGTGCAGGTGTTCTTGGGACCTGTGGGTTATTTTTCATCAACTCTAATAGCTCCATCGATATCGATCTTTACAAACTATGTATCAAGTGGATGCTATTTGATTTGTGAACGATCCTTTTTTGTTTTTACCGAAAGGTGTAGGTTGCCACTAAATGGTAAAGCTAAGAAATTATATACTTTCATAATGAGACTATCCCAAGAAGTATACACCAATGAGGTACATTTGGGTTTTTTGACATATGTTTTGGCCACTTCACAAGTGGACTTAATTATTGTTTGTTGAACATACTCCATTGATAATTTTTCATTTCAAAAAATTATTTTGTTGCGTTCCCACCAAAGTTCCCAAACTACCATAACTAGAGCAATCCTCCAGATGCAAACAAAAAATGCATCTTTGTATGGGATAGGCCAAGATTGGAACCAATCCCATAATCTATTCATAACCTAATTTTTTTTCAAAATATAATGTTAGCATTGAATTGCAAATTTGCATTGCATGAAAAGATGACCCCCTATTTCATATTCATCACCACATAAAACACATCTAAAAGAATCAGTGATTTGAAGTTTTACAAGTCTATCACTTGTGAGAATTATTTGACAAAGAGCAAGCCACAAGAAACTTTCAACTTTTTCTAATGTAGCATTATTCCACTAGAATGGGTATGCCCGTTGGGATGAAGATTGGTTATCTCTATAGTAGATTTGTTTATATATTCCTCCTTAACTGAGTAATGACATGATTGAGAAGGGGCCTAAATGATTTCATCTAGATTACCATTAATGAAGACACACATTTTAGAGAGGACTTGTGTTAGAATCTATTTTTGATTTTGATCAATGAGAGTTGGTGACAAGTCTTTCCAAACAACTGTTCCAGAGTTAGATCATCAATTGATGGAACCTAAGTATTCAATCAATCTAGTACCCCATCTATGAGATAATATGGGTATTTCAAATCAAAGCTCTTCCATTTCTCTTAAGGGATTATGACCATTTCACGAATCATCATAGAAGAGAACATTTTCACCATTATAGACTTGCCAAGTAATATATTTTGTTATAAATTTCCTATAAGAGATCATAAAGTTCCACATAGTTGATCCAAGATGAGGGTCAACCAATGTGAATATCATGTTGGGATTAGAAGTGTCTAGATATTTAGCTTGCATTATCTGACACTGGCTTGTATCTAGTTTTTTGTACATGTTCCACACAAGTTTACCTCCAAAATCCTTGTTCTTGGTGTTAAGATGATGTAGACCCACACCTCCAAATGTTTTATCTATTTTCATATTATCTAGAGAAATCAGAGGTACCTTTTTATCTTTTGTCATGTTTCCTTAGAGAAATTCTCTAATAATTTTCTCAATCTTTTGAATTACATTTGATGGAGCTTTGAGGACTGCAAAGTAGTAATTAGGTATGACTGCTAAAATAGTTTTAATTAGTAGAATTCTACTCGAGAGAGATAGCCATCTAAATTTCCAAGAAACAACTCTTAATTTAATTATCTCTATCTCAATGTCCCAATAGGATGATCTATTTTCTCTCATAAAGAATGGAATACCTAGATACTTCCTCGGGAGTTTTTCAAGTTGAAATTGAAGAATTTGTACAATCTTTAGTTTCACTAAATGCTTGGTGTTGAGGATATATATATATTTTATTTCTGCTCATTTATTAGTTGCCCTGATATAACTATGTAAACTTGTAACACCATCTTAATTTCCTGTGCAATCTTAATACTTGATTTTCAAAAAAGAAGTGTGTCATCAGCAAAAAGGTTATGAGTGACTAAGATAGTTGTATTCGGTATGTGAATTCCTTGCCAAAGGCCAAACTAGCTTCTTTTTTTAATATTCTAGCTAACTTCTTAAGCCATGATAATGAAAAGGAATGGTGACGTCAGATCTCCTTGCTTGACTCCTTGGATTGTATTAAAAATGCATAATGGAGTCTCATTTATGATGACTAAAAAATAAGCTCCTAACAAACATGACATGATACACTTACACCATTTTGGAGAGAACTTGGATTGTTTAAGAACCTTATGTAAAAAGTCCCATCTGACCCTATCATATGCTTTCATCATATCTAGTTTAACAATAAATGTTGAAAGGTGATGGCTATGAATGGAATGGAGTAACTCATGCACCACTAGTGCATTAGCAGTTTCCCAATTCGGTACAAAGCCTCCTTGTTCCAAAGAAATGATCTTGGAGATTATATGTTGTAGCCTCAAATAGATAGCCTTTCAGATAATTTTTTAGATAGTATTACACAAAGAAATACGTCTAAAATCTATAAATGTTTTTGGTTCCTTCACTTTCGATAGGATGGTAATATTCATGACATTGAAAGACTTCAACACTGGTCCACTTTTCCTATATTCCTCCAACACTTGAACTAGTTCCCATCCCAAAAAATGTCAACACTTTTGAAAAAACAAAAAAGTGAATTCATCTGGTCCTAGGGATTTATTTGATCCCATGGAGAAGACAACCTTGTGACCCTCTTCCAAATTAAATGGTCTAAATAGCTTAGAGTTGTCTTATTGATTTATGAGTGAAGGTAATACAGTAAGTAATTCTTGTTCTTGAAGATGGGGTTGGTCAATGACTTGGGTAGGAGCAATAAGATTATTGTATAACTGTACACCCTCATCTTGAATATTTGTACCATTTGTTAACATTATCCCTATTTTTTCTTGTTGTATAGAGAAGATTGTTAGAGCTTCTCTTTTCATCTTAGTAGATTTATAAAAGAACTTAGTATTTCAATCACCCTCTTTCAACCACAATTCCCTTGATTTCTATCTTCAATAGATCTCCTCATGCTTACATAATTTTGTCCAAGTTTCTTGTAATGCTTTTTGTTGATAATATATTGTTGAATCAAGTCCATGTAGAATGATTTTTTCATGTATGTCTAAAAGCTCCTTTGATACTTGGTCTTTTTGAACAAAAATATTTTTGAAAGCTTGTTTGTTCCATATTTTGATTTGTCTTTTTTAAACAAACTGTATTCTCTTCTATAATTGGAACACTTTTGTTCGTTGCACTATAAAGGATGAACTTATCCACCATTGATGTAGTAGGGAGATAAAGTTAGGGTCCCTTAACCAAATACTTTCAAATTTGAAAGAAGGTTTTCTGGTTGAGGGAGCTATTCCCTGATGTATGTGTAAAGAAATAGTATAGTGATCTGAGCAAAGAAATAGAAGAATATCAGATTAAAGATTGTAATTTTCAAGTGACCAAGTATTTGAAGCTAGGAATCTATCTAACCTTTCAACAATCTATGAGAAATCATTTCTTCTATGTGTCCAAGTAAACTGTCCTTTAGTTAGGTACATATCACGTAGAGCATTTTCATTGATGAATAATTTGAAGTCATCTATCATTTTGGGGGGTGTGAGTATTCCTCCTTTCTTCTCTTGAATTGATGTAATAGCATTAAAATCTCCCCCCCAAAATTATTTTTTGGTAATCAAAACTGAGAATGTAATATACGAGGGAATCCCATAGGTTTTTTTTAATCTATAGTAGAAGTGTGTCCATACACTTTAAGCAATGAAAAATTGAGATCAAATCTTTTATCCTTTACTACTTGCCAATTAAGATCTTATTTGTCAACTTGGATGTCCACAATTTTTGGCTTCCAAAGGATAATAAGACCTCCAGATGCCCCTGTAGCTGGAGTATGGAAGACTTCCCATTTTTTCCACTTACCGGCTATGTTATCAAATGTTTGTTGAAATTTTTTAGTTTCCTAAAGTAAAATAATATCTACCCCAGATACATCCAATTGATGCTTTATCTAGAAGCTTTTGTTAGAGACATTTAAGCCTCTAACATTCCATGATAGAATCCTCATGATTTTGAGAAGAGAAACACACTCTTCTCAGTATTTTTGATACTGATACCTTACAATCAAGAGTTGATTGAATCCTACCATCAATTTCTTCCTTGAGTTTGGCTATCTTAGTCTTTCTTCCGCTTTTCTTAGGTGAGGTCTTAGAGGGTGTGTGAGAGAACATTGTTTGAGAAATAGAGAGAGATTGTGATTAGTCAAATCCTGAAATAAGAGACTCTTCCTTAAGCATTTTGGTTTAGTCTTCATCCAGAAGTACATTTTTTCAATCTAAGATTGGAGAGTCAACTCCCTACTAAGACAAGCTTAAGGGAGTGAATGTGGCTAATTTTATGTCAACGAAAAAGTTGTCTTCAGTGTATTCCTCAAATTGGTCTGATTCAGCTGCTAACAATAGTCATCTATTTAGTCATATGTTTAGTCTTTAATTATCATATATTTAGTCATTCTAAGGCACAATAAAATCAAACCACCATCCTCTTGCCTGTAAATTAGGTGCTCTTCCAATGAGCTAGCACCCTTTAAATTGTAATTGCAGATTCAATCAAAGAGGGAAAATTTAAGATGAATAGACCAAGGATATAGTACTACTATAAACATAGTGATTGCATTGTCATAACAAAAAGATGAAAACAAAGTAACACTATTACAATGCTTCAAACATAGTGAAAGAATGTAAAAAAAAATATTTTATTGCAAAAATAGTGATGTCATAGCATGTGAAAAGTTATTTCAAATGTCCAAGCATGGTGATTTGACATAGGCAAAAAAAATAATAGTAAACAACCCAAGAATGATTTAAAGAATGCAAGGATTTGATTGATCATTCATGGAGATTAAGGTTGTCATTGCATCATTATTATAATAAGATAGTGATAAAAATTAAAACTTCAAGAAGAGAAGCACCAAGTCCTTCAAGAAAATGAAGACAATATGGGAATGAAAATACACACAACTTGATTTTGAATTGCAACATACAATCCTAGAAGTAAGGCATGGTTTCAAATCTAGTACTTCATCAAAATGATGAGAGTTTTACTACCACAAAATGACATTCTACTACAAGAAAAATTAAATAGACTCTTTAGAGAGAATCATCTACTGTCTCAATAGGGTTTCTATCACTATTCCTAAGGGATTTTCAATATTTTTAAGGGATGTTTAGCTAATAAGTAGAGATATTGTGATTGTTTCAAATGGTTGTCATTAGAAAACTAATATTAATATGGTCCCATTAACGAATATAAGGCGTGTCCACATTTTTTACCTTGACATGTCTCGAGTATCATTAAGGGGTATAAAATATTTTCACTGAGAGGTATAAATTTGACGTAATACACAACATTCAACTAGTGGACAACTACAATCACTCAAATATATGATAGTCAAAGACACATGGTTTCAAGAGACAAAATGGGCTAATTGGAATGTTATTCACTAATGTAGCAGATATCTCTTTTGTTCATCAAATGCAAAGTTTACTACTAATGAAGTTTCACTCACCGTCTTATGGAAGGTAACCAAATAGCACAAGATCAAGGACTGATTCTATCAACCACTATCACTTTTCCACTAGATCTTTTCTTTCTGCCATGATATTTTTACCAATCTAAAGGATGATAGAGAAAGACTAGCCTTGGTGTGAACCAAGAGAAATAAATGAGATCTATTAAGTAACCAAGATCAACATTTATCAGACTTTTAAAGAGGGCATTCATAAAATAGTTGTCTAACTCTGAGATCAAATATTAGCTAAGTCTATGAAGGAACCAAGATCAAAATTTACCAACCAAGGATCACCATTAAAAAAAGATCAAAATCAAAAACATATCACTAATGAATATCACTCAAAACACTTTGAACAAGCAAATATAACATCAAGATTTAGAAATGAATCATGTACCTATCACACTTCTATCAGGACTTCACTTGATTAACTACAAAACATTAGACTGGAGATTCGTATGGATCCTGAAAAAGTAAATAAAATATCACTGCTCACTATTAAGAATCAAAGCATTTCATAACCACCATCTCCAAAAGTTTACAATCTGCAAGTACAATGAAGTAACAATAGGGGTACAAGCATTGTACGCACAATGTACTATAGGAAGCATTCACAAACCATGTACACATGAATGCTATCATTTATTTAGGCATTTCAAAAATTATTTACTTTGCAAATCATACAATTATCAAAATCTCCTACTCAATTTATTTGTCTTGAAAAAAAGAACATATTATGCATATGAACCTAAAGATAATTGCAACATCCCACCTCTAGATGGCCATTTTAAGGAATTATGTTTAGCAACAAAGAGTGAATTTTGAGAAGCATTTTTTTCATATTTTAGTTATTTAACATACCCCATGCAACTATACAATCTTCACTAGTTGCACTAGCTTGATTTTCCTGACACTCAATGCCTATATACACAACAAAAAATAGATACAAAGAATGTTACAAAATCATTTAATTTTTTTTTTTACTAAAATGTTGACTAACAACTAATAATCATCAATATTATAGAAAAGCACATTTGTAGTACTCAACAATGCTTCTATGATTTATATTCTAATATTGTGCCATAAAAAATGCAATAAGAAAACATGTGGCACTAACAAGAAAACTTAGAGAGGTCTATAATGTAGTGTCTGCAAATGGCACAATTGTCAACAAAAATATTTGTAAACACGTTAAATATTTGATTAAAACAAAGCAATGGGCTCTAATTAGGAAAAAATGATAAACATTGATCATATTTAATTGTCTATGATGAGCACTAAAGATCAACTAAATATGCAAGACTGCAGAATATTTCTATAAACACGCATTCAATTTAGAAATTACTTTAACTTTCCATTTACAAGAAATTAAGCTCCATAACCCTTAGTTTATCTTATTAGTACTTGCCATAGGCAATACTATTGCATTCACTTGTGACAATTAATCAAGTGATTTCCACCAATCAGAATAAACTATTTTTTTGTTTTGTTACTTTTTATAAAGTTAACATACATAATTTAAAATTTAATAAATTATAAAAATCTATTATTTACAATTTCATTGGTTGATAGCATTTTGTGTTATAGGTGCACTTTTCACGGCTTTTCTATTTAAGGACCAAGATTTGAACAATTTTTATTTGCAACGTTTTAGAAATAACTATTATGATCTGCAGTTCAGATAGACCCACTCAGTTGTATGTGTTTATTTGTTTATTTCTATTTTTTCCAACTGTTATTATGCAGTTGATTAATGGTTAAAATGGAAGGATGGCATTTGTTACTTTATCGAACACTGTCATTCCTTAGCAGTCCCAACAGTTTTGGCATTCATGATTTGACAGACAAAAATGATTCATGATAGTTATTTATTAGTAAATAATAATCACATTGGCTCATTGGCTCATTGGTTAGAAAATTGTTTCTATAGTAATTTCGTTCAAGGCTTATCAATCAACAAAAAACACAACCTTTGCTAATCTCCTCACTGCCTACGCCAATATGGGAGTAATGGAGTAATGGACGTCCATCATAGCGTAAAGGGTAGAAGAATTTGGGTGGAATTTTTTGTTGCAATTACCCTGGCCTAAATATGCAAGTGGTGGAAACACAAACAAGGCCTATGTGCTATTTGATAGAGACGATGTGGTCTCATGTCATGCCATGATTGAAGGATCTGCGCAAGATAGATTAGACTTTTTAAAATTTTCTATTTTAAGAACATAATTTGGACAATTTTTTTATCTGCAACATTTTAGCTTTTATTGTCACAGATTGCAATTTTTTTATCAATAATTGCTACAACCAATGATGACTCCTCTTTGAGTCTCAACAAATTTAGGGTGAAATTCAGAATTTGGAGCTAGTGTTGTTGGTTGCCATTCGTATGAGCTGATTTCCATTATATCTTCTTTTGCTGACTATGATCTTTGATTTTTGTTGTCTGTTGAGATTTTTCTCTGCTGCCCCTTTCAACTCTTTCGACTTCTTTGCGCTAGTCTATTCTGACAAGATTGCAGTATAAATTTGAGACTTTTTTTTGTTATCTGTTACGCTTTAAAAAAAAGAAATATAACATTTCATCCATTGTCTGAAATGCGTTCTTTTTAATTCATATTACACTGTAGAAAAATTACTGGATGTATTAAGATTCAATTCTAAACTGGTATAGATCTATTTTTTCTAATCTTTAAGAAGAAAATGTAAAAGGCCATTTGCCAATCTTAACTAGTTGCATTATTTTTAAATTCTGAACTGATAAATTACAAATCTATTTTTTTAGTAAATAGGTTTCTATAATTTTAAGAACAAAAATGTGGAAGGCCAATAGTTGATCTTCCAAGCTTTGATTTCTCTAGTTCACAAGCTATGAATCTATCGAATTCATCAATATTAACTATTCAAAACTTTTTAAGTTGGCAAAATTTAAATTAAAAAATCCTTCGCCATTCCAATTGGAGGAAATGGAATATTTTTTTCTGTAATATTTATTTCAATCTGTTGACTTGCATGCATAACATGAACAGTGCTTTGTCAATTTTAAGTCACCCAAATTCATTTTTAAAAATATTTCATAGCAAAATAGTAAGAATATAATACATTGTATTTTATTATACTTGGTTAATTCATTCTAGGATTAGATTTGAGTCTAAAATCTACTTAAATTAATATTGATTCTTAATTGTCATATAGTGTCTTCTTTTGACATAATTATTTGGCTAAAATTTTGTAGGAGATTAGTTTAATTTTATAATTTATTGGAAAAAAATATTTTCAATTTATTGAGACTTTTGTAAGAGGGATAAATTGCTTAACTTTAAAATAATTGTATGTATATTCAATAAAATAAGTTAGTTCACAAATTCAAATCTTGTAATTAATTTTATTTTTAATAATTATTTTTAAAATATAAGATAATATATTATATCGATAAATAATTTATATGACATATTTAAATTTTGAATTTCATAGTTATAATTTTTCAATATATTATATGAATTATTTATATATAAATTATTTTATTTATATAATTAATAATTATTCTATAATATTAAAAATAATATAATTGAGTTTTTTTATTATATATTATATATTATTTAAATATAAAAATTACTTCAAATTTTATAATTAAATATAACATAAAAAATATTATTTGATTTCTTTTTAAAAATTAAAAATAATTTATGTACCTCATTCATACAAATATACACTTCAATTTATAAAGATTGCATTATTATTTTTATTTAAATTATTGATAATAATATATATTTTAAATTTATAAAATAAAAAATTATTAAAATATTTATAATTTTAAATATATATTATCTAAATAATTTAAATATTGATTCTAAATATAATTATCTTATAATTAATACCAATTATACTAATTACAACATCAATAATTATTTATCTTTAACTAATTATTATTCATTTAATATCAAACTCATAATCAACCAATCAATCTAGTTATATTTGTGTCTAATACATGTCAATAAAATAACAATAATATAATTTGGAAGAATTTATTGATCTTGAGTTATATATATCATCTATTCTACAATTATTATTATTACTATTAAGGCAAGTACTAGCCACTACGTGGCACTTGTTTCCTATTGAGGGAACACTCTTTGTTCAAACATGTTCGACATAACTCAAAGAAACAGAAAATGATGAATTACTTTGAGCATCGACTGAGTTACCTTAAAATAGTTGAATTTGTGTGAAAAGATTCTTCTCTACTTCCAACAAACTCAAACTTTACGACACATGTAATGATCATATTTTTTTGCACTTATCAAGATTAGTCCAAATGGTTTTTCCTTTTAATTTATTTAAACACAAGTGTAGAGGAAATTCCTATGAGCCAACATAAAATCTATTGTAGCTGTTCTAAACATTAAAAAGTTCTTAAAATGACAAGAAAAATAACGAGGGTTTACTTCCTATAAACCGGTAAAAGAAATAACAATGCAAATCCATGAAATAATTGGTTGATATTTAAACTCTATTATGATGTAGTCTTGAAATACTATAATCTATAGATACTTGTTGAGTTGGTAGGATGGTGATTCCAAAACCGATGTAAAGATCTCCTTATTGTATTTGAAATACGACATGATGGAGAAACTGAAAACAAAATTGGTGCCTTGATTTGTATTGGCCTTTGGGTGACAACTGAATTTTAAAATTCAAATCAAGAGACGAATTCATATCAAAACCAAAGGGCCTACAACTCAAGGGAGATGAGGTCAAACATGACTAAATCTTGCATTCACACACACATAAACTATGCCCTATAAAAGCCAAATCCACAAACTCAGAGATATAATAGTATCCATAGTTAAAGAATCCATCAACAAAAAAAATGCTTTCTATATAATGTTGAAAGAATCCTTGAGAAAGGTTTCACAATGGTTTTATAACCTCTAAGGTGACCAACTAATCTAGAACAATACTCGAACTAGAAAATGTAGGAAGAAGAATCACATATATTCCCAGAAACATACTAGGCACTCATGGAGACATTAACATCAATGATAGCATTAGAACTATGAAACATATATGCTCTTGAAACATAGAAACTTAAAGTGATATCCTCTAAAACCCTCAAATAATTGTTCAGACATGGGACACTTATAAGTAATCATTTGCAGGATCTTTTAACTAATCAAGCAATGAAAACCATTTGATGAAATTTTAGCATATATAGCCTAAAAGCTCACCCATCGTAGCATATGGTGTACCCATGTCTTAGCAAGTCATATCAACATAGTCAACTATTCAGTTGACACATTACTGTTGGCTATTGAGAATTGCATAAAGATCAAAAAAATGTATAAGATGATATAGGAAACTAGTGGAGCATTAATGACAATGAAGAGGAAGGATATCAACAATTAAAGGCTACTTTGTTGCACACACAACACACATCCTCAAGCCCTGCCTACAAATACTATGTCACTAAGCACACCATGGAAGCACTAGTTATGGCCATTGAATACTTTCAATCTACTAAATGAAGAGAACTCTAAATTTTGCACAACTGAGAAACATAGAGGAAAAACAACATTAGCAAGAAAGGTTCCAACAACTTAAGTCCATAGGGTGTGACTATACACCTTCAAGTTTAACATAAGGTTGAGATCTCTATCATGGTAATGTTGAAGATAAACCAAATGGACCAAAAGTGTACATGTGTCAACATGTGCAGGAGAAGCATTTTTCAAATTTAAATAACATGGGACATTCAAGCCAACAAGAACAAGGTAAGAAGCCGTACCATAAACATGAATCACAATTGCATGATGAAGACCCCTAACATATGAATATCTTGAACTAATTTAGTAAAAATACCCCAAAAAATACTCTTATATAATAACAAACTTAGGATATCAAGAAAAGATATTCTAAAGCTTATTCAACTTATTGTCATTGGTTTAGATGTTGTTCCACTGTCATTTCAAACCAACTTCCATTCATCTCAAAAATGTTTGGTGGTTTGGATGTAAGCTCAATACTGTAGCATAAAATGTTATAGATGATATGCAACTCCCTCACAAGAACTATTTGATACTCTTTAATGTGACCAAGTTACCAGGCACGCGATGTAGTTACATGTTTCATGGATTACACGAGACACCCACCAAAGTTCAGAGTATGGTATAGGAAATGTTGATCTTAAATATAAAGATATTATTTATTTTTGAACCATTCAATTAGCGCTTCAATTTTTTGCAAAAATTAAAATTCTATTGATGAAAATGAGTGATTATAACCTATGAAATACCTCTAGCAAGTGACCTATTTTGAAGGACTATATTGCAACATTAGAAGATCAACATGGAAAAATAGCTTGGTGGGAACTTTTATATATCATAGAAGAGTATGTGCCAAGTTGCAAACTTTTGTGATCAATATTTATTATAGTCAAATTTTGTGCCCTAAAAGAATCATTACCTTACACACTAGCTAACATATGTAATGGTCATTTTCTAGGCTCAATATCCCCATGCCTAACTTAAATATATCACCAAACCAATCATTCTCAACAATTTTCTATGCTATAAAGAACCCTTGTGCAAATTTTTGAAGCCTCAACAATCCATTTGATATTTTTCCCGAGACAAAACAAGATGCAATTTATGCGGATTTGTTATTCAAGTGCAATGTTTAAGTTAGTCAAAGGCCTACTTTAAAAATTTATATTTCTTGGTTAGATGAATATCACATCAAACAAATGGGTCCCCCTATTTCTCTATATAAAAATGTATTGATCTTGTGCTAGATTGTGGGACTTTATCAATCAGTTTGATATGAAGAGAAAAAGTAGTTTACAGAGGTTTATTAGTTCAAACTTTGAAAAATAGTTAGAGGCCATCTTTGATGGTGAATATCCTGCATCCTTGGATGAATTTCTCATAGCCATTTATTGTGTTGCACTCTTTGGTCAGATGTTCATCCATATGCCAATTCTCATGATTTCATGATGAGATTTGAATGGTTTCCCAAGCCAATTCTAGATGCGACAAATTCAATTTGTTCACTTTCATAGGAACTCAGGATGCATATTCCAACAATGTCAAATCTTGTTTATGATCCAAAATGCATTCCAAATCATTCACAATATCGGAAATTTTTGAATATTGGTTGTTCAAAAATGAATTTTTTTAGTCGGCCCCACAAGAGACCTGACTTATATCTCAAGACATATGAAGGACGTCATAGTTCCAATTCTAATTTTTAATATTTAAATCATTTTGATTTGGAAATTAATATTCTAAAAAGAATTAAATTCTAGATATGTGAATATGTATCCCTCCAAATGGGTAAAAAGCTCGATCTCATTAAATTTATGTTACTAGTGAAATTCAAGGAGGAAAGTAAAGATGGAGTTGAAAATGTTTTTCATTAATTTGAAACCCCCTTGTGAATGTGCTAAGAAAATATAAAGGGTTATTGATTAATAGTTTATAAACTTAGGGCCCCTCCATTTTAAATAAAGCTAATGATTCTCATCGGGCAAACAATTGAAATGTTTACCGGATATGAAGATCTCCCATTGATGAAAGATGAAAAAGCTCATCGGCAAGACCCTACCCTTTGAACAAAGATTCTGAACATAGTAATTTTTTGTGGCTAATATTTGCCAATCGACTAATTTTGGAAATTTGAGAATTTAAATTTGGCTAATAATTCAAGATTTAAGGCAACCTAAATCGCCACATTTTTACAAAATTTTGATTTAGAAATATTTAAATCGCAAAATAATTTATTTTATAAAAACCTTGAACTTGAAAATTCACCACAATATTCGATACATGATTATATTTGATTTGCCAGAATTTTATAAGCTATTGTAGAAATTAAAAATAAATCTCCAATAATATATCATGATTATTAGTTATTGTAGGAATTGATCACCAACTTTTAGTCTCCATTATTGACTTTAAGTATAATCTAGTGACCCTCATTATATTCTATGAGGTAAAAATGTTACTATTTGGTTTGTAATGCTTAAGGGAACATAATTTTTTTTCGGATTGTTGATCTCAATATAAATCAATGGTCTTGAAATTTTTTTTGAGTCGTGCATTAGTATTTAAAAATATCAATACATTTGTTTCACACAATACAATGAGGTTATTAGATTATATTTTAAATAAATGGTAGCAATTAATTATTACAAAGTCTATTCCTTAAACCCATCAAAGATTTCCACATTAAGCCTAATAATTTTATAGAATAATTCTATTTTTTTAAATAGAAATATTCACCAAGGTGATTAATTAATTTTTTTATTGTTTGAGATTCACCAAAATTTTCTATAAAAAAATTATTATTAAAAAATAATCGCCAATAAAAATACTTTTTTTTAAAAACAATTTAAAAGATTCGTCAATAGAAATTAATTTTTTTTTAAAGAAAATAAAAGATTCACCAAAATTTTATTTCTTTTCTTAAAAAGAACGCTTTTTAAAGTTATCTCTAAAATTTCTGAATTCCCTTTGAAACATAGTCTCTCCGATGAGTAGTGAGAGACCCCCAAATTCACTATATCAAGGTTTGTAGATGAAGTCATTTAACAGAATCCAACACAGAGGTATGGTCAATGATTGTAAGAATTACAGGTTCTATACAAAATCGATATGGCAAAGGGACTCTAGAGATGGCATATAAGCTGTATGAAAAAATGCCTCAAAGAAAATTGGTCTCATTGTTGTATATATATAGACTGCAGTTGTTGAAAATGTTTTTTAGCAAAAGCATATGCCAGTGGTAGGGGTAAATCAATATTCTCTAATAATTTCCAACACTCATCTGCGTGCGATGAAATGGAAGCTTTGAAACAAGGTATGGACATTCATCAAGGGGTATGGGCACATAGAAGTCAAGTTCTGTTGCCTTAAAAGACATGAGTTGTGGATGGCACAAGAACACCCCAAAGGGATTCATTTCATGGAGTGACATGTCTGCAATCTAAAGATTGGGAGTTCGCTAAGAAGGGTTAGAGAGTTGTAGACAGATAACAACGCAGTGTTGACATATATGAAGGACATATGAATGCTACATGTACAAAATGGATTTGTCAAGGAAGAGGCAGAGAGTTTAAAAAATGAATAAGTGCAGAATGAAGAAGCATATGCAGGACATGGCATACGATACGTTCCTAAAGATAGCGCAAAAGTGCAAGAGAAAGTTTCTAGTTGTCCAGGTTGGGGAAGCTGAGCCATTTGTTTCACAAAATTTAAACAACCTTGCAACAAAAATTGTTGATATTGAACTCCACTAGATACACACATCACAGGAAATCGGGATATGACTTGCAGAATTTGGGATCTTAGAAACCTAAACATGTCTTTGAATGTCTTAAAGGGAAACATTGGTGTTATGCAATCATCGAGGTTCACATCAGATGGAGATTTTTGAGCTTGCAGATTTTGTCCATGCATTTGATGCAAAACACAACTATGATTGGTGTCTAGAGATTGATCCCTTTTGTGAGATTTCTAGCATATCATTTATTCCAAACACCGAGTCACCTTTTGTTAGAGTAGCAGATCGAACATATGGAAGCCTGCTAGAATACAATTGTTGTCATTCTAATATGTAGCTAGATTCCTTTTTCAGGATCCTAAATTGTCATTATTGCACATTACAAATGAATCGGGTGGAATAAGTTAAAAGATTTTAGAGTATCCATCAGCACTTTTGTAAAATGATGTCACTCCCGTTGTCTAGAGAATAATTCAAAATATGGGTTGAAGAGCCCAATGACAGTAATGACAGTAATATTTTTTTATAAAAAAAGCTAAAGTGGGAGATCCACCATATTTATATTTATATAACTGATTCAAGGACTCATCTGTGGAAGAATAAAAAAGAAACCCCAAAGTCATAGTCGTATACATGTTAGAAAATAAAGATAATTACATTTGGTTTTACGCATGAAAACCACATAACCATACTGGATGGTTGAAATATACACAATCCCAATAGATGGGAAGATACAAAATAATTTCAAGTTACAATCCAAAAAACCCATACACTGCCACGAGCTGAAGACTAGTGCTCATCCATTGGAGAGGTAGGACGGGGCACGAAGTTCCAAGCTAGCTCCCAACCCGCAGGCGAACTTGTAGCAGTCACAACATCCCATCCATCCGGTGAAGTTTGAGAAGCAGGAGGAATAGTGGAAGAGTGAATAGGAGAAAATGACACATTCAGGTTAGACATTCTACTTGAGGAACCCAGATACTCCTTCGAAGCAGGGAGCGCAGGCGGTGGTTGAACCAGAGGAAGTGGAGAGAGGAGGAGATCCAGAACAACATGCGCTGTTTGCCTAATTTTATCTGTGAGGTCCTTCCAAAGAACCGGAGATACAATCTGCAAGTTATTAC
The DNA here is from genome assembly GCA_027943335.1 of Chamaecyparis obtusa. NCBI lineage: Eukaryota > Viridiplantae > Streptophyta > Pinopsida > Cupressales > Cupressaceae > Chamaecyparis > Chamaecyparis obtusa. Next base: position 1,688,448 of record BSBK01003050.1, on the reverse strand, counting down.
TAACGTTATAGTAACTCCTTTTCTCCATTGCCCATTTAAAACAATCGTATGCCATGAAGTGCTCATGACTTAACATAAGATCACGATGAGAGAACAAACCACCAACGAGCACCTTACTTGACCAAAAATCATACTTGTGAAGAGAAACCATGAGCCGAGCATCTGCAATGAACTGGGGACGGACTACTTTGTTAGCAATGAGCACCACAAGCTCAACTGATTGTAGCAGGTCTACTAAGTTGGAAAGGAAGATTGAAACAAGTTGCGAAGGGAAGACCAATAATTTTGTCCTTGGTAAAAGCACCTGTTCACCGATTACCCGACGAACAACCCGATAGTGGAGCATGGAGTTACAAATGAACACTTGCTCAAGTTCTGGACCTTCAATCCTATGATGAAACAGAAGCTCAGAAGGGAGTAGTTGAATGAATACTCGGTAGTTTCTAGGTAGGAGTTCTGCATGCAGATTATCGCAAGTATCACAATAGGGAATCTCCATGTTCAAATACAGCTCAGTTTGCCAAGGGAAAACACCAACATTAAAGGAAAGCTCAAAACCTCAACACAAAACCACAATGCATAAATAGCAAGCAGGGTAAAGCAGGCCACAAATGAGCAAAAACACATAGGAATAGAGTATTTGAAGGCAACAAATGGGCAATTGGAAAATGGGCCAATAATGGCAAATCTCCCATTACCTATACTTTGGGATATAGACATATCAGATTCATGAAAAGGCAGGTGCATGTCAGTTTAGCCACACATATCTTTGATGAAAAGCATGTAAATCTTAGTAGGCCAATGTACTTAAGCTAATCTGTGTATAAGCGCTGATGACATATGAATGCAGGGAGATGCTGGCATATGTACTCCTCCGATAGCGCATTCATTAGTGCATCATCCCACCGCACAAATAAGCTGATACAACACTTATGTCATATGTACAGGTGGTGCGTTGTCCCTAGAATCATGAGATAACAAGCTTAAATGCCAGGAAAAACATTGAAGGCCGTCACATCCGCACACTTGGGCACAAATCAATAGTTGGTGGCTTTTCCTTACTAAGAATACAACAAAAATAGTGAGTAGAAGAGCCTAATGACAGTGATTTAATAGTAGTGTTGTAATAGTGATCTAATATGATGACAAAAACAGTGAGTAGAAGAGCCTAATAATGACAGTGATTTAATAGTAGTGTTGTAATAGTGATCTAATATGATGAAGTGTGGGGAGGTGCATGCAATTCTTATAAAGATAGGTAAGGTATAACCCTGTTGACCATTTGAATTGTTAGTTTTACAGCTTTCATGTTACTAAATGATGTAAAAACTCCATAACCTACATGAAGTCAAAATCGATGGAGCAATTGTAAATTAAGATATTTCAAAGACATGTGGCTTATTATGTATTTGATTGCATGTATTTATATTTTAACCTCTAAAAATAAAGAAACAATATGTACAAAACCTTTTTAGAAAGCATAACTTAGAGGGGTTTCATAAAGAGTATGATGCATTTGTCTTTTTAGGAGCATAAGACATAAGGATTGAAAAGCCTTGTCCTCTCACTTTATTATGATTCTGCAAATGATCTTTAAAGATTGTATGATCTGTGTTCTCACTTGGCTTTGCATTTTCTACATCAATGTGGCCTTGCTTGATGAGATCTTGCATTGTGTTCTTAAGCCTATAACAATTGGAAGTCTTATGACCTTTGACCTAGTGGTGGTATTTGTATAAATTATTATCGTTCCACCACATGGGTTTTACAACACCATGCTCAAATTCTTGTATCGCCAGAAAAGTGATCATATTTTTTTTGGATTAACTTCTTTAGTGCTAATCCAATAGGTTCTCCCAATGGTGTGTATTCTCATTTTGGGAATGAAGGTCTCATAGTTCGTTGTGTGTTGGATTGTGACAAGTTGGTCATTTGGGTATTTTCCACAAGTGTGCTTGTTATCAGAGTTTGATTTTGTATAGGTGCCCATTTTAGACTGAGTTTAGGTTGGGCATAATTGATAGTTTTCACATCAATGACATCATCATTGGTGACATTATTATTTTTATTCCACCACATTTATTTTTCTACAGGAGATTTGGTGTTTTTTTGTTGATTAGGGTTGAAAAGAATTCCCATTTCGATCAAGGTTTTCTTGCATCACATTCCTTTTTTGATCAATTATTTGAAGGTTTGAATGAGTTGTAATTCTACTATGTAAGCTATGTTCGAGATGAGGTTATCCACAAACATTACAATGAGATATTTTTCAAGAACATCGTAGGGAATTCAATTAGTTGTACTTCTCCATCTTTGCAGGAAGCTAGAGAAGGATTCACCCTCTTTCTATTTTGTGTCATAGAGGTCCTTGATACTAACCTTCATTCTATGTTATGATGGAAGTGGGTAGTGAATTTTAAGCTAAATCACCCTAGGATTGAATGCCATGAGGTTGATGTGAGAGCCATTCCATTTCTGGTTCTGCTAGACTTTGAGGAAATAGTTGCACGAGGTATGTTTCATCATGAGAAACCTCTATGCAACTTGCAAAGAGTTCCCTAATGTGTTCATCAAGATTAGTTTTTCCCTGATATTTGTCAAAATAGGTTTCCATAAAGTGTGTGGGGAACATAGGCATATGGATCGAATGATCAAAAGGGTATGGCTATAAGTCATCTACAATGTAGGACTTTGTTTGACCCTGATTATGGAGATCTTGCAACGAAGTTTGCATGTTTTTCATTTTTTGCTTGAGGATATCAGTTTGTGATGGTGACATGTTTCCACCATTAGGTTGTGGTACTTGTTTCATGGTAGGAAACACATTAGCTTGCCTTTGATATTGGGGTTGTGATGCAGGCACATATGATCTATTATGGGTTTGGTTTTGATTTCCAAGTTGCAAGATTTGTTGAAAATGTGACATGTTACAATTTTGAGATTATTAATATTGGGGTCAATATTGATACTAAGGCCTAATCCATGGTGGGATTTTGTTAAGGATAGGACCAATATATATTGATCCTATTTGTCTTTGCATTTATTAGGGTATGAATCCAGTTGAAACTAATTATGTTATTTGGGTACTAAAAAATGGGTTATAATGAATATGCTACATCGATGATTGGGTTTGAGTACTTGATGTGACAATGATTGATGAAACTATTTGGGATGACCTAGCTATGGTGGATGAGCTAGTCTTTGAACCTACAATGTTTTGACTTGTAGAAATGCCTTGGGATTTCAGTTTAGCTTGGGACATATGTCATGCAAAAGAGGAACCAACTTGTGTAGATGTTTGAGTAGATGACGAGACCAATTATGAAGAATCTAGAGTAGAAATGGTCTATAATACTATAGCCAACATTTGAGATGGTCTTGTTGAGTCTTGGCCTTCTAATGGGTTTTCAAGCCATATCGTAGATACATAAAAACTAGGAGAAAGTTTTACTCCTTTGTCTAAAAGAATGGCTAAGTATTTTAAAGGATTTTTTCTACTACTATATCTACTATTGAGGATGAGTATTTGTCTTGTTCAATGTCTCTAAGTTCCTCTTTGGTTATGCCCTGAAACATAGAGGGATTAGTGGGTAGTTGTTTCATCTCAGGGAAAAATTTTGAATGCACAAAAGGCCTTTGTTATCATAGAGGTTAGGATATTGCTCTTATTCCAATGGAGGGAATGATTTGACATATAGTTCATCTAGGTTGTTCCTAGTCTGAGATTTGGTTACGGGTTTCCGACCAAAATTATACAGTGGGAGAGACATCTCGCTACATTTGATGATAGGATATGATTTCTTTAGACACAACATAGCACCTCTTCTAACAGGTCTAAGTTCCTATTCATAAATGTTAATCTTAGGGAAAAAATCAACTTCTCTTGATTTCAAAGTTAAGTTGATTTGATATTGATTTGATCAGACTCTTGCTATAGATGAAGCATGGAGTTAGGGTTGATTATTTTGATAAGACTTTGATATAGATACCAAGAAATATCTAATTTGACCTGACAAACTGACAATCCTAAATGATTCCTAGACATAAAAGAGAGGTTTCCTAATGTTGAAAATTTTGGTATAATCCTATTTGAAATTTGAATATGACCTTGGTACTAATAGAATTTGTGAAACGTGTAGAATGATTTTCTTGTTTATTTATTTCAGACAAAATTTTGACAATTTGCAAGTTCAAAGTTTTGACTAGTTAGGCTATTGACTGACTGAACTTTAAAGACACTAGCATGTTTTGATAAAAAATTATTTTGTTTGTAAAATCTATTATTTTGAAAACACACAAAAAACATAACAATCACAAAGTTTTGATAGATGCCAGTTTATGTAGAAGACATGTACAATCCAATGGTAGACTGAGATAGTATTCACTAATTTCCCACTGTGGATAAATCCAAACCACACTAATTTAGAGTTGATAAATTAGAAGTTTGGAGACACAAAATCCTCCTTATAATGCACTCACTTCGTAGGCACGCTAGACTTTGGATTCCAATGGGCATCACTTCCGAAGGAAATTTTGTCTCTACTAAGAACTGTGAGAGTATGGGATGCCTTCGAAGGCATGGGTGGCCCCCTTAGTAAGAAAATAGAAGGATTTTGGAAAAATAAAAATAATTGTATATTTAGTAAGGGATTCTTGTTCATGAAACCATGTATGCTCTCTCCCTATTACCAAGAGGCTTCCTTCCAGTAGAACACAGGTACTAGGGAAGTCAACATGGGTAGGCAATTAGAACTCATAGTGAGGAATTTTAGCCGTAGGACTAATTTTATATAGCGACTAAGAGTGGCTTGGCATTATCTTTTTGTCACTTGGGTCAATACCTCTCATAGGTTATGCTAAAGCACTTGGGAGGTAGGCTCCCTAAAAAAATAAACTTGAGTGTCACTAACACTTTTCTCTTGCACCTAGGACCACAAAAGCCAAGGGAGAGGATAGTGTGTGTTAGCAGTAGGTCTACTTTGTGAGCACAAGTGTTCCAATCACATAAGAAACATGTTCATTTATTAAGCGCCAAACAAAATGTGAAAGGAAAGCACATTGTTCATTTTAAACCCAAAATCCAAATATTTTGAAAAGAAGCAAGAGAAAACAACTAAGCTACCCCTGCAACCATCACATATTAGTAGTTTCAATTTATTCCCCCAACCTACATGAAACGATTAGTAATTTTATAGAAATCACAAAAAAGGAGTCTTTGACAATCGAGCTTTCTTCCAAAGTGCCATAAGCTGAAAATTATCTAGATTAGTAACCCCAAAACACTATTCTATAAATGAGTTGGAAAGATGGTTTTGTTGGAATAATGCAAAAATATGTGTTGTCCCAATTTGATAGGTATTTTGTCATTGTTGTCAACATATTTCTTTGTATGTGACAATGTTCTTGAGAAGTTTAGTGAGTTCATAGGTTTGGTGTGGCATGCATATTAAATATTAGAACCTACAGATGTGTGCTTTTGATTGTGAGATGTATGTAGTTGACGCAGTTAAACTTTCAGAGGTTCACATAAATATTTGAGTGAGTTATGGGTTTCTATGTTGAGACTAGTATTTTGGATGTTTAGTGGTGGAAGTATGAAAGTATTGTGATCCACAGTGCTCTACATTATAATATTTTTCTTTGTGGATATGGTTATCATGTTTGGGACATTTATGTGTGTCTTTAACTCAATTGGCTCATGATTTGGAGATCCATAATTATTTTTTCTTGAATGACAATTATTTTTGTTGGTATTTAGAGGTTCAATATGAAGTTGTTGATGATTCCAGTAATTTGAGTTGATGTGGATGTTCTTGTGGTTATTCATGATGCTTGTAGATGTTTTTAGATCATGCTCTTATTGTGTTGCTAGTTCAAATTGATCGTGGTGCTTGGATTTGGTGATTTTTAGTTGGTGAGTTCATGTTCTTAATGTTCTTAGACAACTTGGTGTTGTAGTGTGTTATGGATGATCAAGGCGTGATTATTGGATGTTAATATATTTGAGGATGATAATTTTGATCTATGTTATGTACTATCTAACATTCATTGGTTTGCATTTAATATTTGTAATTGAGAGGTTATATCTTTAATATTTATGTGGTGAGAGTTTAGCTAACCTTGTTTATTTTTTTTCCAAGGTTGATGATTTGTATAAATGTAATTTTATTCATGTGTGGATTGTGTGTGAGAGTGTGTGGATGAGAAAAATATGTGAAAATATTGATTATATCTTTTGAAGGTAGAGATTTAGTGTGGAAAATAAAGTTGTATATGTACTTCAATGGAAATTATCCAGGCATGTTGAAGAAGCTCCTATCTAGTACATGATCAGTGGATGGTTGTAATCCAAATTGTTGTAAGATAGTGAGTCTTCCCAGGGAAGTAATCCTTTTTTTTTATTTGAGTAGTGAGCTCTAGGTAGTGTGCATGAATGCATGTGCATTCCTATTGTAATACTCTTAACAAGGTATAGTGCTTTTAACAGAGTACATCATCTTGTGGGTCCATGCCCACCGTGGTTTTTCCCTTGATCGAGTTTCCATGCAAAACAAATATTTGTGTTATGCGTTCCTCATTTTTTGTGGATCTATGCTTGCATGTTTAATTATCAGATTTGTGGTTTAAGGTTTAAGTTTGGTAAATTGCATAAGTTTTGACACAATTGATTCACCCCCCAGTTGTGTGCTGCCATATTTCCATCAGGTATTCTAAAATTAACCAGAACACAATATTTTATCTCATACCCTTGAATGATTCTCTCGTACCCATTGAGGGCCTCTTCTTCCCCTTAATTTCTTATTTCTAGCATTACCCACACTTGAAGAATACATAGTTTTTGACTATTTTCCTCAGTTGTATTTTATCAATATTCGAGAGTTCACCCGATGATCTTTTTTTCTTTCAACATCCAATTTTCTTTCTTAGACAGACATACAAGAAGATGTTGGTAACTAAACAACAATTGTGAAATCAAAATAGCAATTGCGAAATAAACATCATAGTTGTGAAATTCAATTGTAAGTTTAAAAGCATGAAGATGCAAAAAGAAAAGCCTTAGTTGTATGGATGAGACCAAAAACTGAATTTTGGGTGTCTTCAAGAGCTATTGGGTTGTTTGATTCACATCGGGTTCACCAAATGTCATAGGGTAAATCTGCATAGGCTTAGAAAGAGAATATTAGTAGCACTATATTATAAATAAAATCAAACCACTAAGGACAATTAAACCCTACGAACAATAAAATGTAAGCAATAAACAGAGAACTGAAAATAAGATAATCAAATCAAAAGTACATTTCCTATCTAACTTATCTTCTTTTAATGCTTCTTTGCACTCTGTTAGGATTCAGATGGATGACACCCACAATTAATTTCTGCAATATCCCGACTCAGAGATTCGAGAAAAAAACATATATGATAGCTTGATTTGATGATAAAAATGAAAACTTGCATAAGTTTGATAATCTGGGTTAATCTGGGATCCTTTAAATGGGTACGAAGGTGGGTTTATATAGATTTTTGAAACTGTAAACAATTGATATTGATTCAAGAAAATTAAAATTACTGGTTGAGAAAATTAGAGACTGATTGAAATTGGGAAATTTCTTGAGATATTGAGATTCCATTTTGAACTCAAAAGCAATGAGTTGATTTAGGAAAAATATGAGAAGATAGAAATTAGAAGATTTTCAAGATTTGGAGAATATTAATTTCCAAAAATTGCCAAAATTGAGATAAAATCGATTTTTGAGTTTTAAAAGCATTTTTTGGGTTTTATTCCATTTTTAAAGAATGAATTTTGCATTTTCAAATTTTAAAATGAAAAATTTTTTGATTAGATTTTTTATTTTTTATTTTTGAATTAAATTTAATTTAAAATTGAATTTTGGGAGAGAAATGAAATTAGAACAAAATTAAATAGAAATTAGAAATGAAATTGGAAATAAGATGAAATTAAATTTATTTATTTAGAAGAATTAATTAGTCAATTTAAATAATTCGACATAACTGTTTAAATTGTGGGACTATAGAAATTGAATTTAATTAAATGATAAAGACCACTTAATTAAAGTTTGAAATTAAATAATATTAATTATTTAATTAATATTAGGGAGAAATGATTAAATGATGCAACAATTAGATTAACAAGAATTTAAGGTAAAGACCATTAATTAGAAGAAATACAACCAATTAATTAAATAATTAAAGAACTATTTAATTAATAGAGAAAAATTTAGTATTTAACAAACACTTGCAAGCATGGGACAATTTTAGGTGCCTACAAGGAGACCCCTTGAAAATTGGTGTTCATACTACTAGTGTTTTGGTTGGAAGGTCCTCCTTGAAAATTGATATTTTTACCACTATGGTTTTGATTAGAAGGTGCTCCTTGAAAATTGACATTTGTACTACTAGGGTTTTGTTTGGATGATCCTCCTTGGGTAATTGTATTCGTTTGGGTACTTGCACTAGAGATCGATGGAATTTATGTGCTAGGTGTCATAGTGGTCATAGCTATAGATTGTGACATGGTATTTGTATTTTTTTTACAACATACTAAAGGACACATTAGAACTCTAGTTTTGACTTGTAGACATGGGGTTTGTATTGGAAGATGGTGCTAAATTGAAGAGTGGATTGGTGTATTAGATCCCATATGGTATTTCTAAAGTTTTGACATGTGTGGCAACATGGGATATGCTACTTTATGGTAGACTAGTAGATACTTATGAGGAAGATGATTGGATAACCCTATAGAATTTATTTGGTTACCTTCTATAATGGTGGAGGTGTCAAATATAGGTGGTAGTTTGGTCCCATTTTGAGCAAGAAGATGGAAGCATCTATTAGGGTCTGTTGATAATAAGACATTCATGAGAGTAAGGACCTTAGGATCTTGTGATGCATCTTCTATCTCATATTGTTTGTAAGTTGCTCGAATGTTTTCAAAGGAAAATTCATCAATAGGAGGAGGAAAGGTAGCCCCTTTTCTAGGTTGTCTTTGTGAACCCATGTGATTCTTAAAGTTGAAGCTCATGGAATTGGTAGGATTATAATTAGGGTCTTGGTTTGGGTCCATTTTCCCTTTGCTTATTTGTTATCAAGTAAATAGAATCTAGTAGTGCAAGAATGGTACTATACTATGTTTTTGGGATTCTATATTTTTGACAATAATGAAAATACAATGCAAGGTTATGATGGGTAATGATTTGACTATAATGACAATTGGTAAATGATGATTACAATGACTAGGAATGACACTATTTTTTGGGGGATTTTTTATTTTTTGGAATGACTATAGTAAATGTAAAATGCAAAAGGTAAATGATGATTATGATGACTAGGAATGACACTTATTTTTTGGCATTATTTATTTATTTTTGGGAATGACTAAGGTAGATGTGAGATGCAAAAGGTAAATGATGATTACAACAACTAGGAATGACACTAATTATTTTGGGATTTTTTGATTTTCTGGGGAATAACTAAGGTGAATACAAGATGCAAAAGGTAAATTAAATTACAATGACTAGGAATGACACTATTTTTTTGGTATTTTTATTTTATTTTTGGGAATGATCAAGGACAATGCGAGACTATAACGAGGAATGATTTGACTATAGTAACAACTAGGAAGGAAACTATTTTTTTGGACTTTTTGGTTTTGGGAAATATTCTAGGACAATGAAAGACTAGCTACAATGACAACTAACAATGGAAAAATAGATCCTAAGGTAAAATCTAAAAAAAAATCAAGAGTATGGCTTTAGGAGCTATCTTAAATGACCGAGAGAATTAACTGCTCAACCTCTAAATGGAAATGTAAAATGATAAGATATTGGTTGGTGAAAAAAAGACAATTTGATAAAGAGGTAAAAAAAATCTAGCAACCACTATGGATAGATCCAAAAGGAATATTCTCTAGTTTCCAAGACGTAACCCTAAAGAAAAAATGACTAAATCTAAGGAATACATGACCTAATGGGATCTTTTGATTATGAAAGGTATCCCTAATGATAAGAGGATGCATGAAAAATGAAAATGACCCTAATGATGATGATGCAAGGATTAAAAACCCTAAAAATGTAACAAGGTAGGAAACTCTAAAACTAACGATGCAAGAATGGCAGAAAATCCTAAAAAAATGATGATGCAAAGATATAAAAACTCTAATAATGAAAAAAGGTAGGAAACCCTAACAAAATGATGATGCAAGGATGTGAACCCCTAAAACAAGGACAATCTAGGGGCTGCAAGATTATGAACTGGGAAACCTAAATGAAAGGGCAAATTTTCTAATGGCAAATACAGAGATGGTGAAAAATTTGTGTAAGGACCATGGTAATGATTTGGAAAATTTTGGTCTAAAACCTTAATTTTACCAATTGATTGCATCAAAAGATTTACAAATGTGTTGAACTAACTAAGATAAGATAATGTTCTGGACTAGTAAAACTTGACAGGAAATTACATCAAATAATTTGAGACAATGTGTTTTGGTCTGGTAAAATATGAAAGTGTTGTACATGATATGGTTGATTGTGGCTTTAAAACTAATAGTTATGGCTTTGAATGTTTCAATTGCATATCAGGAAATGATAGTTTTTGATTACGGTAAAAATAGGTTTTGAAGGGGCCTAGAAACCCTTTAACAATAGAGACAAAAGATAAGCATGAGATCCCTAAGAACAACTAGCTGTCCCAAAGAAGGGAACAAACTACAAAGGGTCAAAACCCAAATATTCACTAAGCTTGTACACAACAAAAAGCAAAAAGCACTGGACAACAAACAAATCAGGAAATGATAGTTGCAATAGTTTTTTTTACTATAATTTTGTGTCAAATTTTTATGAGATTTGTGTGATTTTGAAACAAACACAAAGCATACACACATAAAAATATGGTTGTTTATGAATCCTTAGAATGCCAAGGTGAATGGATTGAGGGATGCAATTTTATTAAGCCTAGACTCTACTAGTATCAATAACAGATAAAAATACTCTAAGAACATGTATATCATAGGTTGAAAAGTGGCTATACTTGTTGAATCCCTAATTAGATTTCTCCATATACTACTTCAAAGTGGAAAACTAGAGAATCAAGTGCCATGGGTTCCCCCTTACATGACAAAGGGATCACTTGACTCTCTTACCTTGAAGATCCATAGATCTTAGCCAAGGATTTTATGTTTCAACAATAAGGATACATAAGGGGTGTCTTAAGAGGTCCAACCTCTATGCACCACAAAATATGGGATTTTTGGTAACTAAAACAAAGGTTTAATAAGGACATCTATTTAGGTGGCTATAAGTAAGGTGGTTCGCCCAAATAAGGGCCCCCCTACCCTTTCAAAGAAAGGTGTTTAATGTCTTCCAATGGAGGGTCTTTATGTACCAAACAAGTACTAAGGGAGACATCCATCTTTATGACACATTTGCACATGTTGATTGCAACTTTAGTCACAAAACACCTTTTTATATAGCAATTAGAAATAGCTTGGCCTTACCTTGTTACTGCTTGGGTTGCTCTCTTAGTGGTGAAAACATATTTTCCCAACCAAGGAATGCCCTCTATAAAATAAATTAGGCATTGTGGACACCTTTTGATGCCACAATAGGTCTACCCACAAAATGCACAAGTGAGCCAAACACTCAAACACAATTCGTTAATTGACCTTAATAAATAAAATGTGAGGAAGACAAGTGAGTATAGAGATTTTATCTTTATGAATTCCACCCAATGCCAACACTACAAGTTTAAGATCAAAGATTAGTAACCAAAAAACCTAAACTAGAAGCTAGAAAATACATAAAAAATCAGAAATTAAAAATAAAGGATGAAAATTTCAAGAAAATTACAAGATCTGCATACCTACACTTACTAGGAAGATGCATTGTTTGGATAGCGACTGTGGCGATTAAATAGATGAATGTATCTTATAAAATAGTGATCGTGTCAAAGAAAATATCAATTGAATTATTTAATAATTGATTGCATCAAATCCACTCTCAACACACAAAACAAATAAAAACCCACAAAAAATCATAGTTAGATCCCAAAATGATTGCATATCCAAATTAGGTGATTGCAACATAGAATCATTCAATAGTGGCGATCAATCTTTAGTTACATTGAAATAATTTGCAATTGCACACACACACACACACACACACAAAAGTAAAAGTCTGTTCACATTGGGTTCACTATTTTTAATGAGGGAAAATTATGAATTAAGGGGATAACACTTTCAAAGGAGATTAGAGGATCTAACCACAAAAAATCCTACTATATGCATAAATTCCTATCTCATTCAAGAAAGAAAGAAAACATGATATATGTGTTTTAACACAATTCAAATAAAACAATGCAAAGATATCACCAAAATTCTTCTTTGTGGGCTCTTAGATTTTCTCTTTGATAGGACAACACAAAGATTTGAGAATTTTGGCTAGAAAACAATAAAGAACCACCTTCATTTTATGTATTTTTAGATTTCAATAGATGGTTTAGATTAAGGGGTGTTGACTAATAATGAATGGTTAAGATTGAGTGTGACAAGATTGATTGGATAGATTAATTAGAATAATTGACACTTGACTCGCTATATGACATGGCTGATATAAATAGATTAGTTCTCTAATTAACTAACAACTACTTGCATGACTGAAGACTCGGTATGTAATTGATCACATGACTCAGAAGACTGGCTTGATTAACAAGATGAACTATAAGTCAGTACGAGTTAAAAAGGGTGGAACATAAGAATATAATTAGCATTAAATAATTATTTAACTGCGCATATGGGGGAATAAATAAATAAAATAATTTATTTATTATTATCAGACTTAGCATTGCACAAATGGAATAATTTAATAAAATAAATATTTATTTAATTATAAAGGGAATCATTAGTAATTAAATAATTAAAATAATCATTTAATTATGGTGAAAAGATCGAGAAGAATATTAGGTTAATTAAATAATTAAAAATTAATTTATTAAAGTTGGAGATAAGGAATTAATTAAATAATAAATTATTTAATTAATAATTGGAGGAATATTAGACAAAATTAGATAAATATTGATGGAACATTAAATGGATGCTAAATAATTAAATAATTAATTAAAATCATTCAATTGTAGGAATTGGAGGGAAATAACAAACTTAAATTTAAATTAGCAGAATGATACAAATTAAATAAAAAAATAATTTCATTTAATTAATTGAGATGAAAATTAGTGTTAACATCATGCATAGGCAATGAGATAATTTTAGGTGTCTACAACATCATCCAAAACAAGAATGATATTGGTTAAATATCATGAATGAAAAATCTCTCTATCTCTCTCTCTCTCTCTCTCTCTCTCTGTGTGTGTGTGTGTGTGTGTGTGTGTGTCTGTCTCTATCTGTCTGTCTGTCTGTCTGTCTCTCTTTGTCTCTCTCTCTGTCTCTCTCTGTCTCTCATGGATGAAGAAATACTTAGATCAGTGAAGCCAAGAGGAGTCAATGTTGGGTACCTATTATCACTACAACATACATACATCAAGTGTAGCCGCTCATACATATAAAATAGTCAAAGTACATATACAAATAATCCATAACTAAAACTAATGAAGGGGCATTTTAACATAGTATTCATTATTATGTATTTGAATGTTACTAAATCATCCCTTTCATATTTAGTCCTCATTTAAAATGTAATAATAATCATTTCATTTAATATAAACATTTAAATATAATTGTACAATAATAATGAACATATATCAAATCCCCAAACCATATAGTAACAAAACATCATAAACCACCACATCACAGTAACTACTAGTACAACATCAGTGAATCAACATGAAATCACATCAAGGTCCATATAATTAAAGTATCCCCAAACATAAAATAAACCATATATGATCATATATCATCATGTTACATCATCACATTGTCACCATACATATATGATCATCACTAAAATACACGTATAAACTATTGTCCTTATTAATAATGAAATCTAAGTGACCAAAAGAATATAACTATAATTGGCTGCATCACATGACTGCCAATACAAAATAATAATATATGGATAGTTATAGGATAATCATAACAAAGTCTGGCTCATGTCAAAATAAAGTAGTGAAAAAATGAAACCATGGAAGACACTATGCGCCAACTTAAAAAATGTTAATCATTTGAAATATGTGCCTTCAAACTATATTTTCTTGATGATACATTCTTTTTTCCTCTTTAATATTAATCTAGTTGTGTTTTGATGTGACAGATTTTATAAAATTGATATATGGATTGAACCCCACTCATTCCAAATAATATTAATCTCTCCAAACTTAAGACTAACAATGTTCCTTATAAATTCATTGCTTCATTAATCTTTTTTTTATTTAGATAGAGTATCAATTGTTCAACAAAAATAGTTTCATCAACAACAAGTCTTATGTTGCTTTCTACCACCAACCTAACTATACCATATACATTTTAGCTAAAAACTTATACAATATATTTGAGATACATATACATATCTAGTACAAAAAAGAGAATTAAACTGTTTGATTATGATTCATCCCAACCATCAATATTGTTTCTATAATCAGTACTGTCCCATCCACCATTTCTCTTACTTTTCTCATAGACATTCCAATTATCATTATCGGCCTTGTTATCCCATTTGTTGATATAGGCATCATCCCGATTAAAAGTCTTGTTTCCTTTATCCTCATCCCTTCTTTGGATGCTCGGTTGACTGAAGCTTTGTGCTTGGTTGGCGATCTCCTCTTGAGGTTCTTCAGTGTACGAAGAAGACTGAATGTATTTCTTGTAAATAATCATTGCTTCTTCTTTCACCAGCGATAAAAATATTTCTCTTGGAACCTCGATAATTGCATATACCTGTGAGACAATGTAGAAATGTGTGAGTTTAATATAAAACTACGTAAGATCTTATTTCCTAGCTTGGAAAATCTCTTCATTTCTCTTCTTCCAAATGGACCAAAGAATTTCATCAGTTAAACTAAACCATAAATTAAGTTCATTTTGCAATCAAATGCTTCAACAAAGCCAACAATGACCTCATGTCAAGAAAAATTGTTTAAATAGTTCCAAGAAATGGGATGACCAAAAAAACTAGACCATATTTTCCTAGAAAAATCACATTAAAAAAAAGGTGCTCAAAGGTTTCAGGGCATTTACAAATGGAACAAGAAATAACCTACTGGCCACACTAAGAAAGAAAAGACCCAACATCAATTTTTTTTAGAAGAATCATCCATCTAAAGAAAATAATTTTAGGTTCAACATGTGAGTGCCAAAACATTTCAAAGATAAAGTGCTATCTAGTGTTAGTCCAGTTAAGATTCCAACTTTTATTAATTCTATTAATGATCCCTACATCCTCCTTGAGCATATAATATATCTGTTTATAGGAAAAATCAATCAACAAATTACCATTAGTCCATTTCATTTGACCAATCATTTGTTTAGAATTTAGCATTTTACTAGGAAAATGTCTTCCTCTAGCTTTAGAGATAAGGGTATAAGTTTTCTTCTGGGATTTGGGAATGTTAAATTTGGTACTGATATCTTCCCAAGTGTTGATGTTTTGTAGCTTTAGTCGAATAAACACTATGAGTCAATACTAGTGAAGATATGTATATATATATTTAGTATATATGAGATGTGTGTGTGTGTGTGTGTCTATATATATATATATATATATTTATGTATGTATGTATGTATGTATGTATGTATATAATAATAATTATCATTATATTAATTACATATTAATGAATAGACATGTCTCATGAAGGGACATGTCTCTTCTTGGCTCATTCTCAATATAAATGCAAGAGATTGTTGCATTTGGAAAACACATACAATGAGATAGTTCTATTACATTTGCAATGATCCTAAAACCTTAACTTGGCATCAAATCCAAGTTGCAAATGTAAGAGAGTAGTTTATTGATGGTGAATGTATGACTGTCTCAGAAAATACAGTCTCGGTACGAGGACCATATCTCTGAAATGCACTGTTGGA
The DNA here is from genome assembly GCA_027943335.1 of Chamaecyparis obtusa. NCBI lineage: Eukaryota > Viridiplantae > Streptophyta > Pinopsida > Cupressales > Cupressaceae > Chamaecyparis > Chamaecyparis obtusa. The sequence continues at coordinate 1,672,403 of BSBK01003050.1, read as the reverse complement.
TTTTGCTAAATTTTGGATATGTTTGTGAAAATCAAATCTAGAAGAATCTCATTGGAGAGATCAAAGAAAAAATATCAGGTTCAAAAGTTATGATCGACTTTGTACGGGTCTATGCAAATTTTTGAACAAAGAGAGTTCTTCGATTAAAAGATACAAATATTTTTTATAGTGAAAATAAGAAAAGGATCATTACATTTAAAAGATAAGTACTTCATTTTTTATTAATGCACATAATTTTTGAGTTTTTTTAGTTCATGCTATACTATTGGTTATTACAATCTTGTATGCTTCTATCATTGGTATTTCTAGTTGAGATAGTTTAGTGAGCTATTTGTAATCTCTCTAACATACCTTCAGGGCATAAGCATAAGATAATTGCATTCAAGGTAGAAAGAACTTGATGCTTGAAAATGAATTGATGATTGAGACTAGATGCCAAGGGAGTCTAACATTTCAAAAGAGGTCAAGAAGTTGATAAACTTGAGCTTCAGAGGGAGCAGATGGTTCATTCAATGTGTGACAATCTTGATTGAGAGGGAGTTCACCATTGAAGGTGAAACACTTTTGAGGTAAACTTGATATAATTGATTATTATACTAATGAATCATGAAAGTTTTTAATGGGCCTACCCCCTGTGTAAATCATGAGGAAGTGACTACTTCCAAATGATTATCACTTGTATTTGCAGAAGTTATTGGAAGGTGACAATCTTACAATAACTTAAATCCTGATATACATTATTTATAATGTTGAAACAGATCATGATGAATGAATGCAACAACTAAGTGTTATATGTCATTAAGTTGACGGTCTATGAGTTGTTTGCATAAATATATCTTGTAAATCAACAACTAAGTGTTAGATGTCATTAAATTGATGGTCTATAAGTTGCTTGTATAAATACATCTTGTAAAGCAACAACAAAGTGTTAGATGTCATTAAATTGACGGTCTATAAGTTGTTTGCATAGATATATCTTATAAATCAACAACTAAGTGTTACATGTCATTGACGGTCTATGAGTTGTTTGTATAGATATATGATAGGTATTTGGTGAATATCATGTGTTGATATTCTACAGGTTAGTACCTTATTGAGTATTTGGTGAATGTCATGTGTTGACATTATGATAGGCCAATACTCAAGAGCTTGTGGATAGAATCGCCGATGGAGGAAATCCACCTGAGAACTTGTGGATAGAATCACCGATGGAGGCAATCCACATATTGAGACTATGATCCTATTGATTAAATCTTGAGGATGATGCCTTTATTTCTTACATCATATGATTGATGTTGTCAAGTGTCTTAAGTATTGACATTGGATTGAATTATCCTCCCTAGCTAAGAGGGAGTGTTGATGTTTTGTAGCTTTAGTCAAATAAACACTATGAGTCAATACTAGTGAAGATATGTATATATATATTTAGTATATATGAGATGTGTGTGTGTGTGTGTGTGTGTGTGTGTGTATATATATATATATATATGTATGTATGTATGTATGTATGTATGTATCTATATATATATATATATATATATATGTATGTATGTATGTATGTATATATATGTATATATATATAATAATAATTATCATTATATTAATTACATATTAATGAATAGACATGTCTCATGAAGGGACATGTCTCTTCTTGGCTCATTCTCAATATAAATGCAAGAGATTGTTGTATTTGGAAAACACATACAATGAGATAGTGCTATTACATTTGCAATGATCCTAAAACCTTAACACCAAGAACCCAATTTCTTATCAATCAATATATCCTGTATGAGAGAGATTCCTTTTTGATGTCATATTTTAGCATAACAACATTGTGTTAGAGCTAGAGGTTTACCATTTAAGTATATACCCCACCAAATAGATCTGTCCAAAATTACAAAAGAGGGGCCTTTCCCAACAACACTCTTTGAAAAGACTTAGGGCCTAGCCTAGCATGATGCCTTCCAAATGGTATGAAAGACACTAGACCCAAATAATTGAATATCAAAATCTCCAAACACAAGATCATGAAGCAGGATATCCTTCCATCTCTTTCCTTTCTTTATGGTCGATCTCTCAATGTTGTTCCTTATAATAATTTTCCATGGTTTGTTCCCTCTTAGGGCTTTGAGAATCCATTTTGCAGCTAGGGTAATTCCCTGAGTCTTTGGGTCCCTTAATCCAAGACCTCCCAATTTTTAGGAGCACAACACCATTCCCATTTTACATAATGTCTCTTTCTATTTCCAAGCCCATTTGACCACAAGAACTCCCTCATAATCTTTTTTAACTTGTTAATCTGACTATTGGATAGAAACCAAGTGGAGGCATAGTATACTGCATGGAAAGAAACTACCTTTTGAACCACTTGTGCTCTCCCATTGATAGACAACATGTGATTTT